>MU224216.1:2986965-3044946 GCA_018584345.1 Thuja plicata
TAAGAACCTGTGGTTTCCCCTCTGAGATAAACCTTATCTCCATCTTCTTTGTACTGATGTAGATGTCCTTAATGGTATGTAACCAGGCCATCCCTAAAACCAAATCTGTACCACCCATATCCACTACATAGAAATCTGCCTTGAAGGCATAAGTTCCTAGTTTGACTGGTAAATCAGTCACCATCGTGTTACACTTCAGAGTGTAACCATCTGCTACCTGTACTCTCAATCCTGTGAACTCCTCTGTCTGGATACCTCTGCGGGTCACCAAACAAGAGTCAATAAAATTATGCGTGGCTCCAGTATCAAAAAGAGCAATCACTCTCTGTCCAGCCAGTAGACCATGTAATCTGAAGTCTCCCTCTTTCCTCATACTGGAAAGATATGCCACCTTGAGGTGTGATGTATCACCCTCCTGCGCTCTGAGATGTCGAACACCATCACTGATATGTGCTGAAACTAATGTAGGCCTCTAGGTTGGCCATCTGTTGTAACTGAGCCAAATCCTTGAAATAGACCTCGGGGTCTTTCCTGTCGAAGCACTCAATCAATCTATCCACAAATTTCTGGTAGACAGTAATTTGATCATGGTGTAGTGACCTCAGTCCGTGGTACCACCGGTCCTGTGCAGATCCATCCAAATGTAAAACTGCAAATCTAATAGCATCCATTTCAGTCATTGGACGCAATGCAAGGTAGGTATCGAGCTTGTGGATCCAAGCCCGAGCAGTGACCCTACCGCTGCCATCAAAGTGTGCTAGCGTCATCTTGCTAGCTACCTATCTCAGATCATTATTTCCCTTCCTCTGCCTATCCTGTGCAGGTCTTTCCCTAGTATGTTCTCGTTTCTGAGTCAGGTAACGGTCAAAATTCAAGTTTTGTTTCAAAGCTGGAGGAAGGGCATCCCATTCGGCATAGTGTGAGACTATGTCGTTAGCAAAAGGGGCACTCTCATCATCAACACTGGCGGTGTCAGACTCTGGCCTCATAAATCTGGGCCCTTGGGGCCTGAATGGATCTCTCCTATCACCTGTCCTGTCAGCTCGATCATGTCTCGAGGTCCGAGGCTCATAATCTCTGTGCCGGTCATCAACCCGTGACCAATGTGATGCGACAGAAGCATCACGTGATTTCTCCCTGCTCTGGCCTCTAGGAAGAGTGAACCATCTCAATGTGTCATAAAGCTCATGTAATACATCAGCTACATGATGCTGGCCTGCGGCTAAGTTCCTGAAGGTTTCCCTAGCCTCTTTGTCTATATCTGCCTCAGTGGGCCCGACCCGGCCTGTTGAGCCACCAGCATTATTATCCCCACCTAACACCGTACCAAACTGGATATTTGCATCGTCCACATTTGGTGGAGGTGAATTGCCTCGCCTGTAATAATGTCTGCCAGGAATGAATCTCCTGTCATCTGCCATAAATAATTCCCCAAATAAAATTTTAACTGAACTCGATTTCCCTGCAGGCTAGCAGGAAACCGCTCTGATACCACTATAAAAAGCCTAAGTCGCTCTACTGGTAATTAAATCAATATTGCAGCTATAACAGTGATATTGCCAATGGATATCCCTTTTATTTATTCAAATTAACTCAAATGATAATTGTTCAATAAAAATTCAGTGTTACTAGAGTTTAGGAATGTTTAAAAAATATTCCGCACTTATTATACTAATGCCATTAATAGAAGAACCTGGTATCAATTACGGCAGTGCTGGAGTTGACGCCAGCTACCTCTATTATTTCTTCCTATGCAGCTCTCACATATGCTTTCCCACGAGCTGCCAATGATCCCGATATGTCTTCACCACGCGGGAGGTCTGCCACAGCACACTCAGCGTGCACGAAACCTCAGTAATACCTCACGCGGCTTCCTTAATCTCTAACGCGGCCTGCCCTGTTGATTACGGGCCGCATTCCAGCATTGATGGCTTGACTGTGGATTGCGGCCACACATATAGTTCCAGCGGCCTCTACTCTTGGCGTCTTCTGTCCAGATCGAGACCCAGTTGCCACTCACGTGAGTTCTCAAGCAAAATTGTATTCAGGAAAACGATTTTTTGCTCAGCCCCACAATTACTCACTATGAATTCGCACCTCCAGTGTGCTTGCATAAATTGGACAATTCACTTTTCCTTCAGCCACAGTCGAACAGTAAGAAGGAAAAAAACAATTGATTTTATAACAGCAATCAATTGAATATCAGTCCAAGGAAGAATCAGTCTTCCAGAACCGATTTGACCCTTATATATCAGCAAGGGCTCAGATAAGAGAGACAATTCTCGCAACCAAGTTTTTAATAAAATGTATTCGATGCTCAACTTCACAAATGAGCCCGAATATATAACTCCTCGAATGCAAGAGTTTCTAAAAACCAATTCCAGTTAACCAGTCTTCAATACATCAACTTCTAAAAGCATTATAATAATAAGTTATTATTATTATAATACTATAGTCAATTTATTAATTAATAACATATTGTCATTAATTAATATCAAAAATGCCTCTGCTGACGATTCCTGCATCCACTGTTAAAATAGCTGATCAACCCGGTCTTCAACTGCACTGCCAGAAATAGTAACTGGCCTCCAACTAACTTACTATAAATAGTAAGTCTAGAAATAGAAAGTCCAGAAATAAAATATTAACGCTGAGACCCTCAAAACATACTATCAACTCACGAGGGTCGCACTGATGAGTTGACCATATTCAGGTTCCCAGAACCTGCTAATTCGGGGACATCACATTGTCTCTCTTCAATTTTTGAATATTCTTTATTGGATTGATCTGAATTCTTATCAAAAGTTGCTGTTCTGAAATTTTCAGCAAGCTCAACCCCGTCATTCATGGCTGCAAATCCATCAACATAATCATTCTGGGATGCTGCTAGACATGCCTTTTAAAATAAGACATTGTTTTTGTCAGAATAAAGCTCTTGAACTGTTCTTCCCTCTTACAATTTGGCTCTTTAGATATTTCTGCTGTGAAATTTTATTTTTTCTCATGCTCCATTGTCACAAATACTTCCTTAACCTCATTTGTCAAAACAAGGTTTCAACTTTTTTTCACATTGATTGACTACAATTTCATATAAAACATTTGCCACTGATAAGGACTCTTGATTATTTTGCAATGTCCCCTTTTTGGGATGATATGGTTTAGCCTATTACATCAACCCTCGTAGGCTAATTGATATGGATAGTGGGTCTTCAAAGGCAGTTACTTGGGCGATCGGTGACATCACTCCACTCTAGTGCTTTAATAGGTTCTAGATTTTATCTTGGCAGTGGTTTTTGGGCTCAGATTGATGGACTTACCATTTATAGCAAGTCAATGATTGTTAGGGAAGGACCCTTACTATTTTTATTAAGGCAGTTGGTTGCACAGCGGTTGACCTTCAGGTTTAGACAGGATAGAGAGATAATGAGTAATCAAGGAGATTAAAATTATAATGGCATTTAATGATATTATTTGTTAATGATTATATTATAAAGTTGTTATTTAACTTTATAAAATGTTATTGTAGGCCATTATATTAATGGGAAAAGTACGCCTCATTAATGCTATAATCTAAGATCAACGACAAAAGAAAATAAAAATGACTTAAAGTACATTTAATGTTGCATAAAAGTGAATGCCCACTTTTGGAGTCATAATAAAGTTTTCTTTAAAAGCTAAATGGATTTAGAACGCAAATTAAAAGCACTTCATGAGATCGACCATGGGTCAGAAAGGTATATAAGCATCCCAAAAAGCAAATCAATTTTATATTTGATTTTGCTTCATTGTCTTTGGAAGGTGTGCGAGAAACAAGGGTTTCTGCAGAAGAACTGTTCATACCAGCATTGGAGGGTGTGTACTCTTCAGTGATTTGGCATTCTAAGGTTGTGAAAGACGAGCTGAAGATTGTCTTGGGGTTTGGCTTCATCTTAGAGGTCAAAATAGAGCATATTGGTGAAGGAATTTCAAGCATATCAGAAGAAATTCATTGCAGATTGAAGACTCCATTAATGGCAGACTTGTAGCTCTTATTTACAGCCATTAATATCAGATTTCAAGTTTTTTTATTTGCTGCTACAGTACCTGCGTGAACAGTAACGCTGCAGTACTGTGAACAGTAAAACATCTAGGGTTTGGGCTCCAAATCACCTTTGTTTGTGGCCGCTGCGTTAGATATCACTTGCAACAAGATAATATCTTGGGGAGAGTCATCCATTGGCTGTAACATCAATATTTGGGGTTAGACAGGCTTCATACAATTCCAGTTTTTGAAATCATACTTTGTATTTTCCTTCCTAGTTAAATTTCAATTCCTTAGCATATATATCAGATTGTATATGGAATTGTGTTCATGTATTGCAATATAGTTGAATCATTGTGAATACTCATTGCTGTTATAGCTTTTATATGTCAAGCATTTTCCTTATTTCTCATATGTGCAATCAAATTTGAAAAAGGTTTTTGATCTTTTTGTGGCTGGTCACATGGAAATTGTGATTGCCTCATGATTCAGGAGTCATATTTTTGACAGAAACTTGAACCATAATGTGAGGTGGTATATTGGCTTGTGATGAGTATTCCTAGAATTTCACTTAGAAGATCTGGATCAGTCATACCCATGTGTTGTTAATTTCTTGAACCTTTAGCTCTCCATTTTTTCCCCTGGATTTTTTATTGTATTGATGTTCCTCATTAGGATGAAAGGGTTTCTAGGATAGAGTACAATTCAATTTTCACATCTTGGAGATATGATATTCTTTGGTTCCCCTATGGGCATATGTAGAACAGTAGAACCCTCACAATTAAGTATTGCTGATCTGAAATGAAAGATATGCAAAATACTATGAATTATGAGAAATTCTTAATTACCTTTGTGAGGATAGTGAGTTGCTATTAACACAGAAGTGTTTTGCTTGCTTACCTATAGTCCTGTAAACGTGGCTTTTTGATATTTTCAGATCTTGTAGTTTCCTGAAGAAGCATTTTGACTATTTTGTTCTTTTTGACTATTCTTTGAAGGTGGTCATTTAGGGGCAACAATTCCCTGTGAGAATGTGCACTATTGGATTCGATGTTGGTCAGTCAGGTTTATATCTTCTTTTTCATCATTAATGTCGTTTCTTTGGTGCCCAAATTCGTATGGCTTTTGAGTAGCAAGAGCCTTCATACTGGATCGTTATTTGGTGTGGATAATAGTGTAGTGTAATGTCCCCTTTTTAGAATAAGATTTGATAAGAAATAATAAAAATAAATAATAAATAATCATTAAATAATAAGATAAATAAATAATAATATAAAAATAGACAATTAAATAATGATATAATATATTATTAATATAATAATAATTAACAATCTAAAAATAGTAATAATCTATTATTTATTAATGTAATAATAATATAAATTAATTAACAAATTAAATAAATAAATAGAATATTATTATAATATAATATAATCTATTACTAAATATAATAGATTAATATAATACTATTATTATATTGTTCATATAATAATAATATTAAAATTTAAATTTAAATTAATAAATAACATAATTATAATATAAACAAGTGTCATGTAGTGACAATATAGTTATAAATTTTAAATGTAAGGTGGAATTTAAATAATAAATAAAGAGTTAATGAAATATTAAAATTAGATAATATAGCATATATGATATGGTACTTTTATATTATATATTATAGAATAATATATATTATATATTAAAAATTGTAATAATTATTTATTACATATATATATTAAAAATATAATATAGTAATTTTTTTAGAATATATAATAGTTATATATTATAAATAATTGAATTTTTGAATGAAAATAACATGTTTATAGTAATAAAATATAGTATCTCATAAATATACTATATTGTAAATTAAAAGACCAATTTCAAAATAAATTAAATGATATATGAAATATATATTACAAAATTATGGTTAAAAACTACTCGAAAAAAACAAATTTGAATTTAGGAAGCTTCCCAAAAAAGAGGTTCAATAAGACCAAATAAATTCAAGGAATCATAAATAAGTAATTTATATCATATATTTAATTCATAAATAGATGTTTAAACTTTAGAAATAGTCAAATGAGGAAAAAATAGTGACTTATGATTGATTGATTGATGCAAAACTAATTCACTATTTTACAATAGTATATAATAAAATTACAAATTATAATTATATTATAATATGATATAGTTTAATTATGATATCTTATAGTTTTCGAGTAAATTGAGAACTAGCGATAACAAATGTTTGTCCAAGTTGGGATTTATGATATACTCGACGGTCAATTAAAAGAATCGGGCCTTGGTATTAGATGAGATTAAAAGGAAAAAAATAATCTTACACGCATAAAAATAGTGGTAACAACAACGATTAATATCATGCATAGGAAACGGGCGTGAACGAAAGAGTGTGACCCCTAGGTTTAAAATGATATACATGGGGTATCATAATCGAACAAGGGAGGGGGACAGTGGTGATATTGAGGGAGACTTACTCCTGCATATGCGTGGGCAAATTCAAGGAATTTAAGTGAGAAATCAGTAAAATTAGTAAAGGAGGATTGATATAATTAGAAGACCATGCAGCGATTCCATATCAGTCATTGGACAGGACCCACATACAAGCAGAGTGAATAATTCTAAAAGAAATTCAGCCTTAAGATGAGTCATTGAAGAGCCCACCCAGTCACGTAATTCCTCAGAGATACTTAATTCCAAACTGAGATTACACAGAGAAAATAAGAAGAAAATAAAAACAAAAGAAGACAATCACCAGTAGCAGTAAAGATAGGAGCCAATAAACATAGAGTTATTGGTACAGTCAGCCTACAATAAAGTCAGCCTTCTTTGATATAGTCAACAACCAATAATAATTGCATATGGTCTGTAATAAACACACAGTCAGTAACCATTTGATAAGCATCTGATTTTCTTCAGAAATAAATATATAAATCTATACCAATCAGTATTCTGATAATAATCAGACCTTAATAAACACATCTCTATAAAATCAATACTTTGCAAATCATAACCAAGAAGGAGGAATATATTCAGGATTTTTACAGTCAGCGATCAACAAACATCAAACTAATCAGCACTTTGTCTTTCGATAACTGAGAAAAACGACAGACAGTGGATATTACAGAACTGCGAATATATTTGTTTACCTTTAAAGAAATGAACCCGGAATACTGGGGACATTACAGATAGCCTCTCTTCTCCATTCTGAATCGCTCCCTGATCCCCGAAGAATGGAATAGGTCAGATGTGGCATATTCTGGGTTATCATATCCATTTGTTTTGTAGATTTAAATTTCAACCTTCTCATTCTGAAATATTGACAAACCTGGTTTGATACAGGGGACCAGGCATTAGATGATTCTACAATTCATCTCTATTCTGATGTGTTATTCCTTAAAACATTATCTTGCTTTTGACTTGGTTCTAATGATGTTTGTTTGAAATAGTATTAACAGTTAACCTGTTATGTGTGCTCCGCAGAATGTTTCAGGTTTTCCTCGCCTCAGCTAACCAAGCGGATGCTGCGGAAATATTGAAAAAAATGCCTAAGAAGCATAAGAAAGATCTACATGTGAAGTACCTAATCGAAATGTATCACAAACATTATCAATGTCATAAAATTGACCCGCGTGTCTAACTGATAGCACAAGTGCACGCTATCCTTTCAGTCGGTCAGTATTTAATGGCATTGGAGTTCTCCAGGGTTAGGCTTTCTGTTGACAAGTGCCACGTTCATTTTATCAAGCAATTGTAGAGAGAACAAAGGGGGGCTCATGTGCATATTATATATGAATGCTTTTCTCTTTTTTAGTATAATCAAATGCGATTTATTGAGTGGATGAAAAATTATATGCTCCAATTCTTTTAATGGCTAATCGACACATGCAAATCAATGTGAATCAACCATTTTAGGATTGTATATCAATCATCAACTCATTTGTTGAATGGCAATCAAGAATGAGAGATCAACCTTTTAAAATGATATTTGTTATTTGCACTAAAAATGAGGTAAAATTAATTTGTTTTGGTTTCTGAAATGCATTGGATAAGATTTTAGGGGGTTATGAATTTGTTTTAGGGTGACCAAGTGAAACTTTTAACGGTAAAAAATATTAAAACGTGCAAAAAAGATTGATGGGGTCTGTTGGGTCCCCATGGATACTCCCAAGTGAACCAACTTGCGCAACGATCCATAACCATGTTAAGCTCAAACTAGACTTGGTTTTGGGCATTCCGTAACACAACAATTTAGTCTTCCTTTGTAGAGATTTATCTTACTACTAATTGCAAAACTGATATTGTTTTCATGAATATTAAGATGTTATAATGACATGCATAGAAAGGACCCTCGTTAAGATATTATGGAGATTAGGGTTGAATATGATTGAAATTGACTAGTTAATTCATTTTTAAAATAATCAAAACGAATAAATGAGGGGCAAGAAAATAGTGAGGAACGAGGATAGTATCTAAAAATTACTTCATAAATGCTTGTGTACTTCGTTTTGTTTTAGAAGCACTTTTGTTGTTTACAATTTTGTTTTTATTTCTGATTCTTGGAAATCCCTGCGGCTACAAAATTGAGTCTCAAACCTTTCAAGAATTCGAGTTGGTTGCTATATTTATAGGTCAAGAGAAGGGCATTATAGTTAGTCTTTAGTTTAAGTGATTGTAGTTTCGTTTAATCATGTAGTCTAATTTCAAAACATTGATGTTGTTCGACTTGTGTTTTTTTGGGCAATGAGTCGTATTTGAATGACAATAAATACAAATTGAGAAACACGTTTTTCTATCCTGAAGATGTTTCAAACAATGAGGAAAATTGCATAACCTCTTTGATAGACAATTAACATGATAAGTAGAAGATATTTTCCACAACAAGTCAAATAGTGATATTGCTATCAGGATTCGACTGTGTAGTTTTTGAGTCAAACTCATTGATCCATGTTTCATGAGTAGTGGTTCACAAGAACACATCTCTCGTGAGAATGAATGGAACAATGAGCACTCATTACATGCAGGGGATGCTCATAGAGGTGAAGCATTGAGACTTCTCGATGCTTCACCTAGATGCAATGAGTGCCAAGTGTTCCATTCATTCTCATGAGAGACGGGTTCTTGTAAACTACTAGTCATGAAATGTGGGTTAATGAGTTTGATTCAAAAACTACACAATTGAATCCCCATAGCAATATGACATCTAGAATGTTGAGTTGGGCAAAGAGTTTCTTAAACCTTGAAGACATTTAGAATGTTGAATCCATCATTTAAATGTGCTAATAACTATATGAATCTCACCTAAAGGGTACGAACCCTTGTACAAGGGAGTAACCAACAAGCAAATTGAACAAGTATTATGAGATATGGGGCTGACCAACCCAACAAAATGAATTTATCTCTACTTGACATGAAGTTGTCAAGTATAACAAAAAAAGAAAGGATATATTTGATGTTTATTACTATGTGCAAATAACAAGATTAAAGTAGACTAAAATTGACCTAGTGATTTTTAGAAGTGACCTAACTTTGTCAATTGGTGAATGTTTTGAATTGGCTGATTTGAATGTGTGAATATAATGAATCGGTCGAGGGCTCACATTGTTTGGAATTTAAGATTAATCATATCAATGGATGCTATATCTTCCCCCTAATATTAACGAAGCATATATATCATAATATTCTTGCTATAGTATACTTGCCTTTTAGGAGAATCTCATAGAATTTTGGAGAAATTTAAGTTATTTGACAATATTTTTTGATACTTTTGAAAATTTACCTCATATGAGAATTTGTTATTCTTGTCATAACTTCACACAACTGTTGGATCCATAATTGCTTTAAAACCATTACTCGTGTTTTGATTCATAGTCCTACAACATATACATTCTTTTATGATTAGTCAGGATTTGTTGCATGTTTCTTTCAAGATTTGATAATTTGACAAGTTTCATTGAATTTGAATGCATATACAATGCAGGAGCATGCAAAGAAATTTTTGGCTAAGACAGAGCATACAAAGTACCACAAGATAGGTTAGAAGAGATTGATGCACAAAGCAATAAGATTTGGACACAAATCTTCAATCCACTGGAGCAGGTACTAACTCTAACCGAGACAACTCACAATGAGGGGGCCACATCGAGCCTTGAGCATATCTTTATCAATGACACCAAGGATGTCAATCTGATTGATTTGACAAAAGAGGCAAGTAAGACCATGGATGGCATACCTCAGATATTGCAAACATTAGGAGAAACACCAGACATCACTATAAATGATATAACTCATATTGATTTTGATGACGGTCCCAAGAATGACTAAGATGTAAGTATTGCCACTGAGCAAACAAAGGAACATGAAACTGCTGATGTTGAACAGACAAATGTACTAGGTAACATGTCTTTATTGATACAAGCTATCAATATAATCAATGCAGTAAAGGAGAAAACACCTGAGCCTGATGCAAACATACCAGAGGACAAATGTGATGAACATGGGGAGCAGAAAGATACAACAAAGGAGAAGAAAGATACAAGTGGAGAGGAAGAACCGAGTAATGCCACTACCAAAAACACCGAAGAGGCAAACAAGGCTGCATATAAAGACAAGGTTGAAGTAGAGACGTCTACAACCGACCAACAGGTTCATACTGAGTAGCATACCAAAGGCACCACACCTCCCAGGTAATCACCGAAATCAACAGAGACAGAGAAGGATCTCGCTATAATCCTTCATTCCCCTGCTTTCAGCACCATTCCCAAGAAGAAAAAGAACAAGAAGAACAAAGCACCAGTAACACTCGATGAGATCATTGACGTACCCGATTGTGATCCAAGAACACTGGATCTCGAGTCACTCACAAAGTATGGATAACTATGCAAAAGGAAGGCAATACAGGACAAGCTCAAGGAGCACAAAAATTCACAAGTCCTAGATACTACAAAGGAAATCCTCTTGCAAATAGTTCCTGACACTCAAATTGATCAAAATGCACCAATCCTTGATCAACTAGCAGTTCTGACCGAGGCCATAACATCATAGAATGTAGAAGTCGACAAGGTCATTGAATAACGTGCAGAAGAGAAGTGTCACTACAAGCTAACCGAGAAAATCAGCCAGGAAGTGGCAGAGAACAAGATAAAACTTTCTGAGCTAGTAACTACAATAGAACCAATCATATCAGAAGTAGTTAACTTAGTTCAAAAGTTGTGCACACTAGAGCAATTCACTATTGAGCATAGCGAAAAGGTTGCTAAAATAAATGAGGATATGAAAGCAAGTGCACAAAGTCTGTCAACCGATCCAAATGCATTCAAATTGCATTATGAGAAAATTGTAGAATCAAAACGGTTGAGACTTGAAATTCAAAAGGAAGAGAGCAAAATCAAAGATGAAGTAACCAAGCTTTAAGCTATGTTACTACTGAATCTCACGTTGCTGCTACAACACATGACTTCGGCAAAGACTCTAATTGCCACCCCAAAGATGTCAGTCACAGAGAGTATCAATGACATGCACACTAGAATAACTTTGGAGCACACAACCCTCGAACACCTCAAGGAGAAATGGGACAAGCTGATGGCAGCCATACAAAAATCCCATTCACACATATTGGACAAGCTGTAAGTACTACATCTTTGTCATTAATTTCAAAAAAGGGGGAAAATGAACGTACAAAGGGGGAAAATGTACCAAAAGGGGAAAATGTACCAAGGAAAACATGTACATAAATTGTACCAAGGCATGCACATAGGGGGAGTCATTGAAAAGGCAATTACACTTGATGTATACACTGTACATATTAGTTTTTGATACTAACGCCAAAGGGGGAGATTGACAATCCTTAAAGGATTAGAAGTTGTCATTAGTATACAAGGAAATAGTTTTGGACCGTCGGTCACAGTGTACACTGACAGACAATTTATAGTGCAAACCAAGACAATTCATAGAGTAAACTGAGCATAGAATGTCCACAAAGTAAACCAAGAACAAAATGTCTACAGAGTTAACTGAACACAGAATGTCTACAGAGTAAACTGAGCACAGTCTTACAGAGACATAACCGAGCATACTGAGCACCAGTCTACTGAGAGACAGTTTTATTCCCGAGAAAAGTAGATCTGAGACACATGTCAGCTAAAGTACTTTAGTCTTAAAAATACCTTTATGCTTAGCTATAAAACCATTTCTTGAGGATCAAGAAAATCATAAGTAATAGTTTTAATCAGTTTAACTGATTGTATACATGCAAACTAAGAGATCAAGGTCAAGTTGTAAACCTTTGATCATTAGAGTTATCAAGAAAAGCGTGAAACCTAATTAGGTCATAATCTTGTATAAATAGATGTAGTAATCAATCAAGACATAATTATTGTAGCCGCAGAGGACATCTAAGGACTAGACAAAGGTTTTCATGTAGAAGAATAGATAAAGCAGAATTCAGTTATCAAGAACTACATACAAGGCTACCGAACAGAATAGATGTATTATCTATCACAATAGGTGATACATATATCTTGTGAACTTAATGGATCTGTAATCAACAATTCAAGATTGCAAGCTATCAGGTCGTAAGTATTTTTGTTTACTCTCTAACAACTGTAGCAAATAGAAGAAATCCTTCTAGAAGGTGGACTTAACAATCTTATTGTAAATCTCTTAACTGAGTGCACACATACATTGTGTTGCTGAAATCTCTTAACGGAGTAGACTTAGCAAGTCTAAAATGTTACTCCTAACATGGTAAGATCATCAGAAGTGATCACAACTTATAGCCTTAACCAACACCTTCCATTCTGCAGATAGTGAAGCTTTGTGGGTTTCATCCCCACTGCAGTTTTTACCTTCTAACATGGGTTTTCTACGTTATCAATTCTTGTGTCATGTGTACATGAATTGCATGAATGTTTCTATGATTGTTTACATGTACTTACATTTATGTTTTGATATTACATGCATAAGGTAGTAAAGCATCAATGGTAGGGGTTATGCAAGAAAATATTACTAAGGTTTTATTGGTAAAAGTTTTAAGGGTACTGATTGATCCCTCCCCTCTCAGTACACACCCTTCCAAAATTCCAACATGAGTAACCCATGTAATCAGAGATTTGATTAAGAGTTATCTTTTTGAACACCAAGAAATGATTTAATTGAATATTCAATTCATTTTTATAATTAAAGTATTCAACATGTGAGACAATTGAATTCTTTTTGGATTTAGAATTGAATTGTTGAATGAAATGAAATTAATTTAATTAGAATAATTAATTAATAAGTTTAAATATTTAAATTTAAACTTTATGAAATTTAATTTAATTAATTAATGGAGATTAATCAATTAAGGTTAATTAATTAAATAAAATTAATTATTTAATTAATTTTGGGGATTTGATTAGATGATTTGGGGAATGAATTTAGAAGGAAATAGATGATTAATTAATGATTAAAAAACCATTAATTAATAGATGAAAATTAGTATTTTTAATGTAAAGTCGCAAGTCTGTCCATTTAAGGGTGTCTATAGTACTCATGCTCAAAATTTTGTTAAGAATGATTGTAAATCTATTAATTCATCTTGTATGCTCTCAAATGATGATCTAAGTAAATCAGTTTCAAAATCAATTGTAAATTCTGAGTATGAAGGTGAATCTAGTCATATTGATGGTACTAATGAAAGTGTTGAATCTTCCTACACTCCTATTGTGTGTGAAATTGATTGTGTAGGTTATTAGGATTATGAGTTAGATTTTCATAGTCATGATAACATGTGGATGACTATGATGTATATATTTTAAATTGAAATATAATTTCAAGCTAATGAAGATGTCATCAACGACCAACCAGTGGGTATGGTATCTAAATTTAAGGATAGCTTTCAAACTTTCTCATATCCACTGTTTTAAGAATTAATTAAAGAAAATAATGTTTCTATTTACCAGAATGAATTTAAAAGTGAATTTCAGATTTTGTCAAATCCCTTGTTTGATGAAGCATTGGAAACTGACCGTACAGTACCTTGTGTTGAAACTTTTGATTGTAGTTTTCATTCTTTTTCAAATCCATTATATGAAGAGGAAGATTTTGTTGGATGATATCAGTTTTTGGTACTGATCATACTGTTGATATTCAAGTTTTATCACTAATGTCAACATATATTTTTGTGGAGAAAACAGATTGGTTACTTAACTGACAGAAGTGTACAGACACTGTACAGATGATTCAGAATGATCGAAGTTGGATATATGAAGAAGGATGTGTGTTGACCTTATTCCTAAGGTCACTTGGCTTTATGTTACATATTGTGGATGTTACAGTTGATTTGGTGAAGACTCGTTTATGGACTGTAACTGTAATACTGGACAGAGCAGGTCTCTGTGTTTTGGGTATATCTTTCTGGCGAAGATAGTTCAAATGAAGTGAGCTTACTGGTGGACATCCAACATATGTTGGAATAATGGGTTGATTTCGATTGTTGTATTATTACTGGTGACATATATTCTGAAGAAGACCTATCTGGTGGCCGACTTCAGACATGTAGCGTGTAAAATGAATTGTGAGCGTGGATTGCGGATCTAGAAGTATATGTGATGGATTGTATTTGATGTTTACTTGTTTTAGGTACCGTGTGTATCTTAGCAAGGGGTTATATATTTATTTGTATATTGGAAAGCCTTAATTGGCCAACACCTAATCAGTTATTTGTATTTTAGGAAAGCTTAATTGGTCGACCTAAAGAATTATTGTAAGAGGGTATATATGTGAGATCTTTTCTTTTGGAAAGATGTGGTAGATATTGAAAAGGTAGAGAATTGTGGAAGCTGTGAGGCTTGTTGATTGCTGGATGTAAAGCAAAGCTGATTATTATACTTCATTAGAATTGATCAAGCAAAAACAGTTGCTATTAGACAGTTCACTGGATTGTATATTTTCTATATACACTTGTTCGGACTGTGAATCCTTGAGAGTGGTTTTAACCTTCTTTGGGCAGTATGGCTGGGCAGTGAGCCTACTACTTTCTCTTGACTCCTAATAGGGTCTGTCTCTTAACAGGGACTGTGTACTGTAATTTTGTAATAAGCTCCTAATAGGGGTAAATCTTTTAACAGGGATACTATTTATTTGTGGGTACTAATTCCCACCGAGGTTTTACCTTTAACAGGGTTTTCCTCGACAACAAGTATTGTGTTATGGTGTTGGCATTTCTGTGTTATCATTTGAGTTGCAGTTTTGATTTATAAAGTTTAAAGTTTAATAATCTATATTACAACTGATTCACCCCCCTCTCAGTTGTCTTGTGGACAGTTATTCCTAACAGATTTTTCAGATGATGAAGATGTATAATTTTGTGAAGATGATAAATCTATTGAGGAGTTTGATATTTCTGATTTGTCAATGTTTGATGATCTGACACAATTGTAACATTGAGTCTGATAGGGGTACCTTGTGTGAGAAGGGTATGAGTGATAATGTGCATGCTTATGAAATGAGATTAAGGAATATTGATTTAAAAAAGATAAAGTCACTTGAATTTTAGGATGAGCACCATGGTATGCCTGAAAATGCAATGATTAATAAAGATTCACATGTTCAGGTTAACATAGCAGGGATTGCAAATGGGAATGAGGTTCATAAGTGCAATTGTTAGAGTAAAAAAGTTTATGATGATGATCTTTATGATGGGGTATTCTTGAGCCTCTATGAGTCTTCTTTTGAGACCTTTTATATGGACATGCATGGTAGTTGGGTTAATGATCCAACTATGGAATTAAATGTACATGTGTATAAAGAACATTTTAAGAGCTTGCAGGGAGCACACACAAGTGGGTATGAAGGTTTTCTCTTTGATATACAAGATAATACTCAAGTAGATTTTAGTGACCCCAATTATGTCATGAAGTACAAATATTTTATTTTCATCACAACTGGGAGATTTTTTTACAAGACATGGTAATGAGCTGAATTTTCAAGAATGCTATATTGAATGTGCTATGCTTAATGAAATTGCAATAATTTTACCATGTCAATGTGATGTATTTGGGTTAATACTAATCAAGTTCAAGGTAATATAGAACATGTTTATATTACTAAATATGAGATCATGATGATGGGTTTCAATTATGATGTATATGATAAAATATTGATAAGTATAATTTTATATATAATCATGTTGTAGTGTGATGAGAATTGAGTTTTTGATAGGGGTATATATCAATGTTTCATTTTTGGTGCCCTAGGGCCTCCATATGAAGGTTGTGTCTAATCTTTAGAATTAAGTTTTAAATTATAGAGCCCAAAGGAAATGGCGCTTGGTCTGCGTATCGTAGAGATCTAAATTCTTACCATGTCTACAAGGGGCATGCATCGCCAACAAGATCCATTGTTGGGCATTCAAAATACACCTGGTTTAAAATTTACTTCATGTTGCAATATGTATTTTTCCACCGAGCATTTGATATTTTGCATTGAAGTTAACTGTTATTGTCGTAGGTTAGTCTCCATGTTATATTCCTTCTTTGACTAGTTGGCCCACTTTAATGATTTAAGTTCTTCTTTTCATGTCGTCTTGCTCATAAAGTTATCATCCCCTTTTATTTGTTACTAGTTTAACTAGTTGACCTTGTGAATTCCTTAGTAATTTATCTTCCTAAGGGTCCCAATGTATTTCGATCTCATATTTTAATAAGCTCCAGTGAATTCCACCTTTTAAGGTATATATTTATGTATGTACAAATTTTAATCCAACCAGTGTGCGTCCACAGCTTCACAACAATTTTTTCATAGTAGATTTTAAGGTTGTGAAGTCAAGAATAATTGTTAGCAGTCACAAAGAATGTTTGTCACTGCTTCATAGAGGTTTTGGTCACAAGTCTTTATCGATTGCGAAGTTGTGAGAGATCACCAACAATTAATGAAATTGCATTGGCACTACTTTGTGATGGTTTAAACCCTTAATCGTTGGCAATTGTGAAGTAGAAAATGAGTTATCAGTGGTTACATCAAATGCTTTTTGTGGCTTCATGACTTTTTGAGGGGATAAAAAATATTTACCTGCGGAGTGACAAGATAGAACCACATGTTTTTGTGGTCCACATTGAGGATTTAATGTCTCCGCTTCTTCACAAGGTCGGGTGATGTCAGCACAGGTCAAGCTACGAAGGTGTGATAGGCTAATATGTATTTTTTCTAGGAAGAAGGTAAATGGATGTTCGTAGCCTTGCAACCCTTTTTTTGGTCCTTGTCCTTATCTTGCAATGTTGTCAGCAATTTACACATGGAATAAGAGAGAATAATGATGCCCCATCGTGTTCGTAAGGAGATAGCATCTTATTTCCTTGTGATTGTATGAGATCTCAGCTCATGGTTGAAGGGGTTGATCTCCCTACTTTGTAGGATATTGAGATGGAGCAGATTTAAGGTCGCCACTTGGTGATATAAATTTTAATGTGATAATAAATGTATTTTGAGAATTTACTACCATCGTAGTTATCTTTCTTTGTGGCTTGCAAATTTGCGACATCTTGATAGATGTCTTGCAAATTAAGGGGAGACAAATCCTTTATTTTTGAATGTGGCAAACTTATATGGAATGGTTTGAGAATATCTAAGAAAATTACTTATTGTCATGTGGTGCCACATAAGAAAAGGGGCTTCTAGGTAAAATTGGTCAGCATACTTTTATGTTTTTGTAAATGGAAAGGGGAACGATTGATGGAATTAGAAAATTGGTCTGATGTCTGATTTGAATTTTGTATAGTTAAAACATTCATTGCAGGTAAAAGGGATCATTAGTACCATTGTTGAGACTTTTTGATTATCTTAGTAAGTTTATTGTTTTCAACAAAAGGCTAGTATGAGAGATCTCATAGATGCCTAGTTAAATATAGAATATAAAATTAGTAGGAGGGAAAATATTTGTCCCTTGTCTATTTACAAGAATGTCTTGTCAGCTTAAGGATGTGATGATAATTGTACAGGATTAATGATGTGTAGTTTCCAACATTTGCCAAATTAAAAAGTATGAATCATGTCTCTGAGTTGTGATGATATAAATATCCCATGTGGAGGTGTCTGTATGCATTAAATGGGAATCATTTTTTTGTTGAAGAAGCTTAAGGTGAGTTTCATGAGAGAAGTGATGGATTCCTGGTGTATAATGATATGGTAGGACTGACACGAAAAACAAAGAATATTCAACAGATTTGAATTGGAAGAGTATCATGGTTTTCTAGTAAGAATCATAATGGAAAGTGACAGGTTTGTGATTACATACTTCCTTACGCTTGCAGTTGCAGCAGTGAAAGGTGATTGTCAAAAAACTTGTTACACAAATAGACAAGGATGTAGGAGCTATAAATGTAACTATTCCATGTCCTATTTCCTCAGACATTACTGAAAATGAGTGTTGTTAAGGATAAGCAGTGTCTCTGGATATAGATGGGAAAATAGTATTGGGATTGAATGTATGGGGAGAGTACATTGTTTCTAAAGAGGCTGACTTGAAAACTCGCAAATCATTGGAGCTTCACCTTTTTATACCCTTTGACTCAAATATACTGGTTTGTTGGCTGGAGAAGAGGACGAGGAGAGGTCAAGTCATTGGGTCACTATTTCTGGATTTTTCTCGGTGCATGAGGGAGTCCTTGAAAGAGTTTGGCTAAGAATCTTGCATCCTGGCTTCTCTTGCATTGTAGCCACAAACTGTGCTATATGGGCCGGACTCTGCTGTTTGTTTCTTCTAATAGTAGAATCTTATTACCAATTAATTTAGTTGATGCGTACTTGAATGAGTTAGAGGAGAAACATATCCTATATGGAAATATTTTTACTTCCCTGTCAAACATATTAATCTTTTTTACTATGCAGGTAGGAAGGGTGATGGATCAATTACTGTTGAAGGCTGAACTAGTTTGTTTTCTTTTGGTCAATGTGGCATATGGTTTTTAAAAGTGTAACATATTTTTTTTGTCTTGTTTGGCCTGAAGCTTGTTGGCCCCCTTGTTTTATAAAAGGGGATTCCAGGGCCTTTAAAGAGGATTCAAGTTTTGAGAATCAAGTAGCATGTCCTAGTTTAGAAGGAATTACACTGTCATATTCCAAAAAGCACTGTAAATGAATTTGTGTGATTCCTATGAAGGTTTGCATGGAGTTTGAAAGTTGTATTGTAGAACATAAATAGTAGAGGATTTGATTAGTGTATAATGCTAGTTCATATTTCTCCAATGTATAATGGTATTATGTCTTGAATGAAAGGAACCATGAGTTTTATTCACTTAGTGCATTGTTGTGATGTATGTAACTCTTGTTTCATGCTTTGATCTAAATGATTAATTAAATCCTTGATTAAGATTGCAGATCTGACAGGGTTATACAGGGATTGTGAAAAGTAGTATATACTAGGGTTATTGTTGAAGTGATATTGCAAGGCAATACTCTTAGAGCATATGTTATAAATGAAATTATGTTGTATAATGTTATATTACTAATGACTCTGATACCCAATGGGATAAGGCATTGGTCTTAGCTTTTGTGAATCTTACAGAGATATTGTTATTCAAATTCTTGTTGTTGCCTATTGTAACAAAATCGATTAAATCATGAATACCTTCACTTCTGTTGTAGGTTGATAGATTATTTTATCTCATACTCCAAACAAGGGTGATGTTTAATAGATGATTAGCCATTATCTAATTATATCTTGGTTATATTGAACCTTGTATGATATTTCTGCTTATATTAATGGTAGTTACAGTTTTAGCCTATACTCAAAAGCATTAGAGGGAATCCCTCCTTGATCTTGCAGAACCTAAAGTGTAGAGGGATGAATTAGTACCCCTATTAGTTGGTCTAGTCCTCTTAAATATTTTCAGCATTGGAGTTGGCTATTCTATTGAATTTATTGAGGGGTGCACTTGTAGCCTTGTAAGTGGAAAATCTTTTCAGGAACCGAAAAAATGGTGACTCTACTGGGGAGAAAGTAAAAGATTCAATATAATGATCATCAAGTTTAAGAGTGTTGTTTCCTTTCTTTGTTGAATTAACCCAAGAGTCTGGTTATTATAGAGTCATGTGTGTTACAAAGAAGTTCTTCTTACCTATAAGGTGAGTCGGGATTTTTTTGTTTGTCATTGCAAGAGTTCCCAAGAAGTCCATGTTCCAAAAGACTATATATACATCTCACTTGTTGTGAGTGGCAACTCCGAGTTCTCTATATGCACCAGTGTGCACCTTTGGAAAAAAGGTGGACTTGCAGAAGGGATAAAACAAATGTTTAGGCTCCTATGACTGAGAGCATAGTCACAGGAGGAATCTATATGAGACCCTAATTAGTGGTATTTGTGTGATTTTGTTGGTGTTGAAGAAGGACGAAGTTGGGAGAAGTTTCTCAGCTAATTCAAATTGTTCCTCTGCAAAGAGGTGGCGACTCTACCAAGGTTTTCAATGATGATGAGAAGGTGATTTCATATCAATAGTTTTGTAACAACTTCATTAAATCTAGGTATTTTTCTTTTCATTTAAAATCAGCTATTAAAAGTTTCCCTATTAAGTGACTAGAACTCATTAAGAGGGAAGAAGAAGAAATTTGTAACCATCTTATTTATTGTGATTTAAAGTCAAGTGCAAGTAGAAATGTATAGTGAATCCGTCAAGATTTGCGTACATTCAAAGGTAACTATGCCTACTAAGATGTCACAGTAATATAGTAGGCAACGTTTCAACACTAAGTTTTATGCAGCTCTAAATTTTGAGGGCATTAATGGTTACCCAAATTCTTTTCCACCAGAGATCAGAGAGAATTTGCCTATATTCAGTGGAGGGAAAGAGAAATGTGCTGAGAAGCATCTTAGAAAATTCAAAGATTTACTTGAGGATTTGGATATTGAATATGAGGATAACATCATGAAGTTGTTTATTCAGTCCTTAACAAATGATGCTAGACAGTGGTTCTCTTTTTTCCAGAGGGTTCTATTTCTTCATGGGAGGAATTAGGTTCAACCTTTTTAGAGAAGTTTGGTGAAAGGGTTAATCCAACTACAATGGTAACAAATTTCATGGAGATATAAATAGAGAATGGTGAGTTGGTCCCTCCTTTCAATCTTAGATTCACAAGAACATTGGGTCAGATCCCAATAAATTTTAGACCAAATGATGTTACGTGTTTGGTTGTTTATTTTGATGCATTTGATAAAATAATGATCTTCTTGTTGAGAGATAAAGATCCTAAAAATTTTCATTAGACTTTTATGACAATAATGGATATTGAGAATAATTCAAAGTTTGGGATCCCAAGAAGATTTCTATCAGCTGGTGTTTGTTATCATAGTGTCTCAAGTGTAGTAGAAGGGTGTGAATTAAGAAGTGAAACTCAGTATCAATATGTTTTTACCCCTTGTAATCATACTACCCATGTTCTAAATTGTGATCCAAAGGAAAATGTGAATGAAGAATGTTTTCTGCAAGAAATAGTTTTCCCTCACAATGATGTTAACATGGTTAGTGAAGGATGGTATAATGTTGCTAATGCAGAGATAGATATATATATAGGGGTTACACACCAAATAATATGGAGACTAGTTATTCTATCTATAGGGAACTAGAAGCAAATTGTGTGTAGTCAAAAGTGGGAAATGAAGAAGGAGTTGATAGTTCATTGGATGATGTTGATGCTAAAGCTCCAAATGGTGATGCCCCATCATAATTTGTTGATGCTGGTAGTGAAGGTGAGCAAGATTTTCTTCAACCCAGGTTTATGACGCATAGGGATGTAAAAGAGGATATGTGTGAGGAATTTATTGAGAAAGAGGACTCATGGTGTCAGAACGGACATGATCTTTGTGAATATAATATTGTGGTTTCTATGCGGCCCTGTGAAGAGAATGGTGACTTGGCATGTGTGGGTAATGATTGTGAGAATGCAGATTTATTTGAGACAATGATGAATTCTTTTATCCTGGATAATGATGATGTTAACATAGAGATGCTAGAGAAAGAATGCTCATCCAAGGAATTTACACCAAAGAAGGATCAATGTCAGCCTTTTGGTGATCATAATTCAAATAAAAAGATTAGATATGTTGGTGAAGATACACACACATTTCACTTGGAACAACAGTGCAATAATGATGGTAATGTTTCTGATTCGGTTTGTATGTTAACATCCTGTGATTTACTAGATGAAGTTGTTGATCTTAAGATGCATGAAGGTTTCTATAAACCAGAGTGTGAAATTGTGGTAGTTCGTAATGTTTTTGAAAGTCTTTTAAGGTGTGAGTTTTTAGCTGTAGGCAAGAATGAAAAAAATAATTAGATGGATAGTGATCCTGATTTTGAGGGTTCCATAAATGAACTTGATAATATACAACATGATCTCAACCTTTATTTTAAAATTGATAGTCTTTTGGATCATAAAAATGTGTATGAAATTGCTGATGATGGGTCATTGTCAGACCTGCACAAATTGGTATATGAAAGTTTCCAACAGGGTATCTCATGTGATATAGAGATAAGAGATGACCTCTTTCTCAAGAAATAAATGGATACATTTAGATTTGATATTAATGTTGATGGTTATGACATGGTTAATACAAATTTTGAAATGATATCTTGTAGTGAACATACAGATAATGCTACTGGTGTTTCATGTAACACTGAATTTGGTCAAGATAAAGATGTAGATAGTGAGCCTCATTCTGACTTACTTGGACCACAATTTGATTTGTTTCATATGGAAGTAGATCAAATTTGGGGTGGTATGCGAGATAATTTTCTTTAGGTAGAGGTGTGTTTTTTCATTCAAGAATTGGGTATGAAGGATTTTGACATATTTAAATTAGTAAATCTTGAAAGGAATGGGTCTACCCAAGAATATATTAAATATGTTTGTGTTCCTCAATTGCATTAGTTGATCATTAGTGATCATGCTTTGTATTTGCAAAGTGCTTATGCTACTAGGGTTGATGTTGTCAACCATCAAGTTGAAAATGAGTATTTTCTTTTGCAAGTCCAGCATGGTGAGTTATTTCAAAGGCTTTATAATGGGCGGGATTTTGAGAAGTGTTTTAAATGTTCTGGCATCAACTCACCATATAACTTTGAGATTGTAGTGCTATCTGATAAAGCCCCTTGTAATGACCACAATTTTAATGATCTTGATAGCCTACAGGAGGGTAACAATAATGGGTTGTGTGATGATGTTCCAATTCAACTTGGCTATGAATGTTTTTATTTCTCAGATCAGCCAACTGAGATATTGCTTGAATATGGAGGTGGGGATCACTAGGTTATTCTTGCATGTCTCATACATTTTCTAGATGAATTATGCTTTGTAGAGTGTTCTGTAGTTCATTATATGCCAGACTAGATGATCCCATTATGTGATCCATATGATCATGAGGTTAAGAGTGGCAGAATGTTGAATTTTGTCAAGTATTTTCAGTTTTCCCAGGTGTTGATTGATATTCTTATTAGATTGGGCATGTTGTTGAGAGATCAAAATTAGACTTTTGACATAGGAACATGATATTCTCACTTGTTTTTTTGGGAACAGGGTTTCCAGGTTGGGGTTGTTAGAAAGATTTTGTTCTCCATCCCAAAGCTGGTATTCTAGCATTGACCTCGCGGTCAACCTTCCCTAGATGGAGCCATTGTTGGTACTTGATGACATGTAACTAATTGAATGTTTGAAGATGTTAAGTTGATCACCGAAATGTAGAAAGATAATGTAAGACATTAAATCAGTTAATGGATTGTATTGTCATTGATGTCAACTTATTATAATCTAATAGGTTATAATCAAAGTATCAAAGACTTCAGAGAATCATAGAGAGAAAGATTATGCTTTCAGTAATGCATAAAAGACAAGCATTCACTAAGTTACTTCAAACACAGATGACTAGTGGAACCCGATGGACAAAGATAACCGAAAGTCATGTCACAGTGATGCTTGAGCAAAGAAACTGACGAATAGAATCACAAGCATAACCGACGGCAAGAATCTTAGTGTAAACCGATGGAGAAGCCTAAGGAGAACTAGAGTGTTGACCGAAGCTATCAAAGAGTTAAAACACCAAAATTAATTGGAGTTCAAAAATGACAAAATATCTAGCTCGTAGAGCTAAATATAGACTTAACTGGTAGTTATCATTATTTTTATCGACAAGATAAATCCAGAGATAAGTAAAGGATTTAAAGCTGTTTTGTTTAGTTGGAAAGAAGATCTCTACGAGATAAAACAAGAGTTTTTCTTTAAATAAAATTGGCTAAGATTGTGGATCATGCCAAGATCAAGAAAATCAAGAACCTAGAAACGGTGATATCATGTCTATAAAGAGACAACTTTATTCATTTTGAATTAAGGGGGGTAAATGAAAAAGAGGATGCTAGAGAGAAATTGATGAAGAACAAACTTCATATAGTCTTGATCAATCAAGCTGAGGAAAGAGCTAAAGTTTTCTGTGGACACCGAGTAACAGAGCATAGCATCACTGAGCAGAACAAAAGTAGGGCAAAGGTATTAAAAGGACATATTGATCAGATTGTTTTATGAGCTTACAATAGATCTGAAAATCTGTAAGTATAAGTTGTATATGTGAACAAATCATACTATTTCAGTTTAACCATTGATTCAAAAAGTCTCTTAACTGAGCATGATTTAAAAATCCTTTATATATTGAGATACATCCCAAGGAGTATCAAAAATTTTGATCATGAAGATAACATGAGATTCCAGATACCTATTGACAAGCCAAGAGAGAGTTTGATAAAGGAAGGTAGCATAGAGATGCCCGATATCAAGTGAAAAACTAATATTTTAAATCCTTTAACAAGGTCACACCTAACAGTGTGTTTGTAACCTTTAACAGGGTTGGCTCTTCACCAAGCTCACTTCAGAAGAGTGAAAATTTTGGGTTACCGATCTCAAGTGGTTTTTCCCTTAATAGGGTTTCCACGTTAAAAATCCATGTGTCATTGTGTTTATGAATCATTGCTTTAGTGTTTTGCATTACACATAGCTAATCTGGATTGATCGGTATACTCTAAGTAATTTACTGTCTTTCGATAAATTAACAGACTTGTATTCAGTAAACATACAAAATAAGGTTTAACAAAGCATTTCGAGCAGTAGTAATTTGATAAGTTTATTTGGAGGCATTCATCTTATAGGATTGAAGATAACTAGAGGCTTACTATTGTGGTACTAAGTTTTTGGGTTGATTAATTGGAATATTTTTGAGGCCACTGATTCACCTCCCCCTCTCAGTTATTACTAACAATTGGTATCAGAGCTTGTGTTCTTAGAAAGGGAGTTTAATAGCTCAAGCAAAAGATCGCAAGATGAACAGATGAGATATGCCCTAGTTGAATAAAGACAAATTTGCATCATGGCAAAGCAGAATAAGACTCCACCTATCAGGTATTGGAAATGATGTTACTCAATACCTTGATACTGATATGTGTTTCCTACAAGACCTCACACTCTTGAGAAATTAAGAGAAAAGCATGAGCATAATTGCATGATGATAGAACTTACCTCATTAGTCTCTGATGCTAATTTTGAAGATGTTAAAACCTGCACCTCTGCAAACAAAATGTGGGATAAGTTGAAGCTGGTACATGGAGGAGATGTTAATGTACTAAGAGCCAATGCAGAAAGCCTAAGAGGGAGGTTTGATGACATAAGTATAAAAGAAGGAGAAAACATCACTCAGTATAGCTACATAATCAAAGAGGTAGGCAATGCTATCCGAGGAGTTGGAGGTGTACTTGAAGAGGAGACAATGGTAAGTAAAATCTTAAGAACCTTACTGTTTGTATATTCTATTAGAGTTTCTGCTATTCAAGAAATGAGAGCAGTTGCAAATAATATAGTTACTCTAGATAGTATGATTGGTAGACTAATTTCATTTGAGATGAATAACTTTGATAATAGTGTCTTACCATCTATAGAATCTGCATTCAAATCTTCTTTGAAAATAAGAAATTCAAGTCATAGACATGTTATTAGAAATGATTGTGAAAGTGATAATGAGGATCAAGGACTTGATGAGATTGAAGCACTAATGGCAAGAAGATTGCAGAGAGGCAAAGGTAAATACAAAGGTAAATTACCACTTGTATGTTTCAATTGTAAAGAGGTAGGACACTTTGCTACAAGATGTCCAAACAAAAGAAAAGATGACAGAAGTAATAACATATCATATGAGAAGAAGTTTGATAGAGGTGATAACAGATATTAACAAAGCAACCGACAATCTGACAAAGAGATACCTGAGACTATAAGGACAAAGGGAATAATTTTTTTTACCTAGGTGAGAACAAAGATGATGACACTGGCATCGAATCAAAAGAAGACATTGAGATGGTATTTGTAGCCATGAACGATGATTCAGATGATTGAAGAAGAAAGGTATGTAGAAACCGCACTCATATCTAAGGTTAGTAAGAATGATGTCTGGATCATAGATAGTGGTTGCACTCACCATATGACCAGTGATAAAAAAAAGTTTGAGACTTTTGAATATTATAATGGTGGTTCAGTAAGAATGGGAAATGATACACCTTGTCCAGTTGAAGGTAAATGAACTATAATGTTTAATAACCTGATCAAATGTGAAAATGCTTACTGGGTAAAAGGACTGAATTATAATTTTTTAAGTGTTTCACAGCTAAACAATACAGGTCACCAAGTAGCATTTGAAAATAAGAAGGCAAAGATCTTCAATGAATTGGGAAGGTTGATCAGAACTGGTGAGCATACAATGGTAACCTTTTCTATCTTGATGACAATAACACCACCTGTTTAATGGATAGAAACGAAGACATATGGTTGTGGCACAAAAGATTGTGTCATGTGAATTTTGACAACATGATACAGATAAGCAATAAAAGGAATGTCAGAGGCTTACCGAGCATGACAAAGCTCGAGCATATCATGTGCAAGAATTGTCAAAAAGGTAAGATGACAAAGTCTAGTTTCAAGGGTAAAACCCATACATCTAATGCAATTCTAGAATTAGTCCATACAGATCTATGTGGACCCATGATGACAAAGAGTTACTATGGAGATAGGCATTTCATTCTCTTTGTTGATGATTATTCTAGAATGATGACAGTTATGTTCTTAAAAGATAAATCAAAAGAATTCAATATGTTTAAATGGTATAAGGCCATGGTAGAAAAACAAAGTGATAAGAAATTGAAATGCTTAAGGTTAGATAGAGGAGGGGAATTTACTTCAGATGAATTCACTAACTATTGCAATGAGCATGGAATCAAAAGATAGGTTTCTGCACCAAGAACACCACAGGAAAATGGAATTGATGAAAGGAAAGACAGATCAATTGTTAACTGTGCAAGAACATTGATGATTGAGAAAAGCATCACTCAAAATTTCTAGAGGGAAGCTATCAATACTGTTGTCTACACATTAAACAGAGTACAATTGAAGGACACAAAGAAGACACCCTATGAGCTTTGGTATGGTCATACACCCAATGTAAGTTACTTCAGAATCTTTGGTAGTCAATGTTATATTTTGAAGGATGATAGAAATGGAAAACTTGACTCCAAAAGTGAAGAAGGTATCAACCAAAAGAAAGGATTATAAATGTCTTAACAAGTCATCTAACAAAATTATTGAAAGTGAAAATGTGAAAATAGATGAATTTGCAAAAAAGAATGATAAGGAAAGCAGAAGAGAACCAAAGGACTACAACAGGTTTGTTTATAAAGAACCTGGCACTCTATCCAAGCAATAGTGTATCTCTCCCAAGCAACATAACATTGCACCCGAGGATCAGACTGCAAATACCAAAAATTAGGAAAATCCTCAATGTGATGTTTCGAGCGATGGAGATCTGAACGAAGATAAAGAAGATGATTAGAAAGATGAACACATAGCTGGAATGAAACTTTCCAAGTATGTCAGAAGACATCATCCACATAATTAAAACATAGGAGACAAGAAGGCTAGAACAAGAACAAGAAGTAAGTTACTAAACACCAGATGTTTGCTTTGTGATTTTGAGCCTAAATCTGTTAATACTGCACTTGAGAATGAAGAATGGGTCAGTGCTATGAATGAAGAAATAGAAAAGTTTGAGAAGAACAATACATGGACACTAGTACCGAGACCAGATGACAAGAATGTCATCGGTACCAAATGGATATTTAGAAACAAGCTGAATGAGAATGGAGAAGTCACAAGAAACAAAGCAAGGTTAGTATGCAAGGGATATGCACAAGAAGAAGGTATTGATTATGGATAAACCTTTGCACCCGGGTCTAGACTAGAAGGAGTTAGAATCCTACTTTCTTATGATGCATTAAAAGGATGCAAGGTATACCAGATGGATGTCAAATCTGCATTCCTAAATGTAATACTGGAAGAAGAGGTATACATTGAACAACCAGAAGGGTTTTTTGATCTAGACAAGAGAAACATGGTATGTAGAATACATAAAGCATTTTCTGGATTGAAACAAGCACCGAGAGCCTGGTATGAAAGACTTTACTCCTATCTCATTGGCATCAAATTTGTAAGAACAAGTGAAAATAAAAATCTGTAGTTAAAAGAAGAGACCGATGGTAATATTCTGATTGCTAAAATTTTTGTTGATGATATCATTTTTTGGGGAAATGAAATGTTATGCAAATCCTTTGCTAATGAAATGAGCAAAGAATTTGAAATGTATATGTTTGGAGAGATCAAATTCTTTCTTGGTCTACAAATTCGTCAACAAAATGCAGACATATATATATCACTCAGTCCAAATACATCAAGGAAGTGTTGAAGATATTCAAGATGGAAGATTCCAAACAAGTTGGAACACCTATAGCCACCGGATGTAGGCTGACAAAAGAAGAAAAATCAAATGAGGTAAATCAGACCTTGTATAGATCAATGATTGGCAAATAAATGTATGTTGTTCATACCAGACCATATATAACACATGGAGTTGGAATAGTTGCAAGATTCTCTGCTAATCCCAAAGAATCACATATGCCTGCTGTCAAGAGAATTTTGAGATATCTGAAGAACACTGAGGACTATGGCTTATGGTATAAAAGAGAAGAAAAATTTGAGCTACAAGTCTATACAGATGCTGATTGGGCTGGAAACATTGATGACCGAAAGAGCACAACTGGAGGAGCATTCTTCATGGGTGACAGACTTGTCACATGGATCAGAAAGAAGAAAGGATGCATCTCTCAGTATACTGCAAAAGAAGAGTATGTGGCTGTTGCTGCAAATTGCTCCAATATTGCATGGATTAAACAATTACGGTATGCATATGAAGATTCTTGAACCAGTAATTATTTATTGTGATAATACTAGTGCAATTAACATTTCTAAGAATCCATTCATGCATGCTAAGACTAAGCATATTGCTATCAAGTATCACTATCTGAGAGAACAAGTGCAAGCAAAGGAGGTGATACTCAAATATGTTCAATCAAAGGAGCAACTAGCTGATATATTCACCAAGCCATCACCGAAGGATACATTTGAGTACTTGAGACAGAGACTAGGGGTTCAACCCTTGTCTATCGGTCGGTAAGCTGACTAGGAGACTGCATCGGCCTACACACCATGAGAAGATCATTCATGTTGATGCTCAACCAAGATGAACAACAACATATACATCTATACACAACAAGGTACAAATCTGCATTGAACACAAGAGACATTGTATTGCTGATGGATAGGGAAATTCAAGGAATATATTATATAAAAGGGATGAAGATGATATAGAAGAATATTTTTGGCATTGTTGTCAAAGGGAGAGATTATCTCATTATCATAAAGGAGAGAGATTCATTATCATGAAGGAGAGATTATCTCATTGATAAGAGAAGATTATATCATTATCCATAAAGAGAAGTTCCTGAGAATCAAAAGGAAAAGTTAATCAATATTCAAAGGGAGAGAAATTTATTGCATATGAAATATCTGTCTAAGGGAGAGAAATAAAAAAGGGAGAGAGTTCATACAAAGAGAGAGATTGTTGTCAAGTGAAAAAGAGATTATCAAGAAGAGGAACAGTCAAGGCATAGTACATATCATAATACAGACAGAAGATGCTACATCTATCCAATGAAGGGATTAAAGATTGAAGAAATACCACTCTGCAAGAAACAAATCAAAGCTATTTTGAGCTTACCGAGAACCAGACATTTGTAATAGTTACAATAGGAAAAATTGATGAAACTGTTATATTTCATATTGTATTAGTAATAGTATAGTATGATAATGTATTATGTTGCCATCAATGCCAAAGGAGGAGATTGATGACATGTAACTGATTGAATGTTTGAAGATGTTAAGATGATCACCGAAATACAAAAAGATAATGCAAGATATTAAATCAGTTAATGGATTGTATTGTCATTGATGACAACTTGATATAATCTAATAGGTTATAATCAAAGTGTCAAAGACTTTAGAGAATCACAGAGAGAAATATTTGAAGGCATTATATTTTTCCATTAGTATACTTAAGGAAAAACATGATTTGCACCATCGGTTTACTCCACATTGACAGATAGGGCACAACACCACTTGACGCTAAGGTTACCCGATAAAAATTGTTAAGTGTTATCCGATGACAAAAAGGTTAAAGGAAACCTAATGAGTAAAAATAGTGCAACCCGACAGAAAAAAATAGAGAGGAACCCGACAAACAAAGGGAACCCAATGAATAATTCAAACAAAGGAACGTCGACAAAATTCAAGTTCAACCCGACGACCGAGAACCGACAGTCAGTTACATCCTGCAAAAAGTGGATCTGACTTTCCACGTCAGATAAATCACTAAAGTTGTATTTATAGCTTCTTGATTTATTTTTTAATCCATTATGTGCGGAGGAAGCAATGTATTTATTATTGTTTTAATTAGTTTTACTGATTTAAAACATGTAAACTAAAGATCAAGGTCAAGTTGTAAACCTTGGATCTAGGAGTTAACATTGTAATGCATGATTCCAAGATAGGTCAAATACTTGTATAAATAGGTGCTCAATCCATTGAGAATAGTTGTTGTTCAATGAAGATAGTAGCCATGGAGAGCAACTAGAGACGAGACAAAGAATTTATGCAGAAGGACAGAAATAAAATCAAGTCAGTTTCAAGAATAGAGGCTACTGACAAGCAGAGAAAAGGTATTCATCAATCAGTTAAGGTGATATTATAATTTTGAAAACTTTAATGGATCTGTAATCAGAAATTATAGATTGTATGTAGTCATGTCAACATTTGTACTCATTCTAACAAGTGCAGTACACTAATTAAATCCTTTCAAGAAAGGTGGGCTTAACCGTCCTATTGTAAAATCTCATAACTAAGTGCACACTTAAATTAGTGTTGCTAAAGCTCTTAATAGAGTAGATCTTAACATGTCTCCACCTTAATACTCTTAACAAGGTAGATCATCAGAAGTGATCAAATTGTAAGCCTTAACCGACTCCCTTCCATTCTGCAGATAGTGAAGTTTTGTGGGTGCCATCCCACCGCAGTTTTTACTTCCTACCAAGAGTTTTCTGTGATACCATATCTTGTGTTATGTGTTTATCATTTTCATGAATGTTTATATGAATTCTGCAAACCATTAAAGATTATGAATGAACAATACATACATAAGAAAGAACAACAGTAATGGTCAGTAATACAGTAATGTATGATTACTAATGATGAATTAAGAAAGGTGTTAAAAGTTTTAGAGGTACTGATTCACCCCTCCCCTCTCAGTACTACTTCCCATTAATTCTAACAATTGGTATCAGAGCTAAGTCTCTTCTTGGAAAGCTTAAAGGCTTAAGAGAAAAGATCATACAATGGAGAAGTACAAACTTGATAAGAACATTGAGAATAAAAATATTGAGATACAGATGTTCTATGAACAATATAAAGAAGTTAGAATCAAGATGAGAGAGTTGTTGGATGAGAGGAAAGGTATGGCTACCTGGAACAATGAAAAATATTATCAAGAAGAAGAGATTCCAGATTTCTTTAAATATTCAGGATCAAATACAAGCAATATATCATATACATAAGAAGATAACATAAAAAATCTAAAGGAGATCAATCAACATCTGACAGATCATATAAAGATGCTACAAATTGGTCAAGAGAGCCAGATGGTAAGAATGATTGATGTGATGAGTTCTCCTAGACAAGATGAAACATAAAGAACACTTTCTATTGATGACAAAAGGAATATTAAAGAGAAACTACAAGAAAAGGAATTGGAAATTCAAAGACATGGTGAGCATCACCATGATCTCACAAATCAGATTATTCTTATGAGTCAAGAAGCAAATAGAATAAATGTTGAACTCATTGAGAGAATACAGATTATCAGTGAACTAAGAGAAGAAAATGAAAAGCTAAAACATGAGGTTAGAATTCAGCAACAACGTAATGAGATTATCAGAAAGGCAGAAGAGAGCAATAAAAGAATGGAGGACTTTCTTGAAGGACAATGAAGAGTCAACAACAACAACGGTATAGGCTTTACCAAAAATGGAGAATCATCCAATCAAGCAAACTCAAAGAATGTCTATGAAAATCCAAGACCAAGAAAGCTAACGTGCAATCACTGTGAAAAGAAAGGGCACACATCAATTGTATGCTGAGGTAAAATTAAAGGTATTCCTAAATCTACACCTACATTCATAGGATTCTGTTATAAATGTAACAATAAAAGACATAAGGCTTATGAATGCAAGAGTAAGATAAAACAACCAAAGAAGGAAACCTACATGGACAAATACTTTCCTACATGAAAGATGAATGGGAACACATCTAAAGAATGCTGGAAAAAGAAAAAGTAAGCATGGAAGCCTAAAGGTCAAAAGATTCCTTATCAACCAAAGAGAATAGGTAATCAATATACATGGGATTACAATACATGGACAAACTGTACAACATGTAGTAGATATGGTCACATTGCTACAAACTGCATGAGAGCATGGACCAAAAGGTCTAGAGGCTGGTCAAACCCCAGAATGGCATGCTTGCACTGTCATAAAGTTGGCCACCTCAAGAAAGATTGCAAGGACCGATTGACAAAAACAAGCACATATCTCAATGGAAACACCATTGAAGATATCCGGAGGGCAAGAGACAAACTTTGGATAAAAGCTTCAAGCAATGATGAAGCTGGGACAAGCAATGCAAATGATGAAATCCCATCCAATGGATCTGGTGACATCACCACAAACACTTAAGCTAAACAAGTAAGTATGGAACTGCACTATTCCAAGTCATATTTTGCATTAGTTCCATTATAAAATTGATAGAAATTCAAAATCTGCATGAATAAAGATGCATATTATGTTACTTGTTACAATTTTGAGAAATCAACCATGTCAGTATACACATATCAAAAATCATTGGTGACAAAGAAGATAAGTTGTTCTACACTTACCGAAGATTGTCGGTCAACACACAAAGTGACTAAGTTGCCAATATAACCTGACTCCCATTGGTAAGAAAGGAAAGTTAAAAGTTGTCACTATAGAATACTGATATCTGTTGGTACAAGCAACATTGTTAACTACTATCCTGAGCAACTCAACTTCACCGATGATGTTTTGTAAAGACTTCCCAATGAAACCCGTCTTCATATCCCAATGAGTCGTTGAGCATTTATTACAAAGACTTAGGGCAAAAATTCTATAAAAAGTTGACGGGACAACTTCATTTTTCACCCGCGATTTGAAGAGAAAGCAGAGCGAAAGACAGAGCGATTAAAGAGAAGAAAGAAGAGCTTCCTCAGATCAATCTAAGAACATAGAAAACAGATCTTTCACCACCATTGCAAATTGAAGTAAGTATCAAAGGCACCAAAAGATCTCTGTCATCATTTTTCAAGAAAGCCCTAAATTTCCAGAATACCCTAAAACTTGAAAAAAGATGGCAACCACCTCAAGAACTGCTAAAATCAAGAATGATAAGAGGAATGTGGTTAAGCTGATCAAGAACAGTACATGTGTAGAGCCCAAGTATAAGATCTACTTAGAAATTGCATTGAAACTCGATGAAACTGGTGCATTTTTGAAAATCCCACCTAGGGTTTTGCTCATAGAAGATGTTAGGTCTTATATTGACTACAAGATCACAGAGATAGGTGATCTTGAAATGGATGAAGCTTTTAAGAAGCTTTGTGATGCAGAAGGGAAACTGAAGGAAAAGCACAAACACTTAGAAGTCAAAGGGTTAACTAATGCCCTACATTTCCTGAGAGAATTCAAAATAGAATGGATAAGGTTAGTCTTGAGTAGAATGCATGACAAGAAGCTATGGCTAGACCAACCCAAGGAAATAACCAAGGATGTTCTTCATGTTGTCACTGGTTATCCAATAACCAACAAACCTAGGGCACACAAGCATCCATCCATGAAAGAAGTTGAAAAACTCACCAATGCAGAAGGAGACAACAGAGGTCTCAAAGTGAACACAATCACCGACGCAAAACTAAAATTTGGTGCATGTGTAGTTGGGTATAAATTTTTTCAAGCTAGCAGATTGAACAACATTTCTGCAACAGCAGTAAGCATGATTTACAAGATAGTGACCGAAGGAATTTAGACGGATCTGTGTGAGATCCTATTAAAACAACTTGATGAGAACATGAACATAATCAGGTCTACAAAGACCAACACATGTAAGTTTGGCTCACTTATCATGTGTATATTTTTCTATTTTCAAGAATACTTTCCTTCAGTAGGAAATGTAAAATGGGACACTACCAAACTGGTAACCCAACAAATTAGTGAACTGATTAAGTCACTAGGAGACAATTTTGAGTCTGTTATGTCTACTTACTTCCATGAGTTCAAGGAAAAGATGATGGAGAGGACTAGGATTCCCAAACAACTTGTAGAACAACATAAAGATGAAATATGTTTTATGGTGGATACAAATTTCACCCATATCAAACTAGTTATACCAAGGACAGCTTGGTTAGCACCAATGGATTATGAGATCAATATTGATCAAGCTACAAGTGTAATTGAGGCATTAATAAATGAGCCCATTGATAGAAAACAACCAAGGTTTGGAAATTATGAAGAGGCCAAATCAAAGATAAAACAAGGCCTAGAAATCAAAAAGACTGCAAATAAAAAGGATAAAATGGTTAAGAATCTCAAGAAGATTCTATCGGTAACAAATGATGAACAAGAACAACCAGAGACAATCAATGAACAGGGCACCATTGGTGAGGCACTAGAAGAAAATAAATCAGATTCTGAGGAGACTGAATCTGATACACCTCCACCTCCACCTCCTGTAAAGAAGCAGAGGAATAGGAGTCAAACTGCTACAAACAAAACAAAACCCCTTAAGAAAGGTCAAGTAAGGACCTACATAAGGAATTAGCCAGCTAAGAGAACAAGGCAACAAACTATGAAAATCACACCACCAAAGAAGAGGAAAAGGTTGGTTAGGACAAAGGCTGACATAGAAGACAGTCAAGAAGATGAACCTGATGTGGAAAAGAAGAATTACAGGAATCAAACAATTGATGAAGCTTCTGAATCCATTGCTACACATGGTACAATGACTGATAAGAAAATCATACAATGGGATACACTAAACCTAGAGGACCAGAATAAGATACAAGAGGTAGTTATAAAGTCAATGATCAAGAAAAAATATGCACCTGTAGAATTTGTCAGTCAAATACCTAAAGAGCTAGGTGAAAGAATATACCAACAATGGTCATATGATCTGCAAACCAAAAGAGAAGCAAGGGAGAGGGTACTAGTGACACTAATGCCTCCCAAATCCAAAGTTGAAGAGATCACATAAATACTCAAGAAGCACTCAAGTAAATTTGTAGCCAAAATAAGGGCATACAAAGTATTAGAGAACAAATTCATAGAGCTGGACAAAATGATTGAAACTAAATGGAGACAACTTGTGGATCTACCGACAGAGTCAACAAGTGGTGAGAATCAATTAATTCTCACCAACACACCTCATAGAGAGGAGGAGATAGATAATGCAAGTCCTCAACACATTTCTCTAGACAATACTGAAAGTGATAATGAGCCTATAAATGTAGACACAGTCATGGATGATATCATCCAAGATATCACTAACTATGACTCTGACAAAGATTTGCAGAAGAAAGATGATTTCATATTTATCACACTTAAGGATCAATGAAAGCAGAATTACAGACATCAGATGGTACAATAATTAATGTTTCTGATGAACAAGTGTAGGACATTTCAATCATGGACTCAACAGAACTAGACCCTGTAGACCAAGTGCAAAAAGATGAGGATGTCAATGCTCCAAAAGATCAAACTGACAAGCAGGACACCACTCTGAATACATCCCAAAAAACCACTCAAAGCAATATTCCTATACTAATGATGGAAATAAATATTCTAGAGGGTAATGATGGATCTGTAGTGGAGGACACAAGCACACACAAGGACACGGGTTATGCTGAAGAAATAGATACTACAGATAAAGAAAAAGATACAACTGCAGAGAAGGATACAACCGATGATAAAAAAGATACATCTACTGATCAAAATAAGGAGGAAACTCCAAAGGAAAAAGGGGAAACACAAACAAAGAAAGGTGAAGAAGTAAAGAAAGATGAGAAGGAGAAACAATCAAAAAGAAAAATATGTAGAGACACCCAAGGTTGAAGGAGAGACGTCTTCACAAAACCGATAGGTGCCACCTGAGCATAAAACACAAGAAGCATCTTCCACAAGGCCTTCACAAACCACTTCAGAGAGAAAAAATGAACTAGCTATGGTAGTTCATACATATCCATCCCCACAAATCTCAAAGAAGAAGAAATGAAAGAATAAGAATCCAATAACTCTGGATGAAGTCATTGAGATTCCAGTTTGTGATCCAAGAACATTGGATCCAACTGCATTGACAAAGTATGCCAAGCTCTGTGAGAGAAAATCTATTCAAGACAAATTGAAGAGAGCAGAAAAAGAGGCCAAGGTACTAGAAGTAGCAAGAGGAATACTTCAACAGATTGTACCTGATATAGATATTGATAAAAAATCTCCAATGCTTGATCAATTGGTAATACTCACAGATGCAATAACATCTCAAAATATTTATGCTGAGAAGGTTATGGAAGAGAGACTTGAACAAAAGTATGAGTTCAAGCTAGCCGAGAAAATAAGCCAGGAAGTGGCATTGAAAAAGGTTAAGCTATCTGAATTGGTAAGTACAATTGATCCAATCATATCAGAAGCTATTACCTTAGTACAGAAATTGTGCACTTTAGATCAACTCACTCAGGAGTATACCGACAAGATAGAAAAAATTGATGCTGATCTTAAGTCCAGTGCACAAAGTCTCACCAATACTGAAGAAGCACTTAAATTGCATGATGAGAAAATCATACAGGCTAGGAAACAGAGATAGGACATACAATTTGCAAAGATGAAGTACATAGATGAGGTAAATGAGCTCCAAGCTAAGCTTTTACCGACACTTACACTCCTGCAACAACATGTGACACATGCAAATACACTAATTGCCACCCCAAAAATGTCTATCCTAGACAACATTTATGATATGCACGTGAGGCTAGAGCTACAACACATGGCTCTAGAACAACTGAAAGAAAAATGGGAGAAAATGCTCAAAGATATCAAGGCAACCCACTCAAATGTATTTGACACATTGTAAGTTACACATTTTTGTCACAATTTTGAAATATTATAAGTTGTACATTTTTGTCATAAGTATCAAAGAAAGGGGGGAATTGATATGTTCACTCACCTCAATTAAAAGGAGGAAACAATATGTATAGTAAAAGAAAAAGGAAAATACAAGGAGAAAATAATATGTACAAACAAAGTAAAGAACAGAGAATGTATAGTATACATGTACATATACTTATATTATACCGATGCATATAGTTAGGGGGAGTCATATGATGACAAGGATACAGACATGGTGTTCATACTAAACACTTTAGTATTATGCACATATCAGTTTTTGATACTAATGTCAAAGGGGGAGATTGAAGGAATTGTATTTTTCCATTAGTATACTTAAGGAAAAACATGATCTGCACCATCGGTTTACTGCACACCAACAGGAAGGGCACAACACCACCGGACACTAAGGTTATTTGATAAACACTGTTAAGTGTTATTTGATGACAAAAAGGTTAAATGAAACCCGACGAGTAACAATAGTGCAACCCGAGTGAACAACATAGAGAGGAACCCGACAGGCAAAGGGAAATTAAAAAATAGTTCAAACAAAGGAACGTTGACAGACTTCAAGTTCAACCCGACAACCAAGAACCAACAGTCAGTTACATCCTGTAAAAAGTGGATCTGACTTTCCACGTTAGATAAATCATTGAAGTTGTATTTATATCTTCTTGATTTACTTTTTAATCCATTATGTGTGGAGGAAGCAATGTATTTATTATTGTTTCAATTAGTTTTACTGATTTAAAACATACAAACTAAAGATCAAGGTCAAGTTGTAAACCTTGGATCTAAGAGTTAACATTGTAATGCGTGATTCCAAGATAAGTCAAATACTTGTATAAATTGGTGCTCAGTCCATTGAGAATAGTTTTTGTTCAATGAAGATAGTAGCAACGGAGAGCAACTAGAGACTAGACAGAGAATTCATGCAAAAGGACATAAATAGAATCAAGTCAGTTTCAAGAACAAAATAGAGGCTATCGACAAGCAGAGAAAAAGTATTCATCAATCACTTAAGGTGATATTATAATTCTGAGAGCTTTAATGGATCTGTAATCAACAATTATATATTGTATGTAGTCAGGTTAACATTTGTACTCATTCTAACAAGTGTAGTACACTAATTAAATCCTTTCAAGAAAGGTGGGCTTAACTATCCTATTGTAAAGTCTCATAACTGAGTGCACACTTAAATCAGTGTTGCTAAAGCTCTTAATAGAGTAGATCTTAATAGGTCTCCACCTTAATACTCCTAACAGGGTAGATCATCAGAAGTGATCAAATTGTAAGCCTTAACCGGCTCCCTTCCATTCTGCAGATAGTGAAGTTTTGTGGGTGCCATTCCGACTGTAGTTTTTACTTCCTAACAGGAGTTTTCTGCGATACCATATCTTGTGTTATGTGTTTATCATTTTCATGAATGTTTCTATGAATGCTGCAAACCATTAAATATTATGATTGAACAATACATACATAATAAAGAGCAATAGTAATGGTCGGTAATACAGTAATGTATGATTACTAATGATGAATTAAGAAAGGTGTTAAAAGTTTTAGAGGTACTGATTCACCCCTCCCCTCTCAATACTACTTCCCATTAATTTTGACAAGATTATTCTTTCAGTAATGCATAAAAGACAAGCTTTCACTAAGTGACTTCAAACACCAATGACTAGTGGAACTCTGTGGATAGAGATAACAAAAAGTCAAGTCACAGTGATGCCCAAGCAAAGAAACAGACGAGCATAATCACAAGCATAACTGACGGCTAGAATCTTAGTGTAAAGCAACAGAGAAGCCCAAGGAGAACTAGAGTGTTGACCGAAGCTATCAAAGAGTTAAAACACCAAAATTAACTGGAGTTCAGAAACAACAAAATATCTAGCTGGTAGAGCTAAATATAGACTTAACTGGTAGTTATCATTGTTTTTATTGAGAAGATAAAGCCAGCGATAAGTAAAGGATTTAAAGCTGTTTTATCCAGTTGGCAAGAAGATCTCTACAAGATAAAACAAGAGTTTTTCTTCAAATCAAATTGGCTAAGATTGTGGATCACGCCAAGATCAAGAAAATCAAGAACATAGAAACGATGATATCAGGTCTATAAAGAGATAACTTAATTCATTTTGAATTAAGGGGAGTAAATGAAAAATAGGATATTGGACAGAAAATGATGAAGAATAAAATTCATACATTCCTGATCAATCAAGCTGAGGAAAGAGCTAAAGTTTTCTACAGACACCGAGGAATAGAGCATAGCATCACCGAGCAGAACAAAAGTGGAGAAAAGTTATTAAAAGGACATATTGATCAAATTGTTTTATGAGCTTACAATAGACCTGAAAATTTGCAAGTATAAGTTGTATATGTGAACAGATCATACTATTTCAGTTTAACCATTGATTCAGAAGGTGTCTTAACCTAGCAAGATTTAAAAATCCTTTCTATATTGAGATACATCCCAAGGAGTATCAAAAAGTTTGATCATGAAGATATCATGAGATGCCATATACCTATTGACAAGCCAAGAGAGAGTTTTATCAAGGAAGGTAGCATAGAGATGCCCGATATTAAGTGACAAACTAATCTTTTAAATCCTCTAACAAGGTTACACCTAATAGTTTGTTTGTAACCTTTAACATGGTTGGCTCTTCACCGAGCTCACTTTAGAAGAGTGAAAATTTTGGGTTACTGATCCCAAGTGGTTTTTCCCTTAACAGGGTTTCCACGTTAAAAATCCATGTGTCATTATGTTTATGAGTCATTACTTTAGTGTTTTGCATTACACATAGCTAATGTGGATTGATCGGTGTACTCTAAGTAATTTACTGTCTTTCGATAAATCAATAGACTGCTATTCGGTAAACATACAGAATAAGGTTTAACAAAGCATTCTGAGCAGTAGTAATTTGATAAATATATTTGAAGGCATTCATCTTATAGGACTGAAGATAACTAGAGGCTTAATATTGTGGTACTAAGTTTTTGGGTTGATTAATTGGAATATTTTTGAGGTCACTGATTCACCCCCCCTCTCAGTTATTAATACTAACAGGTACTCTCATTTCTAAGGGTACCATTTTAAATTTTGTAGATTGTAAGCCTTTTTCATGGTAGGTTTTTAGTGTTTCAAAGGACTTTCATGGTTTCATATCGAATTGAGATAACCTATAGAAGGTTGAAATGAGGCAATGTAATTGTTAAGGAGTTTACTTGTATGATCAGAGCAGGAAAAACTGCACCAGTGAGCCGATGAAAACACTATTTGGAAGTCTATTGTAGAATTAGCTAAGACCATTTATCCTAAATTTATAGTGTTGGGGATAAAATTAATATTTTTATAATTGCGTGTAGGTATGTTAAGTGCCTTAAAGGCATGTGGTTTTGGCCCAACGAGGTTAAGTGGTTGGTGATTAGTGGCGAACAACTGGTAGTTAGGGAAGATAATTTTGGAAGGTCCATGGTTAGAGGACAGATTGTGAGATGTTGACATATGGTGGTAAAGATTAGTCGGACAACAATCCAAACAAGTGGACACCTCGATAGATGAAGGGCTCTTGTGTGATTGTACGCTCCTAGTCATCAGAAGGAAAAGGCTTCACTCAATCACAAGAGAGTGACATGTGGATGGGGTCAGCCAGATAGATTGATGGCATCGCACAAACCCCAATGTATTAGAGAATGCTACTTGGAAATTAATAAAATAATGATGGTTGGTAGGAATGACACATGGAAAACTAACAGAGGATGTTGAGCTGTGGTGTCTCGGGTTTAAACTATAGTTATAAGAATTGATAACCAACCATGGTAATCTTCCATGCGTTTGTGATTGTAAAAGGGAGAGAGAGAGAGAGAGAGAGAGAGAGAGAGAGAGAGAGAGAGAGAGAGAGAGAGAGAGAGAGAGAGGGANGAGAGAGAGAGAGAGAGAGAGAGAGAGAGAGAGAGAGAGAGAGAGAGAGAGAGAGAGAGATGGTGAACAAATGGACTTATAGACTTGTTAGATTTTGCCATGTGGTAGGAGTTACAGTATGAAAAATCAAAATAGTATTGACCAAGGTCACTTGTATTTTTTTGGCTCTATTATCTCATTTATTGACCTTTCCATTCGAGGATAGGTTGCAAGAAATGGATTTAAATAAATATTGCAAGAAATGGATAAGCATGCCAGGGAAATCTTGTTAGAAGGATTAGTATGTCAGGACTGACATGAAAAACAAAGAATATTCATCATATTTGAATTGGCAGAGTATCATGGTGTTCCAGTAAGAATCATAATGGAAAGTGATAGGTCTATGATTACTTCCTTACGCTTGCACTTGCAGGAAGTGAAAGGTGATTGTCAAAACACTTTTTACACAAGTAGACAAGGATGTATGAGTTATAAATGTAACCATTCCATGGCCTATTTTCTTAGACATTACTAAAAATAGGTGTTTTTAAGGATAAGAAGCGCCTCTGGATATAGATACAAAAAGAGTATTGGGATTTATTGTATGGGGAGAGTACATTGTTTCTAAAGAGGCATAAAAATGGGCCTGAGTTTCTAAAGAAGTGTTAAAAGGAGGACTAACTTGCAAACTCACAAATCATTCTAGCTTCACCTTTTTATATCCTTTGACTTAAATATATTGGTTTGTTGGATGAAGAAGAGGAAGAGGAGAGGTGAAGTCCTTGGGTCGCTCTTTGTGGATCAGAGCCATGAATTGTTTTATATTGTCCCAACTCTGCTATTTGTTTCTTCTAATAGTAGCATTCTTGTTACAAACTAATTTAGTTGAGGTGTACTTGAATGAGTTATAGGAGCAACATATCCTATATGGAAATATTTTTACTTCCCTATCAAACATATTAATCTTTTTGACTAGAAAATTAGGAAGGGTGATAGATCAGTACGGTTGGAGGCTGAAATAGTTTTTTTTCCTTCTTGTCTATGTGGAATATGGTTTTTAAAGGTGTAACATATTTTTTGTCTCATTTGGCCTAAAGCATGGTGGCCCCCTTGTTTTATAAAAGGGGATTTCAGGGCCTTTAAAGAGGATTTGAGTTTTGAAAATCAAGCAACATGTCCTAGTTTAGAAGGAATTATACTATAATATTCCATAAAGCACTACAAATGAATCTCTGTGATTCCTACAAAGGTTTTCATGGAGTTTGAAAGTTGTATTGTACAAAATAAATAGAAGATGATTTGATTAGTATATAATGCTAGTTCAAATTTATCCAATGCATAATGGTGTTATGTCTTGAATGAAAGGAACCGTGAGTTTTATTCACTTAGTGCATTTTTGTGAGGTATGTAACCCTTGTTTCTTTCTTTGATCTAAATGGTCAATTAAATGCTTGATTAAGATTTGCAAATCTGACAGGGTTATAAAGGGATTATGATAAGTAGTCTGTACTGGGGTTACTATTGAAGGGATATTGCAAAGCAATAGTCTTAGATCATATGCTATGAATGAAATTATGCTGTATATTGTTATATTACTAATGACTCTGATACCCAATGGGATAAGGCACTGGTCTTATATTTTGTGAATCTTACAGAGATATTTTTATTCAGATTCTTGTTGTTACCTACTGCAAAAAAATCAATTAAATCATGAATACCTTTACTTATATTGTAGGTTGATAGATTATTTTATCTCATACTCCAAAAAGGGGTGATGTTCAATAGATGATTAGCCATTATCTAAGTATATCTTGGTTATGTTGAACCTTTTATGAGATTTTTTCTTATATTAATGGTAGTTATAGTGTTAGCCTATACTTAAAAGAATTAGAGGGAATCCCCTCCTTGGTCTTGTAGAACCTAAATTGTAGAGGGATGAATTAGTATCCCTGTTAGCTGGTCTAGTCCTCTTAAAGATTTAGAACATTGGAGTTGGCTACACTATAGAATGTATTGAGGGGTGCATTGGTAGCCTTGTAAGTGTAAAAATTTTTCAAGAACCAACAGAAAGGATATCAAAACCTTTGAGTGTGAATACAAAATTTCTCTATAGCTTCCAAATAATTCCTATCTCTTAGGCTACCACTTTGATTCTTTCATTTTGGGGAGGGATAAAAATTGGGGAATGTGTGCAAGTACAAAAGATGTGGATTTGAATTGCATGCTTCTCCATGGGAAGATGTCTCAAAGTTCTCTTCTAAGAGGTAAAATGGTGAGAATCTTGCATCCTTTCCTTATCTGGATCAATAACCACCCATGATCAATATTGGTGCGGCTCACCTAGCTAGTTGGATCTATGACAACACTTCCTTCTTTGGCATCAATGCTCCCTTGTTACCGACCAAGCGATTTTGCAGTACGAGAAAACCAATGGCCACAAAGTTTGCTAGGATAATATCTTCTAAAATATAATATTTTGTAAACCGTCTGAAGCTTATTGCATTCCATAAATTGGAATGCCAAGGCCATGTCTAGAGGTTCTGGTCCTAAGTTTTCATTCCAAAAAAATTGTAAATGTAGCAAAGTATAAAGCATAGAAGTAGAGTTAGGTTTTAGAAAGTATGTGTGTTCATGTATTTATCTTAGTTAGTTTTCATAGAATAATGAAGGGAATTACATACTTGTCTCCTGATTGTATACTTAATTTTCATAATAAGTTGAAATAATAATGATATTTTTAATTTATCATTTGAAAATTTATTTACAACTTTGTAATTTGTGTATGAGTTTCTTCCAAGGGAAGAAATAAATGCTATATATTGATTGCTATGAGATTAAGTAAATAAAATGGATAAGAAAGTATAATTTTATGGTTATTCAAATGGATTTATTCTTGTAAGGAAGGAATGTTGAAGTATAATTGATTGGGGCAATTGTTTTTATATGAATTAGCTTATGATTTAAAACTTGACTCTATGCACTATGGATTGGGCATTGGTCTATTGAAGTTTTTAAGGTTTGTCTGAGATACCAACCAAATCCAAAATAAAAGAAAATTTATTTTCTATTGTAGGATCAGAAAAATATTATTCGACTCTCATTAATATTTGAAGTCATAAATGTGATTACACATTGAAATAATGAAATAAAAAACACCCACTACAATAAATCTAAGAACTATTTGCCTGATCATAAGTATATTGTAGTCTGTTGTTCAATGGGAGTTAGTTATATGTGCAGAGCTTCAAGTTGGGAATACCCTCAGGTGACTTTGGTGAAGCTCAAATTGAAGAAGGCTCTTATAGCCTTGTTGATGTTGTGTTTTCTTATCTTCAATTAGTGAATAGGGTTGAGTTGGTTGTAAATATTTCAATCATGTTGTCCAAGTCTAGTGAGTTTCACTTAGGATTGAACGTAGCAAGGAAAATATCCAACACCTCTTATTCATTTCTATGTAATTAATATTATAACGGAAATCTAAGTCCTCATGTAATTTAATGTATTTTTTCAACCTTGTATAGAGGATATATAATTGGATGGATTTGTAATTGAATTTATATTGAATTGTGTGCATTGGAATTGGAGTCAAGTCTAACTTATTTGTATATTGATCACGATGCTTACATGGATTAATGAAATGTAAGTAGGAATCTTCTTTAGACTTAAATGAAGCTAGTTGTGTTTTACCTTTGAGAGTGTTGCAATCCTCTCCCAAGGTTGTCATACCTCCTTGTGGTGTTTTGACTCATTTTGATTCATTCTAGGCCCACTTGAAGCTTTTTGAGATGTCTTGTAAAGTCTTGCAAATATGGGAAGTATTAAAGTATGATGAGAATTAGAGGTTATGGTAATTTTTATTTTTCTATATTCTATAATATCTTAGTATATTATTCTTGAATATATATAATAACATAATTATAATACTAATATATATTAATAATATGATCTTGAAAGATCTATATATAATAATATATATTATATTAATGAGAAGATACTTGACTGAATTATGGATCTGCACTTTATATGAATATCACTCAAAGTACTTTGATACAATATTACCAAATATATATGTGAATTTTGTACTTGATTCACACTATATGTTTTTCTATACTAACAAGATACAATACACTCATAATATATATGAGGAGAGGAGGCATGTCCCGTAGAGACATGTCTCATACAATCCACTCAATATGTAATATGATTCTTAATAATCTCAACCGATACTAGGGTATGTACACCAAGTTGTGAACCAAAAAAGTGGACACATGTTTTAAAAAAGAAAAAATTCATATAACCCGATCGGGTTATTGAAAATTTGAAATTGTACTAGGCTTGGAAACCAAGCCTAGACAATATTATTTAAAAACTCTATCTTTCTCAGAACTCAATCGGGTTCTGAGATGTTTCTAATAACCCAATCGGGTCCTGAGATGTTTCTAATAATCTGATCGGGTTATTAGAAACATATTATATTTGGGAAAGCTCGTGGCTTAGGCCATTTCTAACACCTAAACCACAGAGAAACAGAGTGGAGGAGGGAAAAAACACATCAAAACATGATCGTGATTTGAAGAAAATAATGTTTCTTCAACAATTTCAAGAAATGGCGCCCCATAACAGAGGTATGTTTTATTAATTTTGTTGTTTTTTTTGCATTTGCAATCAAATTAGGTTATGTTATTGATTTTTTGTTTTCTTTTATTAATTTCATATCAGATTCATCAAACAACCCAAGAAGAGGAAAAATAAATGAAAGACCACCCCCTGTAAACCCTCCTCAAAATTCTCCTTGTCCACAACCACCGCCACCCGTAGACCCTCCACATGTGCCCTTAGATCATGTAAATTCAAAAAAATAGGACCTTGTTCAATGCCTTAACCAAAATAGTGCACAAATTAATATATTAGTCAATAGGTTGAAGGCTTCCGGTCTTCAACATCACTCTACCCTTGCCACTACAATAGAAAAATGTCCAATATTGCAAATGAGGTGTCTCAAGAGGTGACAAAATGGGGTTCATGGAGGGATAGGTGTCATACATATTATTTTGATGGTTTATAATATGAGGATGTGAAAATAAAAGGCATACAAAAACATGACATATGTGCCCTTTTTACCGATCCTAATACTAGCAATTCCCTAGAAGATAATACAAAATGGTTTCCTATACATTGGTGTGCTCATAAGGGGATGAAATCAGCTTTTTGGGATAGGTGGTACATGGTATTTGACCAACCAACTTGTAATAATAATGAGGTTCCTTTATATTTTTTGAGGAAGCTATACTGTGAGTTTATCCTCAGAAAGAAGCCAAATTAGTTTGACTTTTGTGAGTTCCAAGGTAGAGGGAGAGGCCTTGCACAGGATAGACCTGGGGCACATAGGATTACCCAACCAAAAGAGAGGATTTGTACTACAAGAAAACCCCTCATTCACTTTGTGGTCCCAGTAGTGGTGAAGAAGTCTATGGATATACAGACTCTTCATGCAGCTGCATCATTGATTGATGTCATTATCTAGCATGGAACTCAGTTAGTTGGAGGAGAGGATGGATCAGTGCTTGTGCCACCTCCATCTTCATCAGATGTGCCATTAGGATAATCCCATCCTACGCCAGCTCCATCATCATGAGATGCACCATTAGGATCATCTCATCCCGTACCAGCTCCATTATCATCAGATATAGTTGTATGGTTAGCCCAACCCATTGAGCATATCTACATAAGTTGTAATGGTATATGTGATGGGGTAGATATTCAGGTGAGTGTAGATGGTTCAACATCCCATTCATGTTTACATTGCGAGAGAAAATGTCAGGAATCCACTACTGAGGATATGGCCCTCACAGATGATTTTTTGTCAATGGTGTATGGTATAGAGCCGACACGGGTTTGTTTAAATTTGTGTTTTGACATATTATTTTAATTATTTACCTAAATCTGTTAAAAGTAAATAAGTTTTTATGTATAGAAGAATCTAAATTGATACATGAATAATATGAATTGCAGGGTGCAGCTGGTGGTACAAGCACACCAAGGAGTTCTCATTCTAGTATACATGGATGGGTAGCTCAAACACCTGAGGTAATGTTTTATAAATATTCATAAAATAGAATAGTATGTTGTTTTCAAAATATCATATCTTAATAATTTGTATGGTGGTAACTTAGTGTGGTCAAAGAATTAGTGTATGTTTGTTTTCTATTTCTTTATGGTCAAATAATTTATTCTAATGTAATTCAACTCAAGAAATTCATAAAAGGATGGTACTCCCTCAAGGAATTAGGTTGAACGCAAAGGCTTCAATAGAGATCCCTGGCTTTTGGTAACCTAGACATCATACTTTTGAACAAGTTCATTTCCTTGTCCAACCATCATGAATCAAATTGATTTGAAGTCCCACCCTCCATCCTTGGACTCAATTCTACCAATGTTGAACTCATACATAGACTCATACCCCAACCAATCACTTATTGTCTTATGAATAAACCTTGAACATCATCTGGAACATCCAAACATCGTTCTTTTACTCTTATTTCTTGTTCAAAATCATGAGTACAATCTCTGATTGTTCACTAATTGTGAATGTCCTAAATCCTTCAATACACCTCTATAGCCTTCTGAAGAATCCCAACATATAACTTCTAAGACACCCCAAGAACCCCTCAACTTATCACAAGGTCCGTATCTTATCTCTCAAAGCACATTCACTTGCTAGTTCAGTAAAATCTACTCTCTGGCATTTCATTGTCATACTAGGACAATCCCCATATACTAGTCTATATCTTCACCATAGACAAGAACCCGTCTACACCCTAGGTTCATAAGCACCCCAAATATTTTCATCAATGCCCATACCACCTATTCTCACCCTAAAAGCACTCCAAATCCCCCCACGCTAAGGGTAAACACACTAAAACATACTCACTACCAGGCTACAATAGTCCTATTACCTGTTGCAAAAGTGGTCCTAACCTCTGACCTCCATGAATACAATCCAAACCATCCTTCTCTAACCATGACTACAAATTTGTTAAAGAACAGTCTTGTGTGTGAAAGAAGAGAAACTTTTAATATTGTAATAATGGTTCATAAAATTTGTTTATAAACTTGTGATAATAGAGTTGTGGAGCACAAGCATTTGTGGAATTCAAGTGAATCATAATCTTCATTGTAAACTATTGCTTATATATTTATTTGGTGTTTTATAGGGCTTGTCCAGGGCTCATATTTTTATGATTGATGATGTCACCCTTTCTTCCATTGACTTTGGCTTACAAAGCTATGTGGTATCACATTTTGCACACCTCTTGTTTATAGTTTTAGTTGAACCCATGTGGTATCATATTATTTCTCTTATGTTAATTTTGTTTTTTTTAGCCTACCCCACCAAGCTCGAGGTCATTAGGAAAGAGAAAGAAATCATCGGGGACACTAAAAAAAGAGGTAATTAAGTCCAATTTAAATATATTTGTTGAAATGTATTATGAACATTTCAATGTAGTCTATATTGATGAATGCACTTGACTTGTTTATTTTATACATGTAGAATCAATTGGGTTTTACTGAACTAATGAATGCCCCGGATACTGTTGATGTTCAGGAGAGGGAGGAGGTAACATGTTTTCATAGTTGCTTTCAATTCCATTCTTTTTTGTTCAAAATATTTTAGAAATCATGTTCCTCTATTAGTATGTCATTTGCTATGATTTTTCATACAAGAATTGGTCATAGTTGTCTCAGATGAGGTGAACCCTTATCCACTTCCTAGGGATCCCTTGCCTAGCATAGGAGATCCAGCTGCAGTATGCATTTTCTTTTTACTCAATGCATTTTTTATTTTTTAGTATTTCTTGTTTATAACATGTATTTTGTATTATTTATTTTTTCTGTTATAGGACCCTTCACCACTACCCATCCTTCCTCTACCTTTTTATTTTTCTGGGAGTCCCTCTCACCCACGACGGAGCCTATTTTGTTTATCATTCAGCCCAAGCATATGAGATCCAACTGAGGCTTCGATATGCATTTGTATTATCTACTGTATACATTTTTTGCATTATCTAGTATTTTTTGACTATAACATCTTTTCTATTTTACCATACAAGAAAAGGTCCAAACTGATTCATCAATGGTTTTGGCTCCCTCCAGCACAAAATTTCCAACTCATGTTGTGGTATGCATTTTCTTTTTAGTCCATGCATTTTTTATTTTTTAGTATTTCTTGTTTATAACATGTATTTTTTATTTTTTTATTTTTCATGTTATAGGACCCTTCACCACTACCAGTCCTTCCTCTACCTCACCATTTTTCTAGGAGTCCCTCTCACCCACGACAGAGCCCATTTCATTAATCATTCAGCCCAAGCATAGGAGAAAGAGATGAGGTAATCAATAATTCAACTGTCAACAAATTACAGCCCAATATTTATTTATTTTGATATTATTTTGAGATAAGATATATGGCTTAGCATTTGAATTTTTCTTGTGCAGAGACTTAGTGACCCAAGTGCTGCTATGAAGAAGCTCAATTTTGATGATCCACCATAGTCATAGATATATTGAGACATTGTATATATCTAGTTGTGGTTAGTGAATGACGAAATTTTTTATGTGTGTGTGTGTGCACGCGCGCGCATGGCATTTGTACATTGTATATATCAACCTGGACATAGTTGATGTCACTTTTTTGTAACTATATTATGGATTTGGCATGTACACCATGTATTGATATGGACACTATCATTGTTCATTTTCTTATATATGAAACTTCAAATTTGATCCTTGAATTTGTTGGTTGGATGTTTATACCTTAAGTGTTTTCTTGTTTCACATGACCTGCATATATGCATGTGTTTCTATAAATTAATGTACTTGTGTGTGTAATTCATGTATATTCATGTATATGATTCATAACCTAAATTCATGTGTACGACCTACATGAATGACTAAAGTGAATTCATGTCTATGCTTCATAATGTATGTACTACATGTTTGCTCCAGGACATAAGCAATTTTATGATTTAAGTGAATTAATGGCTGATGTGCTACATTGTATTTAGGTGTATCTTTCATGCTCTATATGTATGCACTCCATGACTTAAGTGAATTTATGTTTGTTGTTTTAAGTTTTTTGTGACTGAAATATAGACTATGAGAGTTTGGTTTTTGTTCTTGGACAGTGGATGTAGGGATGTTTTATGTGATTTTGAGCCCCTTGAGTAACTTCAAACATATAATGTTACTTGGGTACACCTAGGAAGTTATGAGGGTCTTTGGTGCAGGGAACCTAAGAAAAAACACACATGGATAGGAGTCTTCATGGGTTCATCTTCACATATTTTTAATCATGGTTAGATCCTAGAGATCAACCATTCATTTTGATTAGATTGGTCTCATTGTAAAGTCAATCTATCTAAGGTGTCTCTATAAACCTAAGGTTGATTATACTCATGACCTATGATAGGATAAGTAGGTTTGATGTTTTTGGTCTAATAAAGGTCCTACTATAGGATCTAAGGGTCTTCTAAGTCCTTTCAATAGGTCTAGAGGTCTTAGTTGCCAAAAGTTGTACAAATGTTGTTGAACAACTTTTAAAAGTTGCTATGCAACTTTTTCATTATTGTTGTTTCAAACTATTCTTTGTGAGATCAAACCATCAGATCCATCAGCTCTAGTTGTCTAGGTAAATTCTAGGGGAGACCTTTTTCTCTTGTGAAGCATCAAGAACATTCGGGCGCAAGTCAGACCCAAGTGTTCCGAAGGTGCACTAAGCCAAATTGGGTAAAACTTTTTGGAGAGCCATACCTCGGACCTCATGAGAGATATTAGAGATCCATGAAGTTCATAAGGAAAATTGTGGAAAGGCCTACAAGCAGATAGCTCAGTTCTAGGAGATTCCACTCGGATTCTATTTGGTGACCCGATCTCGGTTGGTGCAAAAAGTTGCATTGTTGTTCAATTGAAAGTTGTTCAATGGCGCATCTTTCAAACCGTTCATCATGGCACCAAACGGTCAGATCGATAAGCTCTAGTTGGCCGGGTAAATGCTAGGGGAGACCTTATTTTTCTTGTGAAGCATCAAGAATGGTCCGACGCAAGTCAGATCGAAGTGTTCCCAAGGTGCACTAAGCCAAATTGGGCAATAATTTTTGGAGAGCCATATCTTGGACCTCGTGAGAGATATCAGAGATCTGTAAAGTACAAAAGGACTATCTTGGGAAGGCCTACAAGCACATGGCTTAGTTCTAGGATATTCCACTCAGATTCTCTTTGGCGACCCGATCTCAGTTGGTGCAAAAGGTTGCATTATTGCTCAATTGAAAGTTTCTCAATGGTGCATCTTTCAAACCATTTATCGTGGGACCAAACCATCAGCTCCATCAGCTCCATTTGGTCAGGTAAATTCTAGGGGAGACCTTTTTTCACTTGTGAAGCATCAAGAACATTCCAACGCAAGTTGGACCGAAGTGTTCCCAAGGTGCACTAAGCCAAATTGGGCAGCAATTTTTGGAGAGCCATATCTCAGACCTCGTGAGAGATATCAGAGATCTGTGAAGTGCACAAGGACCATCTTGGAAAGGCATACAAGCATGTGGATCAGTTATGATAGATTCTACTTGGATTTCATTTGGCGACCCGATCTCGATTGGTGCAAAATTTTGCATTGTTACTCAGTTGAAAGTTGCTCAATGGGGCATCTTTCAAATTGTTCATCGTGGGACCAAACTGTCAGATCCATCAGCTCCAGCTAGTTGGATATATGCTAGGGGAGACCTTTTTTTTCTTGTGAACCATCAATAACATTCTGGCGCAAGTCAGACTGAAGTGTTCCCAAGGTGCACTAAGCCAAATTGGGCAGCAATAGAAGTAAAACAATTCAAACATCCACAAAGCATAACATATAACACCATAATTTTAACTGTAGATTATGCCTATTACTTTGGTTTGCCAGAATATTTTCAAGGTAGTTTCTTTGGAAGAGAGAGAGAGATACATACATACACACAATATATGGAAAAGATATAATATGAAATTGAACATACATACATAAATACATAATATGAAAATAAACATACATACATAGATAATACACATGAACCATTAATATAATTTAGAGAAATACCAGATATCCACTGCATGAGCCATTTTTATAATTGTAATGAATCGTAATTCACTCATATCCTCTTATTTAAATGGTACACAATAAACTATACAAAATGTGGACCCTCCGTATATACAAATCAACCGATGGCCACTTTTATACACAATTTGATCTTCTTTCAAAATACAAAATGTGGTCTCCAAATATGCATGTAGACCACTTCATAGTCATTTATATTTACAAGAAAGTGAAGTTAGATTGTTTCACAAAATTTATAAACAAAATTGTCAAAATAATTCTTCCATTTTGTAGAATGATTCTTCATGATGGCCCAAAACTAATTGAGTGAACCTTATGGATCAGCTCTATCCCTTATTGTGTCATGTATTGCCTCATGTTTAGATTCACAAAGTTTCCATAAATTTTTTTTATGAGGTGTACCTGTATACCTTATCAATTCAATATTTTTTGCAACAAGAAGGTTTGAGTAATGCAAAATATGTCTATGTGTCTCATAGTCCTCAAACAACCACTTGTTGAATTTTTGGATAGGGTACCTGCATTTCATAGAAGCATAAATTAATACAAAATTGTCAACATATAAAGTGTAATAGAATGATGGTAAGAGGTCTCAAAGTTGTCAAACAAGAACACATTATATTTTGATAGCGTACCTTCTAAGCCATGTCCCTGTCACAACAATGGATCCTATTGGGTACTCAATACTCTCTCCATCAATGATTGTAATTGTCAATTTATTTTTTCCCTCAATACAATGACACAAAAAGTAATTAGTCCCTTCCTCATTGTTCTCATCTAAAACAAATGCACATACATGACCTGGAATTTATAGAGGGATAAGTTAACACCCTAAACGCTTAACCACCTAATAAAATTATTTCAAGTAGGTTTAATAAAGTTCATGTCAAAATGAAGAATAAATTGAGAAATTACCTAGTTCAACTAGGTCAGATATGTGATCAAAATCCATTGATGCTTCAAACTGGCTCAATTGTAGTTCTCTAATAATTTGATTTGTATCAAGTGGTTGCAAAGGTCTATAAGACCATTCGTCAATCCACTCTTTTGATTCACATTACTCCCACGTAAAATTCATACAAGACAAGCAAAAGCATGCCATTAATCTAGTATAAATACCCAATGACATTGCATTTGAACTTCTAAATGAGTGCATGTCACTTGATCCTATAAGTGCACAACAATCTAGATAGTTTTCAATGTTAGACTTGCCTATCAACCAAAAAAATCTATTAACCATATACCTACCTTCATTACCTGTTCCCATCGTAGAGTTGCACCATCGCAGAATTGTTTTTGCATTTATTAACTCTACACCACCTTCGTACTCAATTCCTCTCTGACAAGAGCTCTTTTTACACATGAACCCACACCATCATGCTCACCTTTTCCATGCCCCACCTCGGTGAAATTACAAAAATGTTGAACGCCACTTGTCACATGCATCCTACTCAACCAATAGAACATCCTTGCATTCTTGAATTGTGAGGTGCAATTGTCTGACCATATTATGTGTTGGTTGTACTCAATACCTCTTTCCCTTAAATTATCATAGAAAACTTTGAAGCAACCTTGCACAAACTCTGATGAATGTGTGCGATCGTCACTGATGTAGAAGTGATACTCTGTTAAAACCTTTCTATCTGCATCTGTGCTATCATGTGCATGCAAGAATGTTATATGTACAAATATCATATCACTTGTATAGAATGGAAATACAATGCTTGCACTTCATTCTGAGGTTTAAGTGTATAATTCTCAACAAAATCAACAATGGAGACAATAGTACCAAGGGGAAACGTGTCCTTGTACATATCTTGAATTTCTCATCCAACCACCTAGCTCTATGTGAATGACGTATGTACTCATAAACTAGTTTTTCTTGAAATATCTTCATAAAATCAGCTACGCATATATAATTTTTCACTAACTCACACCTCTTAAATTCTTTTCCATCTTTTAGACCATAAGTTACTGTATTGTATTTTCCAAAATAAACTAGTGTATTTATAATCTCATCTATGCTCTCTAGATGGTGACATATCCACAAATTTCTCATACCACCACATGCACTACAAGATCCATTCAAACACATCATCTTATAATAAATGCAACCATCATCTAGATTGCATAAAACACTTGACATAAAATCTCTTGATGACGTAGGAGGTGCTTGAAGACCACATTCTTGCAAAATAGTGTTAGTGTGAAAATTACAACAAACATGATGATATTTATCATAGTGAATGGAAAATTCAATATGTACCCCGCAACAACATGTGGTGCGCGCATGATTAATCTTGACGTAAAAGGTTTTTGTCATTTCAAAAAATCTTTGACTAATTTTAATTTGAGGAAATCTTTGGAGGAATCTTTCATAAAATTGTATTTGTGTCATATCCAGAAAGTGTTTTGGATGTGGCATACGATTTTTTGATCTGATTCTCCTCCTAACAAAATCTCTTTGGTTGGGTGAAACCCTTGTGTTGTCATGCCAAAGATTTTCAATTAATGTTCTTAATGCATCAACAACAACCTTGTCCTTGCGTGGGAGTCTACCCGAGAATTACCAAAGATAATTAGTGTTTGGATCCTCAATTTTTTCTCACCTGTGTAAGGCTCTCTGTAATGTTGATCTACCTATCCTTAATTACTTGCTTGTTTTTCTTACTATATGAGATTTTTTCATTTCCTTTCCCATTATAGTTGATGTGAGGACACGTCAAGTAACATTAGCATCTTTACTGTGTGATTTTGAACCAATGGCTTGGTATGCATCGAATAGATTTCTCACAATGGTTCTCTCAGTACTATTTTTAGATGTTCTCAACCCCACAATTCTCATTGTCTCTCTAAATTTCATATTCTTAATCATTTCAACAACTAATTGACATCTTCCACTTTGATTTAATTTTTCAAAATAGTTATTCCAAATCTTTTTAATAATTCTTCTACAATTTCTTTCTGACATTTTATCATGCATTGGCCTCAAAATATTTTTATCAATGTCAATTAGAAACTTTGGTTTTCTACAAATTATTCTAGCAGGTGTTAACACAGTTGCATGCTCTACATTTTCATTAGATGAATTAGGTGCATTTATCCCCATCATTTTAATTGGTGTATGTTGAACATTTTCATTTTCATTATGTGCATTTTGTACATTAATGACATCGAATTGAAATGTGTATTAGATGAATTAGGTGCATTTATCCCCATCATTTCAATTGGTGTATGTTGAACATTTTCATTTTCATTATGTGCATTAGATGAATTAGGTTCAATTGTCACATTAACATTTTCATTTTCATCACTTACATTTCATGCATTTTATGATGTACCTTGTTGTATTCTCCTCATGCGTTCCCTTTGTCTTTCCTTTTCTGTCTCCCATTGTTCAATTCTTTCTCTTTTGTTCTTTCCAATTATTCATATTGAATGGGCGCTACAAATAATATCATGAACATAGAATAGCATGTGAACATTAAATCCAATTAATAATAAAAAATCAACCATTTTCTTGAAATGAGAACTTACAATGATAAAATAAAATCAAAACACCAATAAACAACACAACTCAATCATTGCAAAGAAAAAATATGCAAAAAAGTGCAGACCCGTCTGTTACTGGTGTAAAACTATAGAAAAACAATAGTGGGACCTTAGGACAAATTGCAATGACTGTTTTAAGACCATTTAATAAATTAATGTTCCTAATTTGATAGAACCTGATCAGGTTCTGAGGACTTAAGAACCTAATTGGGTTATGAGAACATAAAGGCTCAATGCTCCTAATTCCTCAGTACCCGATTGGTTTCATAAAAAATAAGAACAAAGGAGAGAGAGAGAGAGAGAGAGAGAGCATTCCTCTTTCCTTAGAACCCGATCAAGTTATGAGAACATAAAGGCTCAATGTTCCTAATTCCTTAGAACCCGATCGGGTTCTGAAAAACTAAGAACAAAGGAGGAGGAGAGAGAGAGAGAGAGAGAATAAAATGCATAATTTTTACTTCTTCATAACCCGATCGGGTTTTGAAGAAGTGAAAATTGTGCATTTTAATCTCTAGAACCTGATTGGGTTATGGAGGAGTTGAAAACGTACATTTTTATTTTTAGAACCTGATCACGTTATTTGAAATTTAGAAACCCAATTATATTATGGCTTGGGAAGAGGCTTGGAAAATGACCCAAAGGATTGGAGGCTCATTTTCCCTCTATTTTTGTTCTTTTAGACATTTTTTCATCTTGTAAGATGAATTCTCGACTTTATCCTCATCAGGTTTGCAATTTGTCAACAGGGTAGATTTATAATTTTTACCATAATATCATACGTCTTCTTAGCTTTCTAACCATATAATTTTTTTCTATTTTTGGACAACATTAGCATAGTAAACTTTAATTTTCTTTACTAGTGTCTTGACAATCCTCATAGATATATGTCTACCTTTTTTTAATAACTTTTGATATAATTAACAAAATTACAAATAAATTACATATTATTGTTCTAAACTTTATTCCATACACTTTTAAAAAAAAAAAATTCATTTTTGATTATTTTGATGCAAGTTATGCCTAGTGCATGAATAAGTACCAAATTTTCAGGATGCGGTCACTTCAAAAAATTAGAGAAAAAAATATTCATCAGAAAATTACAAAAAAAAATACACAACTTCTAGATCTCACTCTTACCTATCATCCTACCAAAGGGCTTTAAAAAAAATTGAATATAACTATATCTTTTGTACAGCGCACAGAAACAACTATGTTATGTTTTTCTGAAAAAAAATAGGAACAAGTTTGTGTAACGCCCCGCCAGGGAACCCAAGAGAGATTAACCTAAACATGTCACTATGTGTGCTGAATAATTTTTTTTTTAAAGTTAACATAAAGAAACATACAATCATACGGAAGCGATTACCATTTATACACATGTCTTACACTCACATAGATTACATGACTCAAGGGTCCCATGACGTTGAATTACTTAAGGAAAAACACAACTAACATAATAACAAAAGATTCCATCTGATTATTCATAACAAATACAACTTACATAACCATATTTACAATCCTCATGGATAACCATGAAACTACCATAAACTCACATCCACTGCACATGTCGCAGGGTATGTGGTAATCACTCTAATCTACTTACTATTACAATTTCCAGATTAGGTATCACATGCGATA
>MU224216.1:3045478-3068069 GCA_018584345.1 Thuja plicata
AAGAAACTCTACAATAAGCAACCCCAGTAGTCTCTTACGGACACAGAACTTATTGCAAGCCACCTCCTACTACGCATCTAGGTAACCTACCCTAGGCTCAAAAATCTCAACAGATCTAGCATAGGTCGCAACCCTAGTGTAACCCAAATCAGTATCCCATACAACAAGAATGATCACACATAGGTACACAAGCAAATCACATAATCGAAGGGTCATCATGGTTAGTTTAGGGTAATAGCATAGAGCACACACGTCATAAAGTAACAGAAAAGAAAAACACCCCCAGCCTCTGTATACATCCTAGGTCATCTAATGTCCCCAGATAACAACATATTCAAGCACAAAAGATCCATAGAATGTACCGAAATGAATACATCTTAAAAGACTGAAAAATGAATACACATGAATAGCATTTCTAGCTAAATCTTCTAGGAGCATTATTTAATACTAAAAAATCTAATAAAACCACCATCTATTAAATTTCCGATTACATAATATTTCTATTATCATTTCAGAATGTACGTGTTACAATTCAATTACAATATAAATACTCCAATTTTACGAATTGATTATAACATCATAATCCACTATGATAAATCTATTATTTACAAATTAATCCTAATACATATTATTATATAACTTTAAACTAACACTTAATTTACTAATTAAAAATTAATAAAATTATATTATCAATTTAAAATTTAAAAATTAAAATTAACATATTATAATATAAAACTAGTTATGTAAATTAATTATTTAAAAATCATATTAATTAAAAAACTGAAATACAATATTAACTCCATGTTAAAAAGTAACTTTAATTTTAAAAAAAAAAACTAAAAAAAACTAATTAAAAACCGATAATAATGGGGGGGACCCACGTGGGTTCCCACCCCCTGCGCTTAGCGCGCTGTCCTTATGGATAGTGGGGGGGCCCGCGGGGTACCCTCCCCCTGCGCCTATGCGCAGTCCCCTAGGGGACCGTGGGGGGGTACTTCCGCCCACCTGCATGGGTGGCGCAGTCCCCTCGGGGTCGGTGGGGATAGGTCCCACCGCCCCCAATCCACTTTTACATTTAATTTTTTTTTTAAAACTTTCTTCCAAATATTTAATGCGAAAGTCAATGGCATTTGATTCTTTTATATAAATTTATATTTTTATTTTAATATAATTTCTGAAAATGGAAATAATTTGACTGGGGTGCAATTTGCGTGCACGCAAGGTTTGACCCTCTTAATCATATCGGTTTTTAAAAATAATTAGTATTTTAGAAACTAGATTCAGAGTAATATAATTTTTATTTTTTACACATCTTCTTATTTTGAGCGCATGACCGTCAAACGTCTGTTCCAAGTTCAGGTTTACCCAATTTTAGAAAAAATGTGTCCACTTATACCCCCATTTTTGGTTCACAACTTGGTGCACATACCCACTAACTTAATCAGTATTCATTAGTTATCACCGATACTTGTTATCAGTGCTTGTTAATATTAATATTGATATAAATCAATACTCAAATCACAGCCTCATTAATATTATCGATTCTCATTAATCATTAACCAATATACATATCTGTATCATTAGATACTATCTTTGATAACATATATATATATATATATATATATATATAATGTGAATTGAAACTCAATATAGATGAAGGCATAATATGTATTAACAATATAATTCATAATAACATGTTATTAACAACATTATTAACATTAATATAACTCATAGTATTAGTAGTATGATTTGTATCAGTAATATGATTAATCACAGTTTATATCATGTATATATGTGTAGACACCTAAAAATGGTTCGAGCCTGCTGGCCTACATGTTTTAACATTTGTAGCATTACAATCGAAATGTTTTTTTGCGACCTAATTATTCCTTTATGTCACGCATATGATATTTATTGTATGACGACATTGTGTCTTTCCTCAATGATTGGATATTGCAAAATTGTTCAATTGTTTACTAGCAATTCTACTTTCTCTATCAAATTGATCATTTTCCAAATCATTTCCAATCAACCCTAAACTGATCTTATTTGGTCCTATTTGATCCTAAACCAATCCTATTTGATCCTAAACCATTCCAAACCTTCCTAAATCATTTCAAATCTATCCTATTCTATTCCTAATCACTTGAAAAATTGTTTTGATTCATTCCAACTATTCTAGGGCATTGTCCAAGATCATCGATGCCTATTTAAGCCAATTTCAAACCAATTAGAACCCTATTTCAATTCGATCAATCTTGTCATCATTTTAGGAGCATTGTAGAAGATCATCGATGCTTCGTATCCCCTTAATCATCCATTTGATAACATTGTCAAAGATCATCGGTGTTATCGCTATCAATATATCAATATCAATTCAATAGTGTTGTTCATATTTGTCAATACTATTTTTGATTATCATTTCGGGGACATTGTCAAAGATCATCAATGTTTCCCCATTTCAATTTCAATCTTATGATGCCATCAAAGTTCATTGGCACTTTTCAATCACTTCCAATCATCATTACGCAGGCGCATTGTCAAAGCTCATCGATGCCTCGTGATTTCCTAAAATATTCTGGAACCCTCAGAATTGATCCTAATTCTTATCAATATCATCAAAATCATTTCAATTCAACATTAACACTTCAATTCGATCAATAATTCACTAATTTCCCCCTTGGGATGAATAACCCATAGTTTATCCTTAGGTCCTAATTGAATAAATAAATAAACTTTATTTATTCCCTTTTCCCTAAGTCTCCAACAATTAATTAATTTTTATTAATTAATTGGCTAATTTTAATTTATGAGATTTTCATAATTTCATAAATATAATTATTGATTTTGAGGAATATTGGATTATTGATTTGATTAACTATTCCTAATCTCACCTAAATATCATATCCCTTAATTGAGGATTCTCATCCCTATTAAGGTGCTTCACAAATATTTTCAATATCTCCTTATTTGATCTCCCCCATATCATGCTTCTTAACATCCTACCAACCAAAATCTGCATTTATGCATAGATTTTGTGCTATCTCACCTAAATGTCTCTCATTTTCTATAAAATGGGATGCATTCCTCTCATTCAAGCTTAGCCGCAAGATTTTTGAGAACCTCAAGAATCGTGAATCTTCTAGTACTCTCATTAGAAAACTTGGCTCCTTGTGAAAAGTGTGTGTGCAAAGAGAAACATTAATCTCATTATGGAGAAGAAAGAAGGGCATTAGAACTACATTTGAAGGGAATTTGTTTGTGTTATTTTGCATATGTTTCAACTCTTGTTTCAAATGGTTTTAATGTTAGATTAGTTAGGGTAGCATATTATTTAGGGTTTGTGGTTACCTAAATATGCTTTCTAGTCCCTTTTTTGGTCTTACATTTGGTGAACCTGACGTGAACATGCTTAAATGATGAAATTTTTTGTGTTTTTGTGTCTTTTTCAGGTTCTGGAAGAGAGCTGCGCAGGTGGTTATTGAAGTTGCGTAGGTGGTCATTGTTCCTGCATAGGTGGTCACTATTTTCGCGTAGGTGGTTAAGTCCTGTGTAGGTGAGACCCAAAATTGCGCACTTGGAGCCCAGAGCTACATAGATGGCTGCTTAGCTACGTAGTTTGTCATATGGGATCCTCATTTAGGGTTTAGGATCATTTTTTGAATGTTTAGGAAGCCATTCTACATTTTGGGCTTTCTCCTCTACTTTTTCTCTGTTTATAAGCTAAAATGAACCCTAAACTATTCAAATGAACCCTAAATTTGGTTAATGAATCCTAATAAGGTCAATGAACCTCACACTTTGATTTTCAAGGTCTAAAATGAACATTCACATTTGTATTTGGGCTTTTAAAATGGATCTCATCTAGCCTAGGGTTTCATTCTATCAAGCTTTTTCAATTTTCAAGCAAACTTGCAATCTAGCCTAACTAGGGGTGGAAATAGACTATTTCATACAATATCAAGTTGTTTAAGTTGTTAAAGGACCTAAAATGAACATGCATATCTGATTTGGGTACCTAAAATGAACTCTAACCAAGTTTAGGATTGAATGCAGATTTTGGCTTTAAGGTGTTCCTAAACCACTTTGATGCACATGCAAGCTAGTGAGGGTTTCAAGTTCACTTAAATATTTTCAAATAAACTTAAATGGAATAAATAATAAACCCTAGATGTGTTTCTGATGATGTTGCATTCTTACATGTTAAGAAAACTTCTATTTTTGCAAGTTTTTAGTCATTTTAGGCCTCTAATCAGTAGCTACACACTTGGTTGCAGGTGTTGTGTAGGTGGTAGCCTATTCCTTCATAGGTGGTGCCCTAGTTTTGTGCAGGTAGTAGCCTGTTCCTGCACAGGTGGTAAAATTGGTGTTTTTCAAGCAAGTTTTTGGATTTCTGCATTCCTATACTTGTTTCTACACTTAGACTACTGGATTTTTGTGTTACTGATGATTTTTGCAGCATGTTAGAAATCATGGGATGAAGATTTAATTCTAAAAACTACTAATGGTTTCAATGGAGGACGTTTGTAGAAGACCTTTTGTTTTCCCAAACTCTTGTGCTTGCTTTTTGTAGTTAGAAAACACTTCATTTTGGTGCTTGAAAAGAACCTTTTTCTTTCATGTGTCTAATGTGTTTTCTAGATTGTAAGACTCTAAGAATCATATGAGCATATCCTCTACCCTTACCTTCATGGATCTTGGGTGTAAGAGGAACTCATATCTCTCTTATAGAGTGGCTACCTCCCAAGTGCTTTAGTAGAGCTAGTGAGAGTGGATGCCCAACCAGTAATAGGCTACAACCAAGCCCATCAAAACCGGGATACAAATATGCCATTGTGACTAATCTCACAATGGATGGGTGTTGAATGAATTATAATGGGAATAAGATCTCCCTTAGTACCCTTGTGGTGTGTTAAAACCTACAGAACGTAACTTTCATAGGTTGGGAGGCCTCCATACGGAGCTAATATGTTGCACGTATAACCACCTGAACGGATGCCCTGATTAAAAACCATGTTATAGTAGCCAAAAACCTTCTATCTAATTGCATGAAAGGTCAGAGACCAACTAAGATTCCCCACACTTTCATGGCTATTAGTCGAGACAACAATCCCTTGGGAAGTGATGACCCTTGGGAGTTGAAGCTTGGAGTGCCTAAGAAGTGAGTGCACGTGTAAGGAGGATCCCATGCCTCTAAGCTTCTAGGTTGTCCACTATTATTAAGTGCCACTGAACTTTGGTTCAAGTGGGGATTCGATAGATACTGTCCTTGCTATCCTTAGGAAGTGGTGTGTTTGTTTATTTTTACAACAACCATTCTAAATGATGTGTCTTGTGTGAGTGTTCAAACCTTAATAAAAATGACAACATCATAAAACACTCTCCTTAAAGAACACTTTTTCCAAATCAATCTTCAAGAAGAATCAAATGCTCACAACAAACCTTGTCTTTGAGTAAACATATGGAACCTTTAACTTTTCACTTGGAACCTATTGGCATGCTTGATAGCTTCATATTGCATATTCATGACCTAATCTCCTTGCATTGTGCACTTCAAAAATTCCTTGCATTATAGACCTCATTTTAATCCTCATTATAGTCCCTAATCATAGCCCTCTTGCATACTTAGCTCATTTCTAGATCCTCCTTAAAAAATTTGCAAACAATCCTAGAAAGTATCCAAATCATAGAGCATTTCTTGATGGTGTTGAAAAAAGGATCTTGACTTGGTCCTTTTTTGTCCCAAGACTTCAAAACTCCCTACCCTTATCAATTGGTCTTATTCCACCTTTGTCATGATGGATTTGACCTAAGACTTTTATCAAACTTGTCCCTTGTTCCAAATATCCTATTTTTCAAGTCAAGAATCTTATTCAACCTCATGAGGTTATGCTCTTAGGTTTGTCTCCTTTCAAAAGATTAATTGTCAAAGTCCAAAAAACCAAAAACATAGTTGCATAAAACTTAGATTTCATTTGCATAAACCTTAGATTGCATTTGCATAAGTTCCTTGCATTTCCAAAGTTGTATTTCAAAACTTGCATTTCCAAAATTCAAAAATTCCAAAAAAAATCTTGCATTTGCATATAGTAATCATGCCAGTTTTCACAAGATCTCAAGCATCCAAAGGGAAACAAGATCCTCATTTACCTATGTTTACGTCACAACTAGAATCACAATTACCTTTTGATACAATACAAGGTGTTGCATATCATAATCAAACTAACCTAATAAACATGCAACCATTGGAAGAAGTGCATCAAACATTTCATGACCCAAGACATGTCACATTTCCTCAAGAACCTACTTCAAGCAGTGATCTATGCAACATGGGATATCCTTCAAATGCTTCCCCAAACTTTGGTACTATTGAGTGGGGACCTCCCCCAGCTTTTGAACCAATTTTTGTACCTATGGCACCTGTCCAAGGTAGTGTTCCCCCTACACCTGAGGAGGAATACCAACAAATCTGTCAAGACAATCAAGTCCAACCCAATCATTTGCAACAACAACCTATGCCAAACATAGATTTCAGATCTTATCAACCTCCTCCACCACCAAAAGATAACCAAGATCATGGAAATGCCTCAAGTCCCTCTTCAGATTCTGGAGACTCACATGGAACATTTGCTTCTTTCAAAGATTTACCTAAAGAGGAAATTGACGAGGCCATTAAGAACAAGCAAATTCAGCAGACATTAACATACCTCATGACTCGAGATCCAAGAAGATATCTCAAAGTGATTTGAAAGAAAAATCCTTAATTAGTCTTGGAATATCAAACTCCCTCACCATCTACTTTGGAAGAGAACCAAGACTTAGTGGTGCGGGATAGAGAAAAGTGAGAACGACCCTTTGATGAGTCAGCTATGAAGCTAACACAGAAAAGACAACAAAATGATTTAACTGTCGATATTCCTCCAAGGGAAAAGTATATACCATTGGATAATCCTTTATTTGAAGAGGTAGCACTCCATCCTCCCGAGATGGTGGATGATACACAAATCCCTAAAAAAGGTCCTAAAAGAACATGGAGGATTGATTTAAAGAATCGCTTGCCAAAAGGATCAAATGAGATGTTCACATTTCCTTGGGGGATGCTATATGTACCCCCTTTTGAAGAAACACAACCAAGTGGTCCTCCTTTGGTAGCACATACAACATTCCTAGGAAGCACTTCAAATGCAACAACATCCAAAGGACCATTTAATGGACCACCAAGGGTACCCACATTTGATGTATCTAATGTGACTACTACAACTATACCAAATCAATTGCAAGATCAAAAGAAAAAGAGCCTTGTGGATATCAGACCAATTCCACCTAAGGTGACTCAACAAGCACATGTAGCACAACAAGTGAAACAAGCCCAAGTGGCTCAACAAGCACTACTTATGGATGTAGTGCAACCAGTGCAACCTCAATTTGTATCCCAAGTTAACATGATGTCTCAAGCACAACCAAAAAAATGTAAGACTACAAATCTTGATGGCATACTTGGACCACTTGGATTTCAACAAGATCATAACATGCAACAACCAACAATGCCGATGGGTCAAGAATATCATCCTGTTACCCAACATGTGCAAGGTCCCAAGGTGCAACAAGTGCACCCGCAACAACAACAACATACCCAGCAATATGTACACCAGCAACAACATGCTCTACAACAACAATATGTGAATCAACAACAACATGCTTTACAACCATAATACATACAACAACAATAACGTGCTTTACAAAAATAGTATGATCAATAACAAAGACAAAAACATGTTCAACAACAGAAACAACAACAACATGTTCATCAACCATATATTCAGCAGCAACAACCATATGTTGCACAACAACAAAATGTGTCACAGCAATAACAAGATGGGGTGCAAACTCAACAACAACAATATGTACCCTGATATCAACAACAAGTTTCTCAATAGTACTATGTGACACAAGGTCAATAATACAATCTTCCACCATTAAATCAAAAACATGTGGAAGATCCTCAGCAATATGCCAGACAACATGTGGCATCAGTCCATGATATATCATTTGAATTAGATCGGGCCTTGGAATATAGTTGACGTTCAATGGATTCTAGGTGGATACATCGTTATGATAAACATAAAAAGGTAGTGAAGCCTTCGTAGAATTACAAAATGCTTCAAAAAATCCAACGCTTGCAGAAGCAACTAAATGATCTACAGTTTGTTATGCCCTGCATACCCGTCCCTACATTTTGTGTGCAAAATGTTGGGTCCCCCTTTTTTTCTCTTGCTCTTGCCTTATTTTCCTTCTTTCTTTGTTTTCCCTCTGGGATTTTCTTCCACAAGGTTTTTTTTCTTTCTATTTTTGTCTTCTTTTGTCTTTGGGACATGGTCCTAGAGTTTGTTCTCTCCAGAGCTAGATTATGGACTCCAGGATTCTCCTCAACTATGTCTCCTCTCACGAGAAGGCATAGTTGCGTGGAATTCCCAGGCTCGGAGTCCAGAGGTCTGCATGTTCTGGAGTTTGTGGAGAAGAGTGTAACTTGTTTTTACCCTAAGAGTATAAATGGAAATTACCCATCACTTTCACAGTTACCATGATTAAAAACACTTAGAGCATTTAGAGCAATTCTTAGGCGGTTAAACTGCGAGTTGTTCTATGTTTAGTGGTCAATTACAAGCTAATTTGCGGTGTCCGTTCATAATCATTCAAGGGTAGAATTATTACAGAGTGCTCCTGGTGTGCTTCTCCCCTATTCTTCATGTCTCCAGGTAGGTTCTTGGTTTTCCTCTAGTCTCTTGCTGTTTCTTGTTTCCTTTTTGGTTTTGCTTTGTTTGGTTTTGCTGGTTCATCTTTTGTGTTTTTCTTTTTGGTTTGCCTCCTGTTGGTGGGTTGGATCTACCAGAGGGTTTTTCACCCTCTGTGTAGTGGTAGACTAGTGTATACATTGTATTTTTCCTTAGGGTAGCTCATGTACCTATGTAAATATTGTATAAATCTGTAAACAGTTTGTAAATACTGTGTATTTTAGTGTATATGCATTTCGGCCTTCGGCCCTCTGTAAATTTGTATATATATCTTGTTTGTATCCTTCTAAGTTGATGATTTCATCATGCTCTTTCATGTTTCCACTCACCATACCAATCTTGTCGAGAGGGAGTCGCCATGGCTTGAACTTGGCACCTTGCTGGTTTGAGCCATGGCAGCTTTCTCTCCCCTTTGTCGCATCACCTTAATGGTGGGATTAATTTCCCACGAGTAGGCATTCAAACCATGTCCCATCTAGCATTTAATTTACCCAGTGTTAGCCCACTTGTCACCATTAATGCCTTTATGTGACCTGTCACATGACCACATGCCAACCCATGTCAGCCAAGTATGGTTTCCTACTGGTCACATCGAAATGGAAATGGCTAGTTTATTCAGACTTTGGGTCCTGAGCAATCTCTTGTCTTGCATTTCCTTCTGTCACTTGGTTCAACATCCCAGAGTCCCACCCACACCCATTTTTAAGTATTTAGGGATTTTTTGTTGGAAATTTGACTTCCTAAGGATGCATGACTCATTTTATGTTGTCATCATGGCAACAAAGTCATATTAAGTTTTTGTCATGAAAGACAAAATGACTAAGTATGGAAAATAGGGCAGTCAAAAATATTCAGGGATCAACACATCACCGCACATGCAAGAGATCGAGTCAACATATGCACGTTAAGATATATGTTCCATGACATGTGTACATACTACATCTAGACACACATAGTAAAGAATGATAGTACAGAGAAGTTACAGATAGATCAGTAGACCAGCAGTCCAAAAGACAGAGCATGGAAGCTGACTAGTATTTGGATCAGTGTGAATTATTTTGTTATGTAATGGCTAAGTTCCTTTGATTATATGTTTTTAATGATATAATTAGCATTGTTGTAAACACTCTTGAGATGACTTGTTTGGAAGCATTGTGTATTTTGTTTTAGGGCCGACTATAGTCTTGTTTTGAGTCGCGTCTATTCGGATATGAACATATAAGTATGTAATGTAAAGTTATGTTACAAATGTCAATTATGATGTAAGAGAAAGATATAGAAGAGCAGTATGATGAAGTCAGTATGAGATAAAGCTCTTTAAGAGAGTAAGAGCATCAAAGCAAACATGGAACTGATCAGACATCAGTGTCATCACAACAACTCACTTTTGATATAGTGTATATCAACTTTCAGAAGGTTGTAGCCTTCATCCTATTGGGAAGTGAGCCATATACCTCTAACAGGGTTTTGTAAAAGACTCCTAACAGGGTCAAACCTTTAACCAGGTCATTGTACTCATATTATAAAACTGCTTCTAACAGGGCAAAGGAACTTTAACAAGTTCATTATACTAGTACAATATTTGTGGGTACTAATTCCCACCGGGGTTTTCCTCTAATCAAGGTTTCCCCATAATCATATCATGTGTTATGATTTCTTATTAAATGTATGTTTGATTTATGTTTAAATTGCTGAAAAGTATTAAATAGACAAACACTGATTCACCCCCCCCCCCTCTCAGTGTTTCTAACAATTGGTATCAGAGCTCTGGTCCTCTAAAATAAAGTTTAACCACTTGAGGAGATCATGGACTCAGTAGAAGCAAAATATTTGAAAAATAATCTTGAAGCAACTCTTGAAGATCTTGATATATCTAAAAAAGAAAATGAAGAACTTAGACTGAAAGTTGATGGCTCACAAATGCTTATCAAGAAATTAAGAAAAGATTTGAAAGATTGTTCTACAAGTGATTTAGGGAAAATGGTAAAAAAGCTAAATGAAGAGAATATGTCTCTAAAAGATAAAATTGAAAATCTAGATGAATAGCTAACAGACAGTCAAATTGCTATTGAATAAAAGATCAATGAAAGAAAACAATTAGATGATGAACTCTTGAAAGCAAACATGAAAGTCCTGGAATTGGAAAACATAAAGAAGAAGTTGGAATCTAAATTAATAGAAGCAAAGGATAAGATTGATAAAATCCACACAAGTTTTGATTCACTTCAATCTCAACTTAATGCACAAAAGCAAAAAGGAGACACTACTGGTCTTGGATACAATGTAGCACAAATTGAAATCAATTCATTGCAAGATCATGAAGCATCTTCAGAAGAAAAGAAAATTGAAAATGTTGTAGAGATTAAAATAGATCCACCTAAAGAAGAAATCAAGCAAGTTAACAGAACTTGTTATGCATGTAACAAACATGGTCATTTGGCAAGAGATTGAAAAGAGGTAAGACCTTTCAATGGTTATTGTTACTCCTGTAATAAGTTTGGTCACAGGGCTATACATTGCAGAACAAATCAAAGGAATAAGTCACAACAAAATCAAAGGAGAATGAATCAAAACAATTAGAGAAATCAACCTCAAAGAAATTTGTAGAACACTACATGTTAGATATGTAACTACAATGGTCACACAACAAAGCAATGCAACATGATGAACAAGAACATCAGACGTCCTATCATTTGTCACACATGTGGAAAGGCTGGACACATCTCAAGGTTTTGTAAATACAGAACTCAAAAGCAAGAGGATCCTAAGAAATCACTATTTGAAGAAGAAGGAGAAGTCAAGTTTGTTCAAGAAAAAGAAGATTCAAGCAAAATTTGGGTTGAAGTAAGGAAGGACAATGATGTTGAAAAAGTAGTTGATGCATCCACAGTGGACGCACCCTCTACTTCTGCTTGAATAGACATTCTTGGTCTTAGGGGGAGCTATTCTAGCTCAGGACCCCTGCGCGGCTGGTATACTCACCTCTGAGTATGCACCTATGGATTCATGGTTATAAGAACATAATATTGCAGTATGCATGCATGCATTGTCTCAAATTCATCGAGATCAAAGTTGCAAATTCTCTGAGTAATTTGCATATGATTGCAAACATTAAATGCAGTAGCTTTTATAAAATAATGTAAATGTTCAATCTTCTTCACACTTGCATTTGAGATCATAGAATTTGGAGCGCGCTAGACCACTGAGCATCAATTCATGGAAGCATAACAAATTTGGAAGTTAAGAAAATGGATGAGAAGTTGAAATGGAATCCTAGTAGTCGCGCCGTTTTGAAATTTAGTGAAACCTTACTTAATCAAGTTCCAAGTAAGTATGGTGACTCCAGTTGTATTTTATATTGTAGAGAGGAAGAGATTTGTATTCAAGAAACATCCATTCAAATCCATACTGGATGATGTGGAAGGAGCTTTCTCCAAAACCCCATTAGGTGTTGTTCACATAGAAGATATCCACACATACATTTACTGTAAGAAGGAAATAGTAGGAGATATCAGCATAGCCACTCATATGGGATCTATGATGAAACCTGACTACACATTCAAGGATGAGTTTGTGCACTTGATTGATAACCCTATCTTCGAATACTCTAATGCACATGAGTTCAATGAACCAGAATGGGTGAAGATTTTTCTAAGCAGAATACATGATGACCTTTACTAGATTGGTGAGGTTCCTGTGTGCATCACTACAGACCTAATCCATGAATTAACCAGACTTCCCAAAATTGGACCAATTCTTCCTACTGGCAAGGATGTCAAGAAGAAAGTGGAACAAGTTTTCTTATCTAGAAGTGACAAGCATGGGATGACAGTTGACCCTATCAAGAAAGATGACATAAAACTTCTAACTATGATACTTGGGTATAAGTTTCAGCAAGCAAGCAGGTTAAACAGTGTCTCTGCAGCAACAGTCCTAGTAGCTATCAGAATGGTGAAGGATAACACTCAATACAAGCTATGTGAGATCTTGTGCACTCAATTGATTGACAACATTCGAATCATCAAGCATGATAGGAGCAAGACATTCAAGTTTGGATCTTTGATCATCTACTTGTACTTCCATATTGTTGGAAAGGTTGCAAACTTTTACCTAGACAGGAGCAAACCCACAATGTCTCAGATTTCACTTAAGGCCACTTTAGAGAGCAGTGTAAGGGACGCCATGGATATGGATATCAAGACATTTAGGATTAAGATGTAGAAAAGGTTCAGATTATCTTAGAAGATAGTTGAAAAATATAAGGATACCATATGTTTCATGGTAGAAACAGATTGCACTTGCATGGAGGTAGTTGAACCTAGAACCAAATGGATTCATCTTCTTGGTTATGAAGTAGAAGAACATGTTTTAGAAGGATATGCACAAGTTCTATTATCTGCACCCAAAGATCCAAAATACTATCTTACACAGTGTTGATAACAAAAGGAAGGCATCCAAAATTACATCTAGCATTCTAAAAATTCATGGAGTCACTCAAGAATATCTTGACAAAGCTAGAGAAGCCAAGATAGCCAAAGAACTTAAGAAGACAGATGAGATCTTGAAGAAGAAGAAGAAATTAGAGAGCACCTCTGTTCCCTCTACCACTATTGACCTAGCCTCATCTTAGAACCAAGACAAGGACTCTACAGATTATGAACAAAGAGTATGAGTAGATAGGTAAAGAAACTGAAAAAGGCATTTGCACAAGTATTTATGGATAGACACATGTATCCATCAACAGAGCCTACAAAAAAGGTAACTCCAGCTCCTCCCAAATAGGTTATAGAACCAGTGATTCAGAAAGCACCTATAACAGGTCCATAGGTTTCAGCGCCCATAGTGACAATAACTTCTGATATAGAAAAAGACTCAGAAGATACTATAGTGGTTGATAATATCAAGATATCCATGATAGCATCTGACAAAGACATGGAAAAAGTTGATAAAGCATTTGTAAGCACTGAAGAAATGTGCACTGATGATACATCTGCACAACAAGATGAAGTTCCCTCCAATGATCCAATTGACTTAAATGAAGAAAAAGATACTCAAGATAATGAGACACCAATAAAAGAGATACCAGTAAAGAGTGAATGCATGGATACAGTCAAAATTCTATATTCTCACCATCCACTCAACCATCTACTTCATTGTTGTCAAGGTTAACTCCTGATTCAGCAAGTCTGGATGCATGGGGAGAAGAAGACCTGATCAAGATTAGCGTTCTTGCTATGAAAAAAACAAAAGAGAAACAAGTGACAAGGAACCCTCACTTTTTGGAATTAGTAAACATATTGAATGACTTAGTGCCTGCAGACAAGAAAGTAGCCAAAGCTCAATTAGTTGAAGATGTGGACAACATTCTAACAAACTTCAAATCACATTTTACAAGTCTAGTAGACTCTGCTAAAAAAATTATAGAATATGAATATAAAAAGGAGAGACTGAATGAATTGATAAAGAATTTTACCTTAAACCTAAAATCTTTAAAGATTGGGCAATCCATATTAAAAGAATTGGTAGCTAAGGGAAAGAAAGTTATAGCCAACTACATGGACAGAGTGAAGTTCACCTCTAAGCACATTAAAAAGATAGAAGAGGTAGAAATCATGGTGGACAACATTAGGAAATTAGTTGAAACATCCATGCAAGACATGAACATCTGTAACAATGTCTATCAAGGACAGTTGGACAAGATTGAGAAGGCTCAGTTGGAAATCAGCAAGATAAGAGTATGACAAACTCAGTTGAGAAATGCACTTGCGCCATCTCTAGCAGTTCTAAATGAGAACATCAAATAGATTGATGCCACCATTGTGACATATGATCAAGGTCCTTGCATGGATTTGATGAAAATGTAGAAACTGACATATGCCCTATGTGCACATATTCAGATAGTTGATATAATGAAAGTATTCTAGCAGAAAGAGATCCAATCTCTTCAGATTGTGTACCCTAAAGTCTACATGGAATAAGTATCTTGAGACTCACAAGTTTTTTGTACACTTTTATCATTAATGTCAAAGGGGGAGTAATATAGAATGTGTATAGATGGGGAGCAGATATGTATATATTAATAAGATGTTATGATATACAGTTTTTTTTGTGTTAAGTCATTTTGAGAAATTTGGCCACATTCCTTTGTTGCCATAAATGACAAAGGGGGAGATTGTTGGCAAGTTGACTTCTTGAGGATGCATGACTCCTTTTGTGTTGTCATCATGGCAACAAAGTCATATTAAGTTTCTGTCATGAAAGACAAAATGACTAAGTATGGAAAATAGGGCAGACGGAGATATTCAATGATCAACACATTAGTGCATGTGTGAGAGATCGAGTCAACATATGTGCGTTCAGATATATGTTCTATGAAATGTGTAAAAACTACATCCAGACATGCATAGTACAGAATGATAGTACATAGAAGTTACAGACAGATCAGTAGACCAACACTCCAAAAGACAGAGCATGGAAGCCAACTAGTATTTTGATCAGCGTGAATTATTTTGTTATGTAATGGCTAAGAGACTTTGATTATATGTTTGTAATGATGTAATTAGCATTGTTGTAAACAAGCTTGAGCCGACTTGTTCAGAAGCATTGTGTATTTTGTTTTAGGGCCGACTATAATCTTGTTTTGAGTCGCGTCTATTACGATATGAACATATAAGTATGTAATATAAATTTATGTTACAAATGTCGATTATGATGTAAGAGAAAGATATAGAAGAGTAGTATGATGAAGTCAATATGAGATAAAGCTGTTTAAGAGAGTAAGAGCATCAGTGCATACATGGAACTGATCAGACAGTAGTGTCATCACAACAGTTCACTTTTGATATAGCGTATATAAACTTTCAGAAGGTTGTAGCCTTCATCCTATTGGGCAGTGAGCCTAGGCAGTGAGCCATATACCTATAATAGGGTTTTGTAAAAGACTTCTAACAGGGTCAAACTTTTAACCAGGTCATTGTACTCATATTGTAAAGACTACTTCTAACAAGGTAAAGGAACTTTAACAGGTTCATTATACTAGTACAATATTTGTGGGTACTAATTCTCACCAGGGTTTTCCTCTGATCAAGGTTTCCCCATAATCATATCATGTGTTATGAGTTCTTAATTAATGTATGTTGGATTTATGTTTAAATTGATGAAAAGTATTAAATAGAAAAACACTGATTCACCTCCCCTCTTAGTGTTTCTAAGATTTTTGATATATGCTAACACTTTTTGGATAGGTACAAGGTGGTTATGAATTCCACAAAGTTTCTAAAGCCCTTTTTATATCTATCATATTCTAATGGTTCTCGGGTCTTGTAGGTTGTGGATAATTGATCAATTTGTCTGAAGTAATCACCCCTCCTGATAGCTCGAAGCTGCCTACTATCTCCACTTGGGCAGCTACAAAAAAAAGGGCTGAAAAGATGTTGGCAAAGCTGCCACTCACCTCCAAATACCTGAAGGAGGGTGTTCTTGTGGGATCCAAGGTGGATTCCAAAGTTCAAGAAGTAACAGACACAGAGCCTGGACTCTGGGCTGAAGTGCAAGGCTTAATCCAAGTTGTCTACAGGTTGAAGGCCATCAGAGACAATATGGCTACTCAGTTGGCTGCCTCTGGCATTATCAAGGCCGCAAACTTTCCTTTTTTGGTGAAGTCACCGAAACTGATACTTCAACTATAAACATTGTACAATGCACCTACTCAAACTATCCTACTTGTTGATCCCTAACCATTACAATATCTAGCGGCAATTGTCACTTTGGGCACAGTGACTTTTGCCTTAGGACTGGGGATTCCACAGTTCAAAGGGTCTACTGTCATCATCCGCTCCAATCCATTGAAGGAGTTCAAGGAAGCCGAAATGGTTTCCCGACAATATATCAATAGTCAGTGGTTGAAGTCCCCAAAGAGGGACCATAAAAGGATGAAGTTGGAAATTCCCCACGGGGATTTCAAAGAGCCCATTCAGGTGGGCATTATATTCTTATGTAGGTTCTTTGGATTGCCCCATGCCCAGGACTTCTCAGCGTGGATGTATTTTTTTCTTTACTACATCAGCACTCATGAACTAACCTTCAACTGTGCAGCCATTATATCCAACCATGTGGATACATAGCTGAAGGGCATCATCTAGAGTTCCAAGTTTTACATGACATCATATGTGCTATGGGCATTTTCCCAACAAAGACTAAATTTTCTAGGTTTGGGAATAGTTGGTGAACTTGGAAACGGACCGGGCTAGTTGACACCATGGGATCACTATCCCTAAATGCAATGGGAACTCAGTTTCCTAAATTTCTACTGGGTAAATGATGCTCTCATTTACCATAACATCCTAACACTCACCCAAGACTTTGGGTACTGATTGTCATAGGAGGCGATGAATTTGGTCAGCACCTATGGCCGCTACTTTATTCAGTTCTAGCACCACACCTACATTCGGGTGACCGGCTTCTCCAAGAAGCCCTATCTTCTTCCCTGATATTACGGGGACATAATTATTCTTTTGAAGTTCTACTAGAAAATGATGGACCTGAACGCCTTCTTTATATTGAAGAAGGTTATCAACGTCCCATTCCCATTTTCATGCGGGAATTATACGTGCAGCCTCACTACGGCAAGGGAGGTAGATAATGAATTGAAAAGCCTAGGATTGGTGGAATTCCACCACGCTAGGAAAAAATATGATCCTCTAGGAAAAATTGTCGCAGTGCTTCCCCGGGCATCCCCGCCACATGAAGTAGATATTGAAGATTTTTGGGCAAACTGCCATGACAGTTTCGATCTCCGGGCCCATCAACATTCATGCATGTCCAAAGGACTCATGAAGGCACTCAAACTTTAGAATTTTTTGAAGGGTTTTTTAGATGACAGGCTGCTGGAAGACCCAACATACAAAGAGAAAGGATGTTCCGATGGAGGGAAATGTTCCAATAGATGAGGCCCATGAGGCCGAAGAGCAGCAGTAGCAAGATGACCCAGAAGACCTAGGAAATGAAAATGTCAGTTCAATTGACACCAGGAGAGCTGAGGAGGTCCCCAAAGATATAAGCACTATTGATGCCAAATAAGGAGTTTCAGATGTCACAATAGAAGATGCTAGCATGGAAAAAAATATTGGAGGTTCCGGGGAACAGGAAAAGGAACAAGAGAAAGAGAAGGAGAAAGAGCCTGAAGAAAATGTACATTATGGGAACACACTGCCAGATTCCGAAGGGAATCCCAATGCATAGGTCTTAACAACAGAGCCATCCCAACTGCCCCAATGGTTGATATAGTTAAGAAAAATAAAGGCCCCGGTGGTCACCTTAGGTGCTCCACTCTCTTTGGCCGAAATGATGACCAAAAATGCAGAGGCTTGTAAGCCCAAGAAAGCATGGAAATTCCATACTCTCCAGACTGGGCCGACAGGAAACACAGTTGTGACTATTGCAACAGCCCCTCTAGGTGCAGATGCAGTGGTCGTAAGGCATGAAGACTACAACATCACAGAAGTGGCACTAGGGAGAAGGGACAAGCAAAGTGAACGGGACTTGCTAAGGGAGGCCACCAAAGTAGTAGAGGCCAGATATATCAAGCAGGGCTAGAAGTTGAAGGAGGAAAGAGAGACTAATGCCAATCTCCTCCCACTTTTGGTGAAACTTACACAATGTTTGGCCGAGATCCACCTGGGAAACCCTTCCTCCAGATTGTCTCTTGCACAGGGCGACGTGGATTCTCTTCAGGCCATGAAAAAGAAGGAACTGACTGTAGATGGGTGGAACGCCAAGTAGGTAGCTTCCATAAGACAATTTCTAGTGGCGTCGCTCCTAGACCTTTATCAGGTTGACACCCTTATCAGCCAAGAAAATGGCTCCACTCTTATATGGGAGCAAGATTTAGTGAAGTATGAAAAGTAGAAGGCTGGGCTGGAAGAAATTTGCAACATTAGGGAAGAAGCTACCACAGAGGCAGGGATCTTGGGAGATGAATCATATGATTCCCTCCAGGCCTAGTACTCTAGACTTGGCCTCAAAATTGAGTTGTGCAAGGAACTGGTTAAGGCCTTGAAAGAAAAGGTGACTGTGGCCCAATACCCCTTAGGTCTATTTCAAGAATTTATGGTTGGAATATCGCAAGTTGATCCCTTCACCACCGGAACGTGCACCCTGGAGTACTACGTCCTTAAAAAATTTGATGAATGGATGGAGTCCCTGTATCCAGTTTCCAGCGATTTTGACTAGGGTAGGTTATCTAGACTATCCAAGACAATGATCTGGTCGCATGAAACTATACAAATGGTGGATGAATTCCAGAATGGGGCCGGAGATGTTGAGGAAAAATTGGAGGTTGTTCACAGTCGATGGGACAGTATTAAAGATATAGATGAATAAGGCATAAGCTAGGTGTTGGAGACATTGAAAAATAGTAAGGAACAATAAAATTATCTGGAGTTTGGAGAATTCCATCAACCATGTATCGGTTGTATTCTTTATTCTTTGAGGCGCCAACTTCCAAATCCAACAATTTTGTATTCTTTCAATGACCAGTTTCTTGATTCTCAAAGCTGAACGGTCACTATCAAATAGTTAATAAAGATGTCAAAAAGAAGGTAACTACAACAAGGCATGTTGGCTCGACAAGAAGGTTTTGACAGGTGGTCTTCCCAAGGCACCACTCCAACATAACACCCGGTGCATCGGAGATAGGGGGGCACTCTTCCCATTAATGAGGCATGTAGCCTCGATTCCAAGGGGATTGGATTTCTTCTTTTCTCCTCCCAGCTCTCTTCTCAAGGCTAATTCTTCCACTCCTTCATTGTCTTATTCTTCTGCCATGTCAGACCTTCTCTGTCTCGAGGTCTTTTGTAACATGGCGCAGGTAGTACCGGCCACTAGAAATAGTGTTATATTGTTAAGTGTAAAGTAAGTTAGGTTAGTTTTTAGGTCAAAAATTGTGTATAAATAATAAGTCTGACCTCATTCCAAGGGTTGAAAAAATTGATGATTTTGTAATCCATAGCTAATAGCATTTTGGTTTTCTTAGTTCTCAGTTGCAGAGCTCAATGCTCCTTAGTTTTTAGAAGCTTTTAGTAGTTAAATGCTCCCCTAGAGCCACCATTATTGTACGCACCAGTGCTTGCTGGGAACTTGTTAATGAGGAAGGAAGGATTCTACCAATGATGTTGTTAGCATTCTGATCTCTAGGTTAATGGTATTTTATGTTGCATGTTCTTTATGTCCCTTGCTCTGATATTTTAAGTAGATTAATGACCTTTTCCTCACTATTGATTAAATATGAACTGATGGTTCTGTATTTCTTCAGTATTTAGTGTAGCATGTTAGAGCATGGTTGATGTTTTGAATGTTTGGTGTAACTATAGGTAGATGGAATATTGTTAACCTTACAGTATCTTTTGAAGTTTATTTGGTAAAGTTAGTAAATGCTTTCAGGAAACCCCGCTTACTCAAATCCCTAGAGAAGACGAGCCAAGATAACCAGCTATCCCCCCAAACAAAATAGTCACATTCCCAACTAAGATCTCACACTTTTGAGACCTGACTCTCACATGCTTGAAGGCCCGAGGAATCTCATTTCCCCAGACAACCTTTATAGGCAAGGTTGGCTGGTACCCCAGTACACAGTGACAAATAACATCTATTGGCAGACCTGGTCACAAAGTCTCATCAACAGAAACTGGCACTAGGAGGGCATGAACTCATCCTCCTCTAAGGATTCCAATTTTAAACCACCTGAGGGTTCCCAAAGCCATATTTTTAGGAGTAAAATATTTAGTGGGATTGGATCATTTTCACCCACAAGATTTGAAAGAGTCCTTAGATCAGCTCCCAATCTTGGAAGGTTTGTTGAACTTGAGCCTCCTACTCAAAAGAAATGGACCCTGAAAGCCAAATCGACTGTCATTGTCTGGGGGTCTAGCACATCCTAGAACACTCATCTCTCCTAGACTATCCCAGGGAGAAAATTTCAATCTGTTCATAACCCAATGCCCTCGATGGCTACGTATTTCAGTAACACCAAGTCCCCAATGGGAACTTTTTCAGATGCAACCAATGATCTTCCTACGCACCCAGAAAAGATTTGTCCCTGATATGAGCATTTAGGCTCATGAACTGTAGATGAGCATTTGGAGGCATAAAAAGATGCCATGAACTGACACCTGATCCAATATCAAGATGTTGTGACCTGGATGTTCCCGCTGTCCCTAGGATAGAACAAGCTAAACTGGTACCTTAAACTTCCCGCTGACTCCATCAATAGTTGGCAGGACATGGAGGACACCTTCTTAGCTACCTTCCACCTACATGTGGACCTAACATGGTCCCACAGCCAATTAATTTCCATCAGGAAGGAACTGAATGAGCCCCTTGCAGTATTCAACCACCGATTCCAATGCACCCTAAAGCGGTGCACAAGTCCCTTCATCCCATCCACAGATGTAACTATCTAGACCTATCTTAACATGATGGACCCTTTCATTTCTACTCTCCTTTGGAGAACTACTACCCTGGGTGACCGGGATACTTTGGCAAAAGTTTACAACCTAGCCTTGGAATTGTCCCGTGGTCTTAACAAATCTCCAGGCAGGATAGGGCAGAGCATGCCCTTCAACATGATACCTAGTAGAACTTCTTGCACCGGGGGATATAACCCCAATCAGGCAATAGTTGTCCCCAAAATGGCCATCAATCCCCCACCACCACTGATAGACTAGCAGGCCCAGTACGTATATCCATCACAAGTTCAGACAACACCAGGTCTAGAATCTTTTCCCTAGAACCAACCGTAGCAAATGCAACAACCACAGACACAACCATTTGGAGTGCCTATCTTTCAGTCATCTACCACTGGAGGATTTCTTCCCTTGACTCCAGCAAATGCTGCCACTTTCCCAAGAAACCAACAACAACAACCATCACATTGTGATGCGAATACCCAGTTGACCGCCGAGTTTGAATCCCTCTGGCGAATGTTGTCTACACTGACTGTGGACATAGATCAATTGAAGGCGAGGTCCTTTGCACCCCACAACACCAATTCCCAGAGAGGGAATATTGTCTCTGGCTAACGAAATAAAAATGTTGGAGGAAGAAATTACAACAACAGGCCCTGACCCAGTCAACAGCAATGGAACAACAATGCTAATACCAGAGGTCCTCCTCCAAACCAAAAAACCAATCAGGGCAGTGCTGGACCTTCTCATTTCATGCCAGTCACAGAATTCCAACTGTGTGTGTATATTTGTGCACCTATTATTTGCAACACAACACTTCAATAAGTCATTCTGTTAGTGAGAAACAAGGGTTAATGAACATATAAACCATAACTTTGACTTATTGCTTTCTAACTAGGATGAGTGTAGTAAATAACATAAAAGCCCTCAGATTATGCTAAATACCAGTGACATAAACAACCTAGCATGAAATATTTAATTTAAAAACAACTATTTGACTATTTAGCATGCATATTACTCTAAAATGGACATTATAAACATATGAGAAAGTGACTAATGGAGTGTGTATGAAGCTAGGAAGGAATGGGTAGCATAAAAATGCTTTGATATCCCTTCAAAATCTTGGCATTACAACACTACAATTCAAAATTTTAGGCTTATTATGAGCTCTAAATCCCTTCAATTTATAGAGGAATGGGAGAGAGAGGGGGGACAAGGTTCATTAATGGAGCCCCTAAGGTCATTAATGAGATGTAAGAGCCATTAATGCCTTGGGCATTAATGAGGGATGGGAAAGAGGGAATATCCATTAAGGGTTATTAATGAAATTCATTTAAG
>MU224216.1:3068178-3105429 GCA_018584345.1 Thuja plicata
AGAATTAGGATTAGATTAGCAAGGGTGGAATGGGTTGAGATGGGTTAGAACCTAGGGTAGAAGTGGTTGAGATAGGTTAGGTTGGGGTTTAAGGGAATATAAATGAAATGAATTAAACTTATTTAATATATTTAAAATATAGGAATTAATTATTTAAGCATTTTATTATTTTTAAATAATTAAGGGGACTATAGCCATTTTAATTAAATTAAATAGGATAGGGGAATGGGTTATTTGCAAGTGGATAATTAATTTAGGGATTTATTTAATTCCTAGCAAATTAATCATTTTTAGGCATGTATTTGATTGATTTTGATTTTGGCTAAAAGTAAATAATTTAGTGATTTGATCACTTTTGGAGATTAAATTGATTTCAAAAGAATTATGCCAAGCAGTAACAAGGTCATTTGGACATAATTGGGGGTATGATCACACTTAGGAAAAATAAGGTCCATAGTTGGAACAGACCAAATTTAGGTGGTTACATTAACCTATGACCAACTGGTGTAGATTGCATGATATAGGCTCTCATAATGAGGTGAACTGTGCCACGCTAGAGAAATTCATCATGATCTCCCAACTAGATAGACAACAAGCTCCTAATCCTACTCTTCCAGAGCCTCCTACACAAGAGCCCACTTATGGTGCCTTCACCTATGAGACCGTCTTCTTTGGAATAGACAAGAAAGATGAAGAAGAACCCAAACTGCAGGGGTTCTTTGATGAATCTATTTCGGCCTTTGAGGCCAATGCCTTCACCAACCCATGAACTCCTTACAACACTCAGAGTTAGGCTAGTAAAGGACCAATTTACATGCCCATGCCTCCCAAAGATACTCCTCCCTGGGAAAACTAATTGGTTTATCCCTCCGAAGGGCCCTGGCACTAACCAAGCTAAGGACCTGGCCGAGGGAAGCCACCAATTTTTGGGAGGAAGGTTTGACATTAAGAAGGTGTTAAAACAAACCACCACCTCCATGACCTTGATGGAGGTTTTGTTGAACTATCCCAAATAGAAGAAGTCTCTTCTAAAGCTCTTGGAAAACCTAGAAGCTGTCAGTCACCCACCCAAGACTGTCTCTTTTGATGACGCCAACGCGACTGTCTTTCAGAGTAACATTGAGGATCCTCCCTTTATACTAGGTTTGAAAATACAAGGGAAGAATATACACAATTTCCTGGTAGACTCTGGGGCTTCGGGCAACATCATGCCTTTATCCATATGCTAGAAGCTCTAATTTTGCCCCACCTCGTATAACAATGCAGTAATCTAGCTAGATAAAACTACTCTAAAAATGGTGGGTGAACTAAAAAATGTCTGGATTCAACTCATCCAGGACCCTAGGATAGCCAGTGTGATTGACATCCAAGTGGTGGACATCCCAGAGACTTATGGGATGTTACTAAGTCGCAATTGGTCCAAGTCCCTGAATGAATATTTCTCAACCAACTTTTCCCACTTGTGGCTCCCCTGGGAGGGATAATCTAACTAGATCTGGGTTGAAAGTGAGCCCCAGATGAAATAGGCCCTCACAAAAGTCGAGAGGGTAAATGAGGTCCTCTTCTCTGAGGCTTCCCCTGGGGTGTACCAACCCCTTGAGATCTTAACATTCAATTTCACCCCCGGGGAGGACCCCATAGTCTCTTAGAGAACCCAGGACCTGGAAGAAAAATTGAGGGTTGAGGTTAACTCTTAGGGTGCCGCAGTGACCCTTTCCACACTCTTGTCTAACACTTGGTGCTGGGTGCATTATCAAAAACATTCTGAGCTAAAATGTGAGCCTTGTCTTTCCACTGCTACCCAACACATCGATTCCCTCTAGGAGAAAGAAAACACATCTGATTCCCAAAAACCCAGTACTTCTGCTAGTGATGCCTCATTGGCACCGCCTGTCTGGGAATCTCAACCAAAAATCTCTCTGGAGGTAAGCCTCTCCCACGCACCATCAACACTGGAGGAAACTCCTCCCAACCTTCCCAAGAGCAATGCAAAGACCACTTCGTCTTCCTAGCTCCAAACAACAAACGATGACTTGTGGACCCTTAAGTTCAATGGGTTCTGATCCAAACAAGGTTGTGGGACTAGAGTGGAATTTATCAACCCATGAGGGAAATCCTTCCTCACATCCTATAGGTTGCAGTTTAATTGCATGAATAACATCACGAAGTACAAGGCTTTGGTCCTTGGACTTCTATTTGCACTAAGGAAAGGAATCACTCACCTCTGGGCTTTGGGTGATTTAGAGTTGATTGTAAAGCAGGTCTGGAGTCAATGCACCTATCATGAGAAAAACCTAGCCACATACCACAACTGGGCATGGAGCCTTATCAAAGATTTTGATGCCTTCAAAATTGATCTTATTCCCTAGAGATAGAATTATGTCCTAGATTCCCTTTCCATTTCAGCCAGCATGCTTGAGCCAATGGTTGGCTCCCGACTCTAAAAATTCTCTGTTGAGATCGTCCCCACCTTGTCCATTCCAGACAATGTCACCCATTTTCATGTCTTTGAAGACGATCAACATATCCTGGCCTTTATGGCCAATGTTTGTGTCTTTGAAGACCATATAATGGAGGAAAGGGATCATGATGATACTGGACAGGGTAATGAAGATGACAGGATCATAGACTTACCAACCAAAACCATCCCTAAAGGGATGGTCACACTTGAAAAAATATTCAAATTAGACCCTTGGGGTCGGGAAAAGATATCATCCTCCCCTGAGGGAGGAAAATTTGAGAAGGTGAACATCGGCCAGGCCAGTGAAGAGAAAATGATACACATTGGCACCTCCTGCTCCCTAGAGGAGAAGGAGAATATTCTTGCAGTTCAATGAGAATACATAGATGTAATTGCATGGGGATATGAGGATCTAAAGACATATGATACATCCATCATGATTCATACTATCCCACTGAAACTTGATGCTAAGCCTTTCCAGCAAAAGCAATGACCAGTCAACCCATTGATCGAGCCTTTGATCCATCAGGAGGTTCAAAAACTACTGTCAGCCAGGATCATCTTCCCAATCTGGCATACTACATGGGTTTCCAACCTAGTCCCTATGAAGAAGAAAAGAAAAAAAAACCGCCTTTGCGTGGATTTCTGAAATTTAAACAAAGCTTCCAAGAAAGATAATTACCCTCTCCCCTCATTGGATGAGGTACTGCAAATCATGAATGGGTCACAAATGATGTCTTTCTTGGATGGGTACTTCAGAAATAACCAAGTCATGGTTAAATATGAGGATAGAGACAAAAAAATGTTTACCACCAAGTGGGGAACATTTTCCTACCAGAGAATGCCCTTCGGCCTAATCAACGCAGGGGCCACATTTTCAAAGGCTATGGAAATTATGTTTGAGGGCCTTGTGAACCAATGCATAATTATCTACATGGATGATTTGACCATCTTTTCCCAGGACAGGCGTGACCATTCCACCCATCTAGCCCAGATTTGTGAGAGGTGTCACCGGTATGGAATATCCCTCAACCCTAAGAAATGCATATTTGGGATCACTGAAGGGAAGTTGCTCAGGCATATTGTCTCCGAGAAGGGTATATCCATTGAGCCTGAGAGAGTTGAAGCACTACTAAACCTAAAAATGCCTGGCAACAAGAAGGAAATGAGATCTTTCTTTGGGAAGATTAATTTTGTCTGGCGATTCATCACATGATTTGCTGAGATCATAAAACCACTCAATGAGATGATGAAGAAAGATACTAAGATTGAGTGGAGCCCTGAAGAAAAGTGGGTATTGACTCAGATCAAATAGACAATTATGGAGGCACTAGTCTTGGCTAGTCCAGACTATTCCCTCCCCTTTTACATTTATTCCTTTGCTTTGCCACATTCTACCATGGCAGTTCTGACCCAAAAGGTCGAAGGGGAGGAACGACCAATAGCTTTCATGAGCTCCCCCTTCAAGAACATTGAAGTCTGGTACTCACCTTTGCTCTCATCTACATCATGAATAAATTTTGACATTACATCCTCTGGAGCAAAGTGCATGCTATCATCCCAGACCAGGCGGTAAAATCCCTGCTGATGCATAGTGAATTGGGAAAAAGATGGCCATCCTCCTAGAGTATGATCTGGAAATGCAACCCATGAAGATAGTTTGAGGCCAGGGACTATGTAGAGCAATGGTAGAAGAGACTCCACACATCAAATGTCAGGCATATATAGTGGATTCCATCACTCAGGATCCATGGTATACAGACCTGGTGTACTTGTTGAATAACAGATGCCCAGAGGGATTGCCTCCAAACAAACATCACACCCTGCAATTGAAAAGTGCATACTTCATGATAAAAAAATGTCATGCTTTTTTGTAGGAACTATGAGGGAGTGTACCTCTAGTGCATCGATAGGGCTCAAGTTACAAAGATAATCAAAGAATTCCATAGGAAGTTTGGAACCGGACATGGCTCAGCTAACGCCACTGCCTATTAGATCCTCCAGGATGTATACTATTGTCCCTGTATCTTTAAAGATGTCTACACTCATGTCAGGAAGTGCCATACTTTCTAGACCATCGCACATCGTGAGTAGAACTCGGCTATGCCTTTGCAGCCGGTCTTCGAAGCTAGACCTTTCACCCAATGGGAATTTGACTTTATTGGGGAAATCAACCCCAAATCATCTTACAACCACTGGTACATCTTGTCTGCCACTGACTATTGCACTAGGTGGTCTGAAGTGATCCCTTGTAAAAACAACATGGCAGATGTAGTCATAAAATTCCTGGAAGAAAACATTGTCACGCGATTTGGAATGCCTTTTTCTATAGTGTGTGACAATGGTCTGACATTTTCTTTGGCACAATTACTTGAATGGACCTATGACAGGAAGATTACTTTGAAGTTTTCCAACAAATATTACCCTCAGGGGAACGGTTTTGCTGAATCAAACAATAAAAATTTACTTGAAGTGATCAAACATCTATTAGAACAGAATCCCCAGGACTGGCACCAAAAGCTTAGATTTTCTCTTTGGGTAGATCATATCCAAATAAATTAAGCCCTAGGGACTTCCCCATTCCACCTGGTTTATGGCCCAAACCCAGTATTCCCCATTAACTTACAGATCCCAGTTTTACAGTTCATACAGGAATTTGGCAACCAGGACAACATCATGGAAGTTTGGCTCCTAAATCTGGTGCAAATAGAAGAACAAAGAGACGCAACCCTTGAACACTTTATGCGTCACCAAGTGGTAGTAAAATGATGGTTTGGATGACGAGCCTAGTATAAGGCCTTTCAGATTTTAGACTTAGTCCTTATGTGGGCCAAAGCCTGGGAAAAGAAGGGAAAACACACCAAATTCCAATGACTCTGGCTTGGACCATACTTGATATCTGAGATCTACGGGGAAAATACTTATCGCCTCAATACCAAGAATAGAGAAGTCATTCCATTTCCCATCAATGGATAGTTCCTCAAGAATTATTTCAAATAAGGTGAGTTTGTCCAGAGTTGTACTTTATGTAAATCCTTTGCTTGTAAATATCTTTCCCAGTGCTCCATTTGGGGTGCCTTGTAAAAAGTTTTGTTGGCCATCTTCTGGGACCGCCCCCCTTATTTTTATTTTCATTTTGTTTTTGGCTACGTTCTTTCTTTTTCTGGGTTCCGAATCTTTTGCTTGCCCCTTTTTGTAGACCAGTATGCTTTGCACAACATCTAGTCTCCAGAATGGTACCTTTTGCATTTTTGGTGAACTTAGAATCTATTGTTAGCATGGTGGAATTGGTCACGCTCTAGAGTTATTTTGTGAGTTGGGTAACAAGATATGAGTAATCTTCATTGGATTCATCCCCATAATTTTGGAAATCAGTTAAATCAAAATGAAAAGAAACAATTAATTAGACACACTAAGAGTAGATCGGTTGCACTAGTTTGTTGGCCCAAGTCTGAAAACATTTAAATTCTTTCTAGGTCCAGAGTTCTCTTCCCCATTTGGAAATTTGAATTGGATGGAAAGGTGAAAGAAGTATCTCTGTGGAACTTGTCTAAGCTTGAGGTCCAAGGTGAAAGAAGTACCACCTTCCCATTCAGAAAAGGAAAGAGGAGAAAAAGAACTAAAGAATGAAGAAATTTTGATATCCAGGGGAAACAAGCAAGATTTGATGAATTTAGTTTGATATATTTAGTGCCTCTTCTCTACTTCTCTCAGAGGTCATTGGATTTATTTTCTTTCAAAAGCACACACTTCATGACTGATGAAAGACCAAGGATTGAATCATGTATGGGATGAATTTTCTCAAAGACCTTGCGCCTTGCAAATAGGATGCTCTGAGTAAAGATTGACTCCAGTTTTGCTAACCAGAGGTTTTGTAGTTCTCAAATGCACTAAGGCATTCAATCCAAATAGTTTCCATTTGTTATGCCCTGCATACCTATCCCTACATTTTGTGTGCAAAATGTTGGGTCTCCCTTTTTCGCTTTTGCACTTGCCTTGTTTTCCTTCTTTCTTTGTTTTCTCTACGGGCTTTTCTTCCGCGATGTTTGTTTTCTTTCTATTTTTGTCTTCTTGTGTCTCTAGGATCCAGTCCCAGAGTTTGTTCTCTCCAGAGCCAGATTCTGGACTCTGGGATTCTCCTCAACTATGTCTCCTCTTGCGAGAAGGAACAATTGCATGGAATCCCCGGGCCCAGAGTATGGAGGTCCGCCTATTTCAGAGTTTGTGGAGAAGAGTGTAACTTGATTTTACCCTAAGAGTATAAATGGAAATTACCCATCACTTTCATAGTTACCATGATTAAAAATACTTAGAGCATTCAGAGTGATTCTTAGGCGGTTAAATTGCGATTAAGCTGCGAGTTGTTTTGTGCTTAGTGGTCAATTACAAGCTTATTTGCGGTGTCCATTCATGATCATTCGAGGGTAGACTTGTTGCAGAGCACTCCTAGTGTGCTTCTCCACTATTCTTCATGTTTCCAGGTAGGTCCTCAGTTTTTCCTCTAGTCTCTTGCTGTTTCTTATTTTTCTTGCTATTTCCTTTTTGGTTTCACTTTGTTTAGTTTTTCTGGTTCATCTTTTGTGTTTTGCTTTTTGGTTTGCCTCCCATTGGTGGGTTGGCTCTGTTAGATGGTTTTCCACCCTTTTTGTAGTGGTATACTAGTGTATACATTGTATTTTTCCTTAGGGTAGCTCATGTACCTATGTAAATATTGTATAAATCTGTAAACAGTTTGTAAATACTGTGTATTTTAGTGTATATGCATTTCAGCCTTCAGCCCTCTATAAATTTGTGTATATATCTTGTGTGTATCCTTCTAAGTTGAAAATTTCATCATGCTCTATCGTGTTTCCACTCACCATACCGAGCTAATTGAGAGGGAGTCACCACGACTCAAACTTGACACATCGCTAGTTCAAGCCATGGCGGCTTTCTATCCCCTTTGTTGCATCACCTTAATGGTGTGATTAATTTACCACAAGTGGTCATTCAAACCATGTCCCATCTGAAATTCAATTTACCCTGTGTTAGCCCACTTGTTGCAATTAATGCCTTTATATCACATGTCACATGACCATGTGCCAAGTCATGTCAGCCAAGTATGGTTTCCTACTGGTCACATCAACACGACAATGACTAGTTTATCTGGACTCCAGCTCCTGAGCAATCCCTTGTCTTGCGTTTCCTCCTATCACTTGGTTCAACACCCTGAAGTCCTAACCATGCCCATTTTTAAGTATTCTGGGATTTTTGATAGATGCTAACACTTGTTGGACAGGTATAGGGTGGTGACAAATTCCCCAGAGTTTCTAAAGCCCTTTTTATATATATCATGTTCTAATGGTTCTCCAGTCTTGCAGGTTGTGGATAATTGATCAAGATGTCTGAAGTAATCACCCCTCCTGATAGCCCAGAGCTGCCTACTACCTCCACTTAGGTGGCTATAAAAACCAAGGCTAAAAAGATGCTGGCGAAGCTGCCACTCACCTCCAAATACTTGAAGGAGGGTGTTCTCATTGGATCCAAGGTGGATTCCAAAGTTCAAGAAGTAACAGACATAGAGCCCAGACTCTGGGATGAAATGCAAGGCTTAATCCAAGCCATCTATAGGTTGAAGGCCACCGGAGACAATATGGCTACTCAGTTGGCCACCTCTGACATTATCAAGGCAGCAAACTTTCCTTGTTTAGTGGAGTCATTGGAACTGATACTTCAATTGGAAACATTGTATAATGCACCTACTCGGACTGTCATGTTCGCCAATCCTCAGCCATTAGAGTATCCAGCAACAATTGTCACTCTGGACGTAGTGAATTTTACCTCAAGACTAGGGATTCCACAATTCAAAGGGTCTACCATCATCACCCGGTCCAAATCATGGAAGGAGTTTGAGGAAGCCGAAATGGTTTCCCGATAATATCTCAATAGTCAGTGGTTGAAGTCTCCGAAGAGGGACCATAAAAGGATGAAGTTGGAAATTCCCCGTGGGGATTTCAAAGAGCCCATTCAAGTGGGAATTATATTCTTATGGAGGATCTTTGGATTGCCCCCATGCCCGGGACTTCTCAGTGTGGATGTATTATTTTCTTTACTGCATCACCACTCGTGAACTAACCTTCAACTGGGTAGCCATTATATCCAACCATGTGGACACACAGCTGAAGGGCATCATCTAGAGTTCCAAGTTTTACATGAAATCATATGTGCTATGGGAATTAGCCCAACAAAGACTATCTTTTCTAGGTTTGGGAACAGTTGGTGAACTTGGAAACGGACCAGGCCAGTTGACACCATGGGATCACTATCCCCAAATGCAATGGGAACTTAGTTTCCTAAATTTCTACTAGGTAAATGATGCTTTCATTTACCATAACATCCTAACACTCACTTGGGACTCCAAGTATCGATTGTGGTAGGAGGCAATGAATTTGGTTAGCACCTATGGCTGCTACTTTATTCAGTTCCAGCACCACACTTACATACGGGTGACCAACTTCTCTGGGAAGCCCTATCTTCTTCCCTGTATAGCGGGGATAGAATTATTATTATGGAGTTTTGCCGGTAGATGATGGACCTGCACACCTTCTTTACCTTGAAGAAGGTTATCAACGTCCCATTCCCATTTTTGTGCGGGAATTATACGTGTAGCCTTGCCGCGGCAAGGGAGGAAGATAATAATTGAAAAGCCTAGGATTGGTGGAATTCCACCACACTAGGAAAAACTACAATCCTCTAGGAAAGATTGTTGTAGTGCTTCCCTGGGCATCCCCACCACATGAAGTAGATATTGAAGATCTTTGGGCAGACTGCCAGGACAGTTTTGATCTCCAGGCCTATCAACATTCATGCATGTCCAAAGAAATCATGAAGGTGCTCGACCTTCAGACTTTTTCGAAGGGTTTTTTAGATGATGGGCCACTGGAAGACCCAGCATACAAAGAGAAAGGATTGGAAAAATTGGATCTCCCTCCGGTGGACTAGTCTACCCTTGAAGACTTAACGATCGAGGGAGTATGTCACCCTATTTTGGAGGCAAGCCACCAATATTTTGCCTGGGTGTGTCCCAAGAGCACCCAGAAGAAACCAATGGTCAAAAGGGCCATTCCATCTTCTGCCGATGCTAGACCTAGCTTGAGAAAAGGGAAATAAAAAGAGGGCACCCCAGCCAAGGTGCCTCTCTAGGGTCCCACCCCTTTGATGGTACAACTGCAGCAATAAATGGAGTCAATGAGGCTGGTCAGCCAAAAAATAAGCACACAGATATCTTCCAGTCTCCTCGTAACTCTGATGGTGTTTTCTCACCCAACGGGATCCCCGTTGTTGGCTATGATGATGATCAGACAGAATTTCACCGAGGTAGAGTCCACTAGCATTTTAGAGACCAGGGTTCCACTGACAAGAAAGAAGAAGAAAAAGGTGACCCCTACCCCAAGTGCAACCACTAGCCTCGGTATGCTGGATATACTCCTAGTTGATGTTAGTTTGGATTCCCCCAAACTTGAAGAAATCCCTAAAAGCCCTCCCCCATACAATGATTTTGATGATGTGTTTGGGGCAGATGAAATCATGAACTTGCAAGGGGATATTGGCCAAGTGGTGGAGGAAATTGCCGCTCAGGATAAAGAGGAGATCCCATAAGAAGAAGCAGCATCAGAACAAGAGGCCTGGGATGAAGCACAAAAGAAGCCCAAATAGGAGAAGACACCAGTCCAAGAGAATGAAGATACACCAAGGAAACCCACAGATGAGCAGCTGATGGTTGGGGAAACCAAACCTACGAGATCAACCATACCCCCGTTCATCATGCTCCAGACACCTTTGGTTGCTCCATGTGATCAAGTACCCAGGAGCACATTAGGTGAGGTAGGAACCGTGGCCACATTGTTAAACTTTGGCCAGAGACCCCACCCACCTTGAGAAGATGTTCTGATGAAGGGAAATGTTCCAATAGACGAGGCCCATGAGGCCGAAGAACAACAGCAGCAGAATGACCGGGAAGACCCCAGAAATGAAAATGTTAATTCAACTGATGCTGGGAGAGCCGAGGAGGTCCCCAAAGATACAAGCACTATTGATGCCAAAGAAGAAGTTCCAGACATCACAACAGAAGACACCAACATGGAAAAAAATACTAGAGGTTCTGGGGAACAGGAAAATGAACAAGAGCAAGAGAAGGAGAAAGAGCCCGAAGAAAATGTACATTCTGTACATTCTAGGAACACACCACCAGATTTTGAAGGGAATCTCAATGCATAGGTCTTAATAGCACATCCATCCAACCACCCAAATGGTTGGTAGAGTCAAGAAAAAGAAAGGCCCCAGCGGTCGCCTTAGGCGCTCCACTCTCTTTGGCCAAAATGATGGCCAAAAATGCAGAGGGTCGTAAGCCCAAGAAAGTACAGACAATCCATACTCTTCAGACTGGGACAACGGGAAACATAGTTGTGAATATCGCAACACCCCATCCAGGTGCGGATGTAGTGGCTGTAAGGCCCAAAGACTACAACATCATAGAAGTGGCACTAGGTAGAAGGGACAAGCAAGGTGAACTGGACTTGCTAAGGGAGGCGACCAAAGCAGTAGAGGCTAGATATATCAAGCACAACTAGAAGTTGAAGGAGGAAAGATAGACTAATTCCAATCTCCTCACACTTCTGGTAGGACTTACATAGCCTTTGGATGAGATCCACCTGGGAACCCCTTCCTCCAGATTGCCACTTGCGCAGGGCGACGTGGATTCTCTCTGGGCCATGAAAAAGAAGGTGCAGGCTATAGATGGGTGGGCTGTCGAGTAGGTAGCTACCATAAGACAATTTATAGTGGCATCCCTTCTAGACCTTTATCGGGTTGACACCCTCATCGGCCAAGAAAATGGCTCCACTCTTATATGAGAACAAGATTTAGTGAAGTATGAAAAGTGGAAGGCCGGGCTGGAATAAATTCGCAACATCAGGGAAGAATTTGCCACAGAGGCGGGGATTTTGGGAGATGAATCATATGATTCCCTCCAGGCCCACTACTCTAGACTTGGCCTCAAAATTGAGGTGTGCAAGGAACTGGTTAAGGCCTTGAAAGAAAAGGTGACCACGACCCAATACCCCTTAGGCCTATTTCAAGCAAATGTGGTTGGAATATTGTAGGTCGATCCCTTCACCACCAGAATGTGCACCTCGGAGGACTACGTCTGCAAAAAATTTGACGAATGGATGGAGTCCCTATATCTGGTTGCCATAGATTTTGACCAGGGTAGGTTATCTAGACTATCCAAGACAATGATCTGGTCTCATGACACCATAAAAATGGTGGATGAATTCTAGAATAGGGTCAGAGATGTTGAGGAAAAATTGGATGCTGTTCATAGTCGATGGGACAGTATTAAAGATATAGATGAAGAAGGCCTAAGCCAGGTGTTGGAGACATTGAAAAATAGTAAGGAACAATAAAATTCTCTGGATTCTAAAGAATTCCATCAACCATGTATCAGTTGTATTCTTTATTCTTTGAGGTGCCAGCTTCTGGATCCTAGAGTTTCGGATCCCACAATTTTGTATTCTTTCAGCGACCAGTGTCTCAGTTCTTGAAGCTAACCAATCACTATCAGATAGTTAATAAAGAAGTCAAAAATTAGGTAACCACAAAAAGGCACGTCAGCTTGAAAAGAAGGTTCTGACAGGTGGTCTTTCCAAGGCAGCGCTCCAACATAACACCTGGCGCATCGGAGATAGGGGGCCGCACTTCCCATTAATGAGGCATGTAGCCTCAATCCCCCGAGGATCAGATTACTTCTTTTCTCCTCCCAACTCTCTTCTCAAGGCCAATTCTTCCACTCCTCCTTCCTTGTATTATTCTTCTACCATGTCAGACCTTCTCTGTCTCGAGGTCTTTTATAACGTGGCGCAGGTAGTACCGGCCACCAGAAATAGTATTGTATTGTTAAGCGTAAAGTAAGTTAGGTTAGTTTTTAGGTCAAAACTTGTGTATAAATAATAAGTCCAACCTCATTCCAAGGGTCAGAGAAATTGATGATTTTGCAGTCCATAGCTAATAGCATTTTGGTTTTCTCAGTTCTCAGTTGCAGAGCTCAATGTTCCTTAGTTTTTAGAAGCTTTTAGTAGTTAAATGCTCCCCTGGAGCCACCATTGTTGTACACACTAGTGCTTGCTGGAAACTTGTTAATGAAGAAGGAAGGATTCTACCAATGATGTTGTTAGCATTCTGATCTCTGGGTTAATGGTATTTTATGTTGCATGTTCTTTATGTCCCTTGCTCTGATATTTTAAGTAGATTAATGACCTTCTTTTCCTCGCTATTGATTAAATATGAACTGATGGTTCTATATTTCTTCAATATTTAGTGTAACATGTTAGAGCATGGTTAATGTTTTGAATGTTTGGTGTAACTATAGGTAGATGGAATATTGCTAACCTTGCAGTATCATTTGAATTTTATTTGATAAAGTTAGTAAATTCTTGCAGAAAACCCCGCTTACTCAAATCCCTAGAGAAGATGAGCCAAGATAACCAACTATCCCCCCGAACAAAATAGTCACATTCCCAACTAAGCTCCTACATTGTTGAGACCTGACTCTCACGTGCTTGAAGGCCCAGGGAATCTCATTTTCCCAGATAGCCTTTACAGGCGAAGTTGGCCGATACCCCAGTACCTGATGACAACTTACATCTGTGGTCATACTCGGTCACAAAGTCCCATCAACACAGTTCAAGGACACAAAGACACTCTATACAGAATGAGACCTATGTCCTAATCCATTTGATCCAAGCATTTATATGCCTCCTTTTCCCAATAATTTGAAGTACCCAAGTTTGAGAAATACAAAAGGAAAGGAAATCCAGTTGATCACATTTGGGAATTTTATACATCTTGCATCAAGGTTAAAAACAAAAAAATGTAACTCATGCGACTCTTCCCTTGAAGCCTTGGGGGTCAAGCAATGGAGTGGTACTCTAAATTACCCGGCAATATCAGATCTTGGAAAGAACTAGCCAAAAAATTCATCTCTCATTTTGTGTTCAACATATCAAGTGAGGTTAAGCTAACTGACTTGTGCACAACCAAAAAAAAGGTTGCAGAGTCCTTTATGACTTTCCTATTGTGATGGAGGAATTTAGTGAGTGAATTTCCTTTTGATGTGCCAGAAGAACAACAAATCTGATTATTTATCCAAAATCTTGTACCAGAGATGATTTACGAGCTCAAAATCAAATGACCAAGTACTATCCAAAAGCTCACGAAAAAAGGAATTGACATTGAAGATGCTCTTATTGAAAAAGGAGTATTAAAAATCAACAAGGACAATCAGAATGTGAGCACTTCAAGTGACAAGCTGAAATTTTGGTCTTGGAATAAAAATGTCACAAATGATGACATTGTTGACGCATGAATAGTTAATGAAACACAATAGAAAGTGAGTCTCAAAGGACCTACTGTTACAAATATGCAAAAAATGACTCAAGCACCACCTCCAACACCAAATCCAACACAACCTCAAGCACAAATGAATGATAACGTGCAACAAAATCGGTAGCATTGGTCGCCGAGAAACAAAGATGGACCATGAAGATAGTTCACGCCATTGGGTGAACCACTCCATTCAGTCTTGCAATAGTTATTGCAAAACAATTACATTCAATTACCTGAGATCTGTGATCCTCCAGTAGTGAAACCCCCTTCATGGGATGACAACAAATATTGCAATTATCATTGGACAAAGGGACACAAAACCAATTCCTGCTACCAATTAAAACATAAAGTCCAAGACCTTATCGATCAAGGTGTGGTTGAAGTTGAATCCATGATGGGATCTTCCAATGCTGACCATACTATTTTCACAAACCCCTTGGTTGATCATGAAAAGGGGAATGCCTCTATGTCAAATTCAAATTCCAAGAACAATGTCAACTACACTCGGACCGGCCATGACTATACCATCAATTATTTCTCTAAGGCTGACTCACGTGTGTCCACTCTGACCTTCTAGGATAGTAACCCTCAATGTACAGTTGCTACTTGTCATACCAAGATTATTTTTCCTAGTGCACCATCTAAACCCAAGGTACCTTTAGATTACGACTTTGTTGAATAGTTGGGTAAGACCCCTGCCTTGATATCAATCCTTGATTTGCTGTGCACATTGCTCTAGCACAAGGAAGTCCTAGACAAAGCATTGAAAGAGTCCATTATTCTAACTGACATTGACACTAACCAGTTTCAGGCCATGATGGGGCACTTCTCTGCATCCCAGCATGTCACATTTTCCAAAGATGATGTTCCACATTACCGACTTGGCCATAATGACCCTCTCCATCTGGAACTCTTTGTCCATAATGCCAAAGTCCAGTGAGTCATGATAGATGGTGGAGTAGGACTTAACATCTACACTTTGAAGTTCTTTCTTGATCTTGGTTACAATGAGAGTGACATTGATCCTTCTAGGAGAATCACAATAAAGGCCTATGATGATGTTGAACATCCTTCTAAAGGAGTCATCATATTGCCCATCAGAATTGGTCTAGTTACTGAAAACACATTGCTGCAAGTCCTGGATCTAGACTTACCCTATAACATGATCTTAGGACACCCATAGATCCATGCCATGAAGACGGTTCCCTCTATGTACCATCAATGTCTAAAGTTCTTTCAAGAGGGAGTTGAGATCACCGTCCTAGGTGATCCTAACCCTTTCCAATTTTGTGCCAATCTGAGAGAAGGGCCCACACAATAGGTGCCTACCAATAGCAAGGCTACTCCATCCAATTCATCCAAATATGTTGATGTAGCCATCCTTGAGAAAATGGTCAAAGGAAACATGAAGATTGAAGATAAAGGGTGTGGAGAATATACCATGGCACAAGATTTTCATATTGGGAAGCTTCCTCTCTCCCCAAAGTCTTATGGAAAACCAAAGTTATTGCAAGCACAACCACCGAAGACTACCATGAAGGTTATTCTCTCACCTACATTCACTCTATGGGGAGGTTTGCATGAAGAACTTGTATATGAGAATGCATCCAGTATAGAAACAAGAATAGGAGGCCACTGAGATACCCATTGAAAGATACAAGCCCGAGTTCACACTCATGCAGAAAAAAAGTATATGATAGCCACAGTGGTCTTGGAGTACAAAAACAAGGAATTGTTGAACTAATTTCTGCAAAGGGCCATCCCCTCCATCTGGACATTGGATTCAAACCATTACAAATTGGCTCTTCGAATGCCAAAATGGCCTCATGTGAAAATGTGGATGTTTCAAATGATGAAAAGGCATCTGAGGATCCCCGTTGTGAGTACACTACTAATTCAAATGAATGGGAATGGACATCCTATTCCTCCAATTCTTATGAGCTTGACCATTTCTTCCCTGACCCTGTAGACCTACCTGCCATAGACAAACATGTTAACACAATTCCCCCTCCGGTAACCAATCCTGATCCCTGGTCTAGAATTTTCTAGGATCCCAGTTCTGAACCTTCAGTGCATGAAGTCTCCAACTTTGAAGACACTGATATTTACATCTTTGCCTTTACCTCTATCCTCAAAAAAATTTGCACCACTAACAATGACATAACTCTAGTCTACCCTGATCTTATTGATTGGGACGAGCAAGGATCACCGAGCTTGGATTTATTCAAAAATGATGAAGTAATAGCTGAATTCTTTGAGCTCCGAGAGGGCATGCCATTAGGTGAACACAAAAAAGGGTTCTCTATTGACCTTGTTACTACTGCATATCTTGGGGAGTCAACTCCATCTTCCAGTCACAAAATTGAAAATGATAAAATCAAAAAATCAAAAAATAAAAAGAATAGGTCCTCTGGTGAAAACTGAAAGGTGCTAGTTGACCAGGCAAAAGTAAAAACATAGGACATATCTGAGGGTGAAAACCTCTTTGAGGCACCTGAGGATGGAAGACTGGACATACCCCCTCTAAAGGAGAATTCAGAATTAATCATTGAAATGACCGAGGAAATTAACTTGAGCACGCTAAACAACCCCAAGATAATAGAGTTTTGCAGCATCACTCTCGCTAGAAGAGAAGGATGAGTTTGTCAGATTCTTCCTTGAGCACCAAATTAATTTTTCTTGGTCCTATGTTGATAAGCCTGGCCTGGATCCTGATTTAGTTCTTCACCACCTCCCTCTGAAGCCAGGTGTGAAGCCAATAAAACAGAAGCTAATAAAAATGCATCCCCAAATAGCTCTACTGGTAAAAGCAGAATTGAAGAAGTTATTGGATGCATGATTTATTAGACCTATAGATTACGCAGACTAGATCTCCAATCTGGTTCCTGTTAGAAAGCATGCTGGGGGCATATAGATATGTACTGATTTCCATGATCTAAATAAGGCATGCCCTAAAGATGATTTTCCTCTACCCAACATCAACATCATTGTCGACATGAATGCAGGCTACGAGATGTTGTCACTAATGGATGGCTTCTCTGGTTACAACCAAATTTAAATTGGTCCTGAGGATCAAGCCAAGACAGATTTCACATGTCCTTGGGGAACCTATTGTTGGAATATCATGCCCTTTGTCCTCAAGAATGCCGGAGCAACTTATCAATGGGCAATGACCACAATCTTCCATGACTTCATGCACATCTTGATGGAAGATTATATTGATGACCTCCTTTGTAAATATAAAACTCAGAAAGATCATTTGGGTATTTTGGCCAAAATCTTTGAAAGAATGGAAGGGTATAAGCTCCGCCTGAATCCCAAAAATTATGTTTTTGGAGTTGTTTCTGGAAAACTTCTAGGCTATATCATCTCTCAACGAGGTATCGAGGTGGATCCTAAAAAGGTGCAAGCCATTTTAGAAATGCCTCCGCCAAACACTCTAAGGAAGCTGAGAAGTCTACAAGGGAAACTACAGTCTATCCGTCGATTTATTGTACAACTAGCAGATAAATGCTAGTCATTTCAAAATCTACTACATAAGGGTGTGACTTTCCTTTGGAATGAATAATGTGAGCACTCATTCCAACAACTAAAATATTATCTATTACATCCACCAATCTTGATGCCTCCCATTCCAGGAAAGCCATTTATCTTGTACATTTTTGCCACAGAAACTGCATTGGGTGCTCTTCTTGCACAACATGATGAACAAGGATGAGAAAGAGCTATTTATTACATCAGTAGAACTTTGGTTGGATATGAATTAAACTACTCACTCATTGAACAAGCCTATCTTGCTATGGTTTTTTCCACACAGAAGTTAAGACATTACATGCTACACTAGAAAACCATGCTTGTATCCCAGATTGATCCATTGAAGTATCTCTTAGGAAAAGCAGCTCTGAGCTCTCATGGGTCACCTAGCCAAATGGGTCATGCTCCTGAGTGAGTTTGACATAGAGTATGTAGACAGAAAAGCAATAAAAGGCCAGGTGATAGCGGATCAGCTTGCAAAGGCACCAGTACCTGATGATCACTTGTTACTTTCAAAATTTCTAGATGACTCCAGTTTTGCCTTCACTGAATCCAATGAGTGGAAACTCTACTTTGATGGCTCACATACTAGGTATGGTGAACAGACAAGCATCATGATTGTCACCTCTCAAGGCAATGTCATACCAATATCTTACAGAATTATATTTTCATGTACCAACAACATCACTGAATATGAAGCACTGGTCACTGGACTCAAACTTGCTATTCAATGGAAAATCCAACGCCTTAAGGTGTATGGTAATTCTCAATTGGTCATCTGATAGGTCACTGATGACTATGAAACTAAGGATGAAAAGCTAGTACCTTACAAATAGTTGGTCGACTTTCTCAAGGAGAAATTTATCACAATCAGTTTTCGCTAGCTTCCACAGGTACATAAAAAACAAGCAGATGCTATGGCCACAATTGCATCTATGATCGACATGTCAAATAATGAAGAGAGATGTGAATTTCTCATTGAGCAGTTATTGCTTCCAGTATTCAACATTCCATAATCCGAGCTCGTGTGTGACATTGTTGGTCCTGATTCCCCTTGGTATCAAGATGTTTACAATTACCTACACGCCCAGATATTACCCCTGCCTTATCCTAGAACAAGAGTCAAGCTCTTGTCTATCAAGCCTCTAGTTATGTCATCATTGGTGATACCCTTTATAGGAGAGCCTATGACCAAACCCTCCTCAAATGCCTTGATTCGAGAGAGGCTGACACTGCCTTACATGAGGTCCACGATGGTATTTGTAGGGGACATTTAAATGGTTTGAGTCTTTCCAAGAAGTTGGTTCGAGCAAGATACTACTGGCTCACCATAGAGAAAGATGCTCATAAATTTTCTAAGAAATGTTACAAGTGCCAGATTCATGGTAATTTGATTCATGCTCCGACACAGGATCTATAGCCAGTGGTTTCTCCATGGCCCTTTTCTCAATGGGAATTTGACCTTGTAGGGAAGAACACACCCCTATCTTTTGATGGCCACAAGTACATCATCACAGCCACTGAGTGCTTTACCAAATGGGTGGAAGCTATCCCCATGACATACATCACTGACAAACAAGTTTCCAGATTCATCCTGAATTATATCATTTGCCATCATGGAGTCTGTCTCGCCATTATTACTGACCATGGTAGCCCATTCTAGAACAAGAATGTTACATAGCTTTGTGAGAAATTCAAAATCCATCATGGATTTTCTAGCATCTACTACCCATAAGGAAATGACCAAGCAGAGGCATCTAATAAAACCATCATTAAGATCCTGCAAAAGACTGTCAATGGTGCTGGCCATGATTGGCACTTACAACTCAACCCAGCTCTATGGGCCTACAGGACCAACATTTGCACCCCCACTGGTGCTACTCCATACTCTCTAGTCTATGGTGCTAAGGCCATATTACCCCTCGAGGTTAAAATTCCTTCATTGAGAGTATCCTTACAAGGCATTGTTGATGATGAGCAATATAGAGTTTCTAGATTGCATGAGCTCGAAATGCTTGATGAGCGGAGAAAAACCACCTTGGTACACTTGCAAGCCTATCAAAACTGTCTAAAATGGAGTTACAACAAGAAAGTTTGAGCTCACCATTTTCAGATTGGAGACTTGGTTCTAAAGATGAATTTCAAAATCCAGCCACATAGAGAGATGGCTGGAAAATTTGAACCAAATTGTGACGCCCCTTACATAGTCATAGCATCATATGGGTTTGGAGCGTATCATCTTGCAACACCGGATGAAAACCTGGCAAATAGGCATCTTGGCACGCAAAAATAGAAATCAAGAGAAAAATCCCATCCACAAGTGAAAACCTGGCAAACAAGTGCCACGTGTAGTAAGTTGTTGCTCCATTGTCTATCATGGTTCCACCTAGTATCCTAATGTCCTTTCCTGATCATATCCTTCAATTTGCATCGACCCTCGTGCCCTTTTATGGCCTATAACTAGTTGATCTTCTTTGTCTTACCCTTGGTATACCCAGTCTATCTGTCTTTTTGGCCTTTGTACATAGCCTCTGTGTTGTCTGGGGGCAGATTCCTGGCACTGAGCATCTTTGAATTTGAATTCAAACTGGGGGCAAGACCTTGAATGTGGTTTACCTATGAGATTCCTCAACTATCTGATTCTAGAGATAACACATTGTAAATATCTTAATGACCTGAAAAAATCCTAAAAATCCAAATAAGAAAAAAATCCCAAAAAATCAAATAATGTCTTGAAAAAATTACTAAAAATCAAATACGATCCTGAAAAAAGACCAAAAAAATTTAAATATCTCAAAAATCCTAAAAATTACAAAATCTCTTAAAAAATCGGCAATAAATTTGTACATGTCTTCTTCTTGCGAATTGAACATCATGTTTGCTGACATCAGTGGCAGAATCATCAATTTGTGCTTAACAAAATCATATGCGACCTGAATCATTGTCACTCAACATTCAATCTGGTTGGACTGTTCAAATCTTTCGACCTTTGCTATCAATCAATTATCAAATCAATCAAGTTGCAATCTAAGCTATCAATAAAATGAACATTTATTGCAAGTAACAAAAGATTAGAATGGCTGTTGGCTCACATTGTTTTCATGAGTATTTTTTATTTTCTTTTTTGCTCATGTTCCTATGCTACTCGATGATATTATCTGAACTTATGAGAGTAGCTGGGATGGTTCATGACCAGTTGCTTTTGCTTTACTTTTTTCTGCCTGTTTGGTGATCTCATGAAATTCTAGGGCATGTCTGCTAAATGCTTTTGAGACGAATAAGATCATCCTCTGTCTACATCCTGTGTGTTCATGTAAAAAGGATAACTTTTGTGCTCTCGCTTTTGTGCCATGATGCGCTGCATCCTCTTTTGCAATATCAAAATAATCTCTTATCAAAAAATTGCACTTCTGAAAGCCAACATCTTTCTACTAACATTTCTTCATCTAATTTATGGTTTCTGCTAACAATTCTTTAGTAAATCCTCACACTCACCTTGGTCTAGTACTCTGGTATATAAAAAACAAGTGTATCCTACATACAAGCATTCATAAACTAGAAAAACAACAAAAACATGTGCATTTTTGCATTCATTCATTTATACATGAGAAAACTTTCAAATATACATTTGCATTTTGCATTCATACATTTCAAATAGCAAAAGACAAAAATAATTACTACATCCATAACAAATTTTATTGCATAACAAAGGCAATACATTGCAATACATAAGCATCATCATATAACAAGAAAGTACAACATATACATAAGCATCCATCATGTGCATCATAAAATAGCTGCATATCATATATATGTGTCTCAAAAAAGTATTAGAGTACAAAAATAAGGTGTCTGTATACACTGAGGCCCACAGACTCATAATCTATCACATGTCTATCAAAATTGTCCCTCTGCTAGAGAGACCTCCTATCAACCCTTGCTCTCTCGATCCTCCTGATCCTTGTCCTATCTGGATGATAAGGCTCCCCCTGTCTGGTGCCCTGTCTGTCTTGATCTAGGTGGCCCCCTCGGTCCCAACACTCCCTTGATGCTCTGTGTCCTACGGGAATGTGACTTGTTGGATGACGCTCTGTAACTTGGTACCCATTGTTCTCATAGTACCTCTCTCTTGTACATATCCTTCCAATACAGTGACTCTTCTCGGGCATCCCCTAGCATCTCGGAAAACTTGTGTGTCCTGGAATCACTGATGGTACTGATAAACTGTCGTGACTCCTCCTCGGCTCTCTGTGCCCTGGCCATAGTTGTATCTTGAGAGGCGATAAATGTGTCCCTCTCTGTTGTCAACCTATCCATCTGTGCTGTGAGTGATGATCACTCAAAAATCCATGATGCATGATTTGTATTCCATGATGCATGATCTGCAGTCCATGATGCACACTCTGTAGCCCATGCAACTCTATCTGTATCTTTCTCCAATGCCAACTGGTCTATCTAGCTCGTAAGCTATGTGATGCATTGTCTCTAATCCTCCAACCTATCATCTGGACCCTGTATGTCATCCTCATGTGGTGGCTCATCCCTGTCCTCATCCATATGCATCGACATATCACCGAGCTCCCTGTCATCATCATCATCCTCCTCCTTGCTCTCCTCCTCATCATCATCATCCTCATGTGACTCCTCCTCATCACCCTCCTCATCCTCATCCTCCTCCTTGGTACTCTCATCTTGGGGCATCCACACTCTCAGTATCGCCACATCCATATCTTTCAAAGGAATCAGCTTGTGCAAAGTGAACCACCTATCATACTCCTATGTGGTCCTTGCATATGCCACATCTGCCCCTGCTCCCCATGGTCTGGGCTGTAACTGCTGAAACTCTGCATATGCCGCCTGAGGCCTGAGTGCTGCACCCCATGTCCTGGCCTTGGCCCTCGACCAAGAAAACAATATTGTACCTATCGGTACTCCCTGTATCTCTCCAAACTACCAGTGGACTCGCTCTGGAAGCTGCATCTCAATAACTGTGTGACCCATGACGAACCTCCCAATGAGGTACCTCTCATGTCTGCAGTATGACAACTGCTCCATATCATCCTCCCATCTAGGGAAATCTCTGTATGGATGCCAGGTAAAGTCTCTGAGTAGATCTATCTCATGACGGAAATACAATGTATACCCTAGTGGCCCCTATGCTAGTGCCCCTCGATAGTAGTAAACATATGACATCTCTGGTGCAACCACTCTCTGAGAAATGGGCCAGAACATAGCTATGTGCTCATATGCCCACACCTGTAGTAATGTGATCCCACTGCTGATCGATAGTCCCCCTCCGTAAGCCAACTGGTGGAGTTGATAATAGGTCATCGCTAGCATGCATGGCCCCCATGCAAACACTATACCCTATATGATCATCTACTCAAGGACCCTCTCCCAGCCAATGGGGAACCCATGACCTCATCTATCAGGTACTAAGAGACATGAAATAACCCCATAAATAACAACAATCAAACTATCATGCTACCTCGCAAATGTCTCCCACCAGATCTCGTAATCCCGGATGTCTAGGTCATCGTCATCACTATCAAACAATATATGCAATGCTAACCTCCCTATAGTAGGGCCATACTCTATTAACTCGCTATGTATCATAATTCTGAGGATCCGCCATACATCCTCCAAAGTCATGGTCTCCTCCCCTATCAGCAAGTGAAAGGAACTAGTCTCTGAGTGTCACCGCTCGGCTAATGCTGTTATCAATCCCTAGTTTGCCCTAATCTAAGACATGTACATAATGTAATACAATCCTAGAGAGGCTACGATCTGCCTCTCATGACTGCTCAAGTGATGACGTATATCTAAATGTGCTGGTCTACTCTCCCATGTCTGCAGAACTGGCAGCTCCTCTTGCGATCACCACGCGACTTTGGTCAACTTTCTATACTTTCTATTTCTTGTTGACCAACCTAGGACCTATTTTGACCTACTTTGACCTAAGTTTGACCTTGTCCTAGGGTTTTGACAAGTTTAGGGAAGTTTAGGGTGGTTTAGGAATCCTCAGACCCTCTTTTGAGGCCTTTCTGACCACATGCACATAATGACCTCCCACCTGCAATGGCTACGCAAGTGGTCATCCCACTTGCACTGCCTACGTAGGTGGGCATGTGACCTATGCAAGTGGTATGTGTTGACCCCTGTAGGGCCCTGTTTGACCCCTAAAACTACCTAGGAAAGCATGTACAGCTAAAAACCACTAAGAGGACTAGATGTACTCACCTTAGGTCCCGTGTCAGCCGGTCGTCGGAAGCTACAAACTCATTCTCCATGTTGATTCTTCATTAGCACTCGGTCCATCTTCCTTGCTCCAGAGCTCAATTTTTCCAAATGAGAGAGTGAAAATGAGCTCCAAAACCCCTTCCAAGCCCTTTTATAGCCTCTTGGTTGCCTAAATGGATGTGCAACCCTTACATTTTGTAGGAAGCGATGCTTTTGGCACTCTGGACCCCATATCTTTTGTGTTTGACCTCCAATTTTTGATCCGATCATTGCTATGGATCCATCTTGGCATTGTCGACAAATCGACCTATCATTTACATTTTTTGGATGATTTATCGAGGGGGCACCTACGTATCCCGTTATCACTGGGGCATGTTTTAATGCTATTTTCTTCAGGATTCTTTGACACAACGCTCATAATCACATTGTATCAAAGAGGGGCAAAATGTAGACACCTAAAAATGGTTCAAGCCTGCTGGTCTACGTGTTTTAACATTTTTATCATTACAATCGAAACATTGTTTTGTGACCTAATTATTCCTCTATGTCGCGCATATGATCTTTATTGTATGACGACAATGTGTCTTTTGTCAATGATTGGATATTGCAAAATTGTTCAATTGTTTACTAACAATTATACTTTCTCTATCAAATTGATCATTTTCCAAATCATTTCCAATCAACCCTAAACTGATCCTATTCGATCCTAAACTAATCCTATTTGATCCTAAACCATTCCAAACCTTCCTAAATCATTTCAAATCTATCCTATTCTATTCCTAATCACTTGCAGAATTGTTTGGACTCATTCCGACCATTCTGGGGCATTGTCCAAGATCATCAATGCCTAATTAACCCAATTTCAAACCAATCGATCAAACCCTATTTCAATTCAATCAATCTTGTCATCATTTTAGAAGCATTTTCCAAGATCATTGATGCTTTGTATCCCCTTAATCATCCATTTTATAACATTGTCAAAGATCATCTGTGTTATCACTATCAATCTATCAATATCAATTTAATAGTGTTGTTCATATTTGTTAATACTATTTATGATTATCATTTTGGGAATGTTGTCAAAGATCATCAATTTGTCCCCATTTCAATTTCAATCTTACGATGCCATCAAAGTTCATTGGCACTTTTCAATCACTTCTAATCATCATTACGCGGACGCATTGTCAAAGCTCATCGATGCCTCGTGATTTTCTAAACTATTCATGAACCCTCAGAATTGATCCTAATTCTTATCAATATCATCAAAATCATTTCAATTCGACATTAACACCTTCAATTTGATCAATAATTCACTAATTTCCCCCTTGTGATAAATAACCCATAGTTTATCCCTAGGTCCTAATTGAATAAATAAATAAACTTTATTTATTCCCTTTTCCCTAAGTCTCCAAGAATTAATTAATTTTTACTAATTAATTGGCTAATTTCAATTTATGAGATTTTCATAATTTCATAAATCTAATTATTGATTTTGAGGAATATTGAGAATATTGGATTATTGATTTGATTAACGATTCCTAATCTCACCTAAATATCATATCCCTTAATTGAGGATTCTCATCCCTATTAAGGTGCTTCAAAAATATTTTCAATATCTCCTCATTTGATCTCCCCCATATCGTGCTTCCTAACATCCTACCAACCAAAATTTGCATTTATGCATAGATTTTGTGTTATCTCACCTAAATGTATCTCATTTTCTATAAAATGGGATGCATTCCTCTCATTCAAGGTTAACCACAAGATTTTTGAGAACCTCAAGAATCGTAAATATTCTAGTACTCTCATTAGCAAACTTGGCTTCTTGTGGAAAGTGTGTGTGCAAAGAGCAACATTAATCTCATTATGGAGAAGAAAGAAGGGCATAAGAACTACATTTTAAGGGAGTTTTTTTGTGTTATTTTTCATATGTTTCAACTCTTGTTTCAAATGGTTTTAATGTTAGATTAGTTAGGGTAGCATATTGTTTAGGGTTTGTGGTTACCTAAATATGCTTTCTAGTCCCTTTTCTGGTCTTACAATATTTATGCATATAATATCATCTATATTAACAATATTAAATATATATCCATGTATACATGACTGGAAACTTATTAATAATCTTATATATGATGACAAATAATCATAACAGTAATATAGAAGAAAGGATAGCGATCAAATGCTCAAGGTCGATAGGCCACTTATGCATTTGATTTCATCGATAGGAATAATCTAATCGAAGCTACAATACATTAACACTCTCTCTTAGCTAGGGAGGATGATTACTATCCTCATGTAGACACAATAGATCCATATATTGTGTGGGAGGTGATGAACTACAACTGATTGAGTGTTTGAACATGTTAAGTTGATGATCACCGAGATGTAGAAAGTTAATGCAAGACATTAAATCAGTTAATGTATTGTATTGTCATTGATGTCAACTTGATATACTCTGATTGGTCATATACATATTATCAAAGACTTCAAAGAACCAAATAAAGGTTATGTTATCAGTAATGCATAAAAGTTTAGTATACACCAAGTGACAACAAACATTGATGGATAGTGCACACTGACGGATAGAGAACCCTGAGAAGAGTCACAGTGATACCCAAGAAAGATACCTGAGCAAGTATTACCAGGAAGAACCAAAGTGATACCTGAGAAGAACTAAAAGTCACAGTGTTTCCTGACGGACAGACAACCCCGATGGATAGAGATGCTTGAGGACAACTGAAGTCAAGACCGAGCAAACAAGGAGTTAAACACCGATCAGAACTGAAGTTCAAAAATGAAAAAAAGACATAGCTTGTAGGACCTAAATATAAAGTTAACTGTTTGATTACATTGTTTTCATCGACCAGATAAAAGCTAAAGATAAGCTAGATATTTAAAGCTATTTTTATTCCAGTTGTCAAGGAGAAATCTACGAGATAAAACTAAAGCAAGCTTTAAAGAAAGAATGGCCAGATTTGCGAATCACGTCAAGAACAAGAAAGACAAGGACTTAGAAACCGTGAAATCATGTCTATAAAAGTGACAATCTAATTAATTATCAAAAAGAGAATGATGAAGAGAATTTTGATGAAGAAATAAGTCTTCATACAGATCTAATCATACAAGCTATAAGATAGAGCCAAGAAATATGCAGACACCAAGCAACAGAGAAGAAACAACATTCACCGAGTAGAATGAAGTGGAGAAAAGGAACATAAGAGAACATTGATCAGAAAGTTTTTATGAGCTTACAATAGGTCTAAACATCTGGAAGATTAAGTTGTATTTATGAACAGATCATATATTATTTTATTTTGACCATTGATTCATAAAATTTCTTAACAGAGTAGGATTTAACCATCCTTTATATATTGAGATACATCCCAAGGAGTATCAAAATGTTTCTCATAAAGATAACATAGTGAATCCTAGATATCAAGTGACAAATTGTTAGTTTTAAATCCTCTAACAAGGTTGGACTTAACAGTGTGTTTGTAACCTTTAACATGGTTGACTCTTCATCGAGCTCACTTCAAAAGAGTGAAAATTTTGAGTTACCGGTCCTAAGTGGTTTTTCCCCTAATAGGGTTTCCACGTTAAAAATCAATGTGTCAAATGTGTATATGGTTCATTTCTTTGATGTTTTTCTTTACACATTACTAAAATAGGATTGATCGATAAACACTAAGTTATTTACTATACTTCGGTAAAGACTAGACTGCTATTCGGTAAAGCTTAAGAAAAAGGATAAACAGTATACTCCGAGCAATAGTTATTTGATATGATTATTTAAAGGCATACATCTTGTAGGAATAAAGATAACTAGAGGTTTATATTTGTGGTATAAATTTTTGGGTTGATTTATTGGATTAATTTTTGAGGCCATTGATTCACCCCCCCTCTCAGTTATTCTAACAATTGGTATCAGAGCTTGTGTGCTTTAAAGGAAGGTTTAACGACCTAAGAAAAAGATCACAAGATGAGAAAAAGGGTTGTACCTAAGTCGAAACAGGACAACTTTGCATCACATGATAAAGAAAGATAAGACTCCAGCTATCAGATATTGGAAATGATGTCACACAGTACCTAAATAATGAATATGTGTTACCTATTGAACCTCTGATAGTTGACCAATTAAGAGAGAAACATGAACACAACTCTATGATGATAGAAATTTCTTCCTCACTCTCCGATGCTAAATTCGAAGATGTCAAATCATGCACCACTCTAAAGAAAATGTGGTACAAATTGAAGCTAGTACATGGAGGAGATACAAATGTGCTGAGGGCTAAAGCTGAAATCCTAAGAGGAAAGTTTGATGACCTAAGAATGAAAGAAGGAGAAAACATCACTCAGTACAGCTGCAGAATCAAAGAGGTAGTCAATGCTATATGAGGAGTAGGAGGCGTACTTGAAGAAGAAATAGTGGGAAGTAAAATCCTAAGAACCTTACTACATGTTTATGCTATTATAGTATCTGCTGTACAAGAAATGAGAGCAGTAGAAAATAACAATGTTACTCTAGATAGTTTGATTGGTAGAATTATCTCATTTGAGATGAATAATTTTGACAATAGTGCCTTACCAACTATTGAGTGTGCATTCAAATCTTCTTTGAAAATAAGTAAATCAAGTCATAAACACACTATGAGAAATGATAGTGAAAGTGATAGTGATAACTAAGAACTTGATGAGATTGAAGCACTAATTTCTAGAAGATTGCAGAGAGGCAAAGGTAGATACAAAGGTAAATTACCATTGGTATGTTTTAATTGTAAACAGATTGGACACTTTGCTCCTAGATTTCCTAACAAAAGAAAACAAGACATAAACAATGATAGATCATATGAAAAGAAGTTTGACAGAGGTGATGAAAGAGATTACTGAAGCAACCAAAAATCTAACATAAGAGACAACTGAGACTAAAAGGACAGAGGGAAGAAAGATTATTACCTGGCTGAGAAAAAAGATGAGAATATTGACACCGAACCTAATGAAGATATTGAGGTGGTATTTGTTAATATGAAGGATGATTTAGACGAAGAGGAAAGGTATGTTGAGACTGCACTCATATCTAAGGTTAGTAAAAATGATGTCTGGATTATTGATAGTGGCTGTACTCACCACATGATTGGAGATAAGGAAAATTTTGAAACTTTTGAATATTATAATGGTGGATTAGTAAGAATGGGTAATGACTCACCTTTTCTAGTTGAAGGTAAAGGAACAATAATGTTGAATAATCTCATTAGATGTGAAAATGCTTATTGGGTGAAAGGACTTAACTATAATCTATTGAGTGTTTCACAGCTGAATAACACAGGTCACCAAGTTGCATTTGAGAAAAAAAAAAGGCAGAAATCTTTAATTAATCGAGAAGGTTGATTGGAACTGGTGAACAGACAAAAGGTAACATATTCTATCTTGATGATATTAACAACGCTTATTTAATGGATAGAAACGAAGATATATGGTTGTGGCATAAAAGGCTATGTCATGTGAATTTTGACAACATGGTTAGGATAAGAAATAAAAGGAAAGTAAGAGTCTTACCGAGCATGTCAAAGCCTGACCATGTCATGTGTAAGAATTGTCGAAAAGATAAAATGACAAAGTCTAGTTTCAAGAGAAAAACCTACACATCTAATGTTATTCTAGAGTTAGTCCATACTAACCTATGTAGAACCATGAGAACAAAGAGCTACTATGGTGATAGATACTTCATTCTATTTGTAGATGATTATTCTATAATGATGACTATTATGTTCTTAAAGGAGAAATCAGAAGCATTCAAGATGTTTAAATGGTATAAAGCCATAGTTGAAAAGAAAAGTGGAAAGAAATTAAAATATCTAAGATCAGATAGAGGAGGAGAATTTATTTCTGATGAATTCACTAAATTTTGTAATGAGCATGTAATTCAAAGATAGGTTTCTATACCGAAAACACCATATCAAAATGGGATTGCTGAAAGAAGGAACATATCCATTGTTGATTGTGCCAGAATAATGCTGATTGAGAAAGACATCACTCAAACATTTTGGAGAGAAGATGTCAGTACTGTTGTCTACACATTGAACATATTTCAATTGAAGAAAGACACCAATAAGACACCTTATGAGCTATGGTATGGACACACACCCAATGTAAGTTACTTTAGAATTTTTGGAAGTCAATGTTATATTTTGAAAGATGATAGAAATGGAAAGATTGACTCTAAAGGTGAAGAAGGAATATTTCTAGGCTATTCTACCAAAAGAAAGGATTATAAATGTCTTAACAAATCCTCTAACAAAATCATCAGAAGTGCAAATGTCAAAGTAGATGAATTTGATGAGAAAAATGATGAGGAAAGTAGAATAGAACAGGAAGACTACAACAAATTTGTCTACAGTGAAGAGCCTAACACTCTTCCTGAGAAATAGTGTATCGCTCCTGAGCGAAAGAACAATGCACCTGAGCATCATGCTACAAATACTAAAAATCAAGAAATTGCTCAAAATGATGTACCGAGCGATGGAGATCAAAATGAAGGTCAAGATGATGATCAAAATGATGAACAAAGAGCTGAATCAGTACTTTCAGAGTATGTTATAAGACACCATCCACAAAACCAGATCATAGGAGACAAAAGGGCTGGAATGAGAACAAGAAGAAAGTCACTGAACACTAGATGTTTAATTTGTGATTTTGAGCCTAAATCTGTTAATACTGCACTTGAAAATAAAGAATGGGTCAGTGTTATGAATGAAGAAATAGAGCAGATTGAGAAGAACAAAACATGGACATTAGTACCTAGACCGGATGACAAAATGTCATTGGTACCAAATGGATATTCAGAAACAAGCTGAAGGAGAATGGAGAAGTCACAAGGAACAAAGAAAGATTAGTATGCAAAGGGTATGCATGCATAAGAAGAAGGTATTCACTATGGAGAAACCTTTGCACCCATTGCTAGACTAGGAGTTAGAATTATACTTGCTTATGCTGCCTACAAAGGATCCAAGGTATACCAAATGGATGTCAAGTTTGCATTCCTAAATGGAATACTAGAAGAAGAGGTATACATTGAACAACTAGAAGGGTTTTTTTGATCATAACAAGAGAAACATGGTTTTTAGACTATAAAAAGCCTTATATGGATTGAAACAAGCACCATGAGCACGGTATGAAAGAATTCACTCATATCTCATAAGTATTGGATTTGTAAGAACAAGTGAAAACAATAATCTGTATTTAAAAGAAGATACTGATGATAACATTTTGATTGCTGAAATATTTGTTGATGATATCATATTTGGAGGTAATGATATTTTATGCAAATAATTTGCTAATGAATGAGCAAAGAGTTTGAGATGTCAATATTTGGGGAGATCAAACTCTTTATTGGTCTATAAATTATTCAACAAGATGTAGACATATACATCACACAATCCAAATACATCAAGGAAGTTCTCAAGATATTCAAGATGGAAAACTCCAAGCCAGTTGGAACACCTATGACAACCAGATGTAAATTGACAAAGGAAGACAAAGGAAGACAAGTCAACCAAGGTAAATCAAACCCTATATAGATCAATGATTGGAAAACTCATGTATGTTGTTCATACTAGACCAGATATAGCACATGTAGTTGGAATAGTTGCAAGATTCTCTGCTAATCCCAAGGAATCACACACGACTGCTGTCAAAAGAATTCTTATGGTATAAAAGAGAAGGAAAATTTGAGCTTCAAGTCTATATAGATGCTGACTGGGTTGGAAACTTAGATGAAAAAAAGAGCACAACAAGAGGAGCATTCTTTATGGGTGACACACTTGTCACATGGATAAGTAAGAAGCAAGGATGCATCTCACAATCCACTACATAAGCATAATATGTGGTTGCTGCTGCAAATTGCTCTAACATTGCATGGATCAAGAAATTACTAGAAGGTATGAATATGAAAATTCTTGAACCAATGATTATCTATTATGATAATACTAGTGCTATCAACATTTCAAAGAACCCTATCATGCATGCTAAGATAAAGCATATTTCTATCAAGTATCATTAATTAAGAGAACAAGTGCAAGAGAAAGAGGTGATACTAGAATATGTTCAATCCAAGGAACAATTAGCAGATATATTCATAAATCCATTTACTAAAGATACATTTGAGTACCTGAGAAAGATGCTAGGGGTCTAACCCTTGTCTATTGGTCACTAAGCTGACTAGGAGGCAACATCAGCCTACACATTATCAGAAGATCAATCATATTGATGCAAGATGAAGATGAAATGCAATGATATGTCAGTACACAACAAGGTACTTATCTGCACCGAACACCAGAGAAAATGTTGGCTACTACAGAGCTAGATTGCTGAAGGAAAGGAAATTCAAGGAATATATTATGAAAAATAAAAAGGAGTTTTAGTTTGGCATTGTTGTCAAAGGGAGAGATGACTTAAGGGAGAGATTATATCCATATGAAATATCTATCATGATCATCGAAAGGGAGAGATGTACTTAATGAATATGGAGAGAAATATATTTTTGTCAAAGGAAAAAGAGATATGAATAGAAATATCCATCAAGGAGAGGAACAATAAAAGGGAGAGAAAACATAAGAGAAAGATTCAAAGAAACATCCATCTAAGGGAGAGAATTTGAAAAGTTAACATTACATATCTATCCAGAAAAGGGAGAAGAGATTATACAACAAAGGGAGAGACAAAATCAGAATTTTCTACATCTATCCAGTAAAGGGAATGAAGAATGAAGAGAGTACTCTACGAGAATCAAATCTAAGCTATATGAGCTTACCGAGAGCTAGATATTGGTATTGGTTATAGAAAAAATAAGCTTGGTAAAAACTGATGAACTACAACTAATATATTTCATATATAATTAGTAGAATGTAGTATGTTTCCATCAATTCCAAAGGGAGAGATTCATGAACTATAATTGATTGAATGTTTGAAGATGTTAATTTGATGACCACTGAGCAGCAGAAAGTTGATGCAAGACATTAAATCAGTTAATGTATTATATTTTCATTGATGTCAACTTGATATACTCTGATTGGTCATATACATATTATCAAAGACTTCAAATAACCAAAGAACCAAAGAGATAAAGGTTATGTTATTAGTAATGCATAAAATTTTAGTATACACCAAGTGACAACAAACACCAACGAACAGTGCACACTGACGGATAGAGAACCTCGAGAAGAGTCGCAGTGATACTTGAGAAAGATACCTGAGAATGCATTACCAAGCAGAACCAAAGTGATACCCGAGCATAAATAAAAGTCACAGTGTTGCTCGACGGACAGACAACCCCGATGGACAGAGATGTGCGAGGACAACTGAAGTCATGTTTGAGCAAACAAGGAGTTAAACACCGATTAGAACTGAATTTCAGAAATGACAAAAGACTTAGCTGGCAAGAGCTAAATATAGAATTAACTTTTTGATTACATTGTTTTCATCAACCAGTTAAAAGCTAAAGATAAGCTAGAGATTTAAAGCTAGTTTTATTCCAATTGTCAAGGATAAATCTACGGGATAAAACTAAATCACGCTTTAAAACAAGAATGTTGATATTTGCGGATCATGTCAAGAACAAGAAAGACAACGACTTAGAAATGGTGAAATCATGTCTATAAAAGAGACAAGCTAATTCATTATCAAAAAGAGGATGTTGAAGAGAATTTTGATGAAGAAACAAGTCTTCATATAGATCTGATCATACAAGCTACAAGACAAAGCCAAGAAATCTGCGGACACCGAGCAACAGAGAAGCAACAACATTCACCGAGCAGAAAGAAGTGGAGCAAAGGAACAAAAGATAACATTGATCAGAAAGGTATTATGATCTTACAATAGGTTCAAACATCTGCAAGATTCAGTTGTATTTATGAACAGATCATATACTATTTCTGTTTAACCATTGATTCAGAAAATCTCTTAACAGAGTAGGATTTAACCATCCTTTATATATTGAGATACATCCCAAGGAGTATTAAAAGGTTTCTCATGAAGATAGCATAGTGAATGCCAGATATCAAGTGACAAACTATTAGTTTTAAATCCTCTAACAAGGTCACACTTAACAGTGTGTTTGTAACCTTTAATAGGGTTGGGTCTTCACCGAGCTCACTTTCAAAGAGTGAAAATTTTGGGTTAGCGGTCCCAAGTGGATTTTCCCCTAACAAGGTTTCCATGTTAAAAATCCATGTGTCAAATGTGTATATGGTTCATTGCTTTGATTTTTTTCTTTACAAATTACTAAAATAGAATTGATCAGTAAATACTAAGTTATTTACTATATTTTGGTAAAGACTAGATTGCTATTTGGTAAAGCTTAAGAAAAAGGATAAACAATATACTCTAAGCAGTATTTATTTGATAAGGTTATTTAAAGGCATACATGTTGTAGGAATGAAGATAACTAGAGGTTTATATTTGTGGTATAAATTTTTGGGTTGATTTATTGGATTAATTTATGAGGCCACTGATTCATCCCCCCTCTCAGTTATTCTAACAGGAGGGATATCACCTCAATGTGATATCATAAATTATGGAATATCCATAGATATCAAGTCTAATGATATCCACCATAAATGATGTCACCTCATCCTATCATCAGGAGTAATGACATGTCCATGAATATCAAGTCACGTGATATTCACCATACTCACAATATCTTTTCTGGTATATGTGCACTAGCATCAAGTCACATGATGCCTACCAAAAATATATCTTCTCATGGCATATCCATGTATATTACGTCAGATAATATCCACCATAAAATATTTCCTTAATATAACTCATTGTGGCTATCCATAAATATCAATTTTCATGATATTCACCACTAAGTTAATATTACTTAAGAGATAACTATCATGACATGTCCAAAAATATCAAGTCTCATCATATCCATCATAATATATTTTCATAGATATCACCTCACGTGATATCCACCACTATGGATTTCCATAAATATCACTTCACGTGATATCCACCATTATGGATTTTTCATAGATATCACCTTACATTATATCTATCAGTGTTGTGAGATTGTCACCTCACAATGATGAAAAGATGTACAAGTGTTCATCATAGAGAGATCATCATGTATTAATGATGTTCACAAGGGGCCCATAAGATAATAAAGTAATGGAGTCACACACATGACATCCACCATGAACCATATCAGGGGGTGGATCCACCATGGCTACTTCGAGGGTGTGGAACAAGGGCATTCACCTTAAACTTCTCTCTCATAGAGAAGAATGCATTAAAATACATATCAAAAAATCACTGATGTTGATACTCCCTCTTAGCAAGGGCTTCATTCTCCACAACTCCAAGCTTGTCTCAAAATGCACAAACTTTACTTTGGCAGGAGGCTTGGTCAAAATATAAGTCGTTCGTTCTTCAATGATAATGTACCTCATCTGAATACTAGAGACACCATCTCTCCATGGTCTACTCCCTTTGAATCACTATGATCAAGATCCTCAAAATAAATTGGGGAAGATCCTCTAGTATCCCCCTCTGTTACAGAAATATGTAAGGTCCCAATCATGAAAATATATTAATCCAAGAGACTCTCATCATTTGGTACATGATCATGTTGAAATTTTGATCACAATATTGTTTGTTGGAGTAGTTTCCTGATGAAAAATGCACTTGTCTGATTCCATAGTAACACTAGTTGATGCAATAAAATATGGATTTATCCCCAAGGCTTAATGATGATGTGGCTCCCTTTAAAGCTCAAGATCTTGCATCAACCTCCTAAACTTCTCTTCCAAAGTTGCCACTAATGGAATGTGAGACTCCCTCTAAATGTTATTTCCTCCTCATCAAAGAAATATTTTTGGCCACAAACTCAGTCCCATGACTGCCATCATCAAGTTCTTTCTTCTTTGAATGCAACCTCTTATGCTTCTTGATCTATCCCGAAAGCATTTTAGAGAGGATTATAGATAGTTCATATAACTAAACTATCTCGATGAAAAATACCAATGGTAGAAGCATACAAGATTTATCGTCCCATAACATAAATTAAATACATAAATTTTATGACTAATAATCAAAGATATAATCATTAAATACTTATCTCTTATAGTCAAAGGACAACACCCTGCAAGTGATAGATATTTTGGAGTCTCACAATACCATCCTAATCTAGGACTGAATGTTTACAACCCTCATACAAAGATCATTTGAGTCTACTTCTAGATGACTATTAATCATCTAGACAATTGAATGACCGGGTGTATGGCTATTTTGAATGTTACCAGCGGTGGTATGAGTTCTTTGTATTATACTTTCCCAAGAGCCTTCGCTTGGTCACACCATATGAAGTATTAGTACTCGTATTTATTTAGCAGCATCATGTAGTTCTCATATTAATTCTGAAGTTATATTACTACACTGAGAGTTACTCCTACATCCAAGCATAAGCATCCTAAACCCATACTCCATGAAATTTGGTGCCACAATTAGAAAATCGAGATACCAAGCCTTAAATATGATTCTTAATCCTACAACTCAACTGTTTAATACTTAGTATTATCGGTGGTAAATAGCTCAACTCAGGGAGGATTTACATTCCATAAAGGAGGCAACCACTTAGAGTATTGATTAATGGGTTACATATTTCTCTTCCAATATATAAGGGTCTTCTAAACTTTTAGAAATTCAAGTAAATACCGGGCCACAAATTTAAAATGTTTGGCTTCTTAAATCCAACAAGGAGCTATGATAGTGTGAAATCACGTTACTAAGTGTTGTTAGATTAAGGAAGTACGGTAGTTTTTCATTGTACGGTGAGACTGCAGTACGGTGAGACTGTCATATGGTGGAAGTAGGACTTGCCGTACTGTGGAAGTAAGACTGCAGTACGGTGGAGGTGAGACTGCCGTACGGTGGAAGTAAGACTGCAATATAGTGGAAGTGTGACAACTGTACGGTGGAAGTAAGACTGCAGTACGGTGGAGGTGAGACTACCGTACAGTGGAAGTAAGACTGCAGTACGGTGGAAGTGTGACAATTGTATGATGGAAGTAAGACTGTAGTATGGTGGAAGTGTGACAATCATACGGTGAAATTGAGATTGCAGTACGGTGTTGGAGTCAGTCTGACCATGCTGAGTACGAGTACGAGGATGTTGAGTACGAGCAGGGTACCAAGTATGAGCATGACGGGTATGGTGAGCATTAGTATGGAAGGCATGAGTATGGTGGGGATGACTACATGAATGTTTCTAGTACGATGACAATTATGGTGTGAAGCAGAGTTGGTTAACCGGTTATGTTATGTGATGGTTGACATATCGAACTCCGTAACGAATTGCATAGTGTATAAATGTATGCGAGATTCATTGATAGAGAGGGCTGAGTTTGTGGTTAATAGTAATGGTTGTATTGCTGTAGAGGCTGCGAGGGCTAAGGCTGTAAGCCTGAAGAAAAGTGTCATAGTGGTAGAAGTTGGGTTGATTGTAAAGGCAATCTGAGCCTGAGTCTATTATTTGTATGTAATGTATTGGTTACTGTAATACGAAGGGGTGACACTCTGGTTCTTGGCTGGTGGGTTTT
>MU224217.1:11186-33379 GCA_018584345.1 Thuja plicata
TTGATAACATAAGACACTCAGTTGAAACATCATCCCAAGATATAAACATCTGCAACAATATCTATCAAGGTCAGATAGACAAGATAGAAAAAGCTAAAATGGAGATCAGTAAGATAAGGATCAGGCAAACTTAGTTGAGAAATGCACTTGCACCCTCCTTAGCAGTTCTAGATGAGAACATTAAATAGATTGATACAACCATTGCTACCTATGATCAAGGACCCAACATGGATTTGACAAAGATGGAAAATCTCACATATGCCTTATGTGCCCATCTCCAAACAATTGATGCACTAAAGGCATTCTGGCAGAAAGAGATGAAGAATCTACATATAGCCTATCTAGATGTATACATGGAGTAAGTATTTAGAGACTTACAATTTTGACACCTTTTTCATTAATGTCAAAGGGGGAGTAATGTATGTATGAAGAGAAATGTATATATATGCAAATAAATATATAGTATATGTTAAGAGAAGAGAATATAAAGTTTTTGGTGTTAGTCAATTTTGATTAACTTGGCAACATTCCTTTGTTGCCATTAATGACAAAAGGGGAGATTGTTGGCAAGTTGACTCCCTGGGAGTATATGACTTATTTTGTGTTGTCATTATGGAAACAAAGATATATGGAGTTTTGACAACAAACTTATTAATGAAAATTGACTAAGTACAAAAGACAATACAAAAAAGAGATACACAAATGATCAGAGCACCAACGCACGTGCGTATGGTTGACTCGAACTAAGAGCCTTTAGAAATAAGATCTATGGTATGTTTTTATGATTACCCTATACATACATGGTACAGAATATCAGTATGGACAAGTTACAGAAAGAACAAGTACACTAGCAATTCAGAATACAGAGTATGAAGCTGACTTCAGGTTTTTGATTAGCGTGTAATATTTTGTTATGTAAAGGCTAAGCGCCTATTGTAATAAGTTTTTAATCATGTATTAAACATTATTATAAACATGCTTAATCCAATTTGTTTGGAAGCATTGTGAATGTTGTTTTTGGGCCAACTAAGGTTATGTTTATAGTCGTGTCTATTCAGGCATAAACATATATATATATATATATATATATATGTGTGTGTGTGTGTGTGTGTGTGTAATGAAAATATATATTTGAAGTGTCGAAGAAATATGTAGAGGAAAGACATAGAAGAGAAGTATAAAGATGTTAGTATGAGATAGAGCCCTCAGAGAAGATAAGAGCATAAGCGCGTAAATCAGAACTGATCAGACATCTGTATCATATACAATAGTTCACTTTTGGATATAGTGCATATCTATTCTCAGGAAGTTGTAGCCTTCTTTCTCATTGAGCAGTGAGCTCTTGGATAGTGAGTCCTCACCCCTAATAGGGTTGTTTGTAAAATACTCCTAACAGGGTCAGGCCTTTAACTGGGTCATTGTACTTGCATTTTAAAGACTACTCCTAATAGGGAAAATGAACTTTAATAGGTTCATTATACTAGTGCAATATTTTTGGGTACTAATTACCACCGGTGTTTTCCTCTAATCAAGGTTTCCCTGTAATCATATTATGTGTTATGTGATCTTGTGTTAAGCTTCAAGTGTTAAATAATTGATTTATGTTTAAAGTTGTTGAAATTGAATAATTAGCTAAACACTGATTCACCCCCCCTCTTAGTCTTTCCAACACTTTTTTCTGCTAAATTTTATTAATAATATTTTTTTTTACAATCCTGGTTCAAAGAGCACTGGTAGGAAAGAACCAGGTAAAGAAAACCTTTGGTCATGCTCACAAAAAAACTCAAACTTTGAAAATTACAAACAAAGGAGACAACTCCAATTACAATGTTTCCAACCCAAGAGATAAAGCAAATCCAAAAATGATCTCGAGAACACAACCCCCCAATACATTCAAAGAATGCCCACCAGAAAAGAATAGGACAGAAGAATAAGAGAAAGAAAAGGATGTGAAGAAGAGTGCTAATCATCCCCAGAGCCTAGAAATATCCATCATGTCAGTATTGGCAATCCTCATTTGATACAGTGATCCTTTAGAATAGGTGTAATCATTACAAGGATGTCATCACCAACACATATGTCTCATACAATCATATTCCCTAAAGCCCAGAAGATAATAGAAGTAAAATGTGTCAGCCAACTAGATAACCTATTGTAGACACCCTAAAATGGACATACTTGCAATCTTACATTACAAACACTAATTTTTATCTATTAATTAATGATTTTTTAATCATTAATTAATCATCTATTTTCTTCTAATTTCATTCCCCGAATCATCTAATCAAATCCCCAAAATTAATTTTATTTAATTAATTAACCTTAATTGATCAATCTTCATTAATTAATTAAATTAAATTTCCTAAACTTTAAAACTAAATATTTAAACTTATTAATTAATTCTTGTAATTAAATTAATTTCATTTTGTTCAATAATTCAATTCTAAAACCAAAAACAATTCAATTGTCACATGTTTGAAAATTTTAATTACAAAAATCAATTAAATATTTAAATAAATCCTTTCTCAAGTTCAAAAATGTAACTCATGATCAACTATTTAGTTAACTAGATGTTACCTCTTCTCTCCAAGTTGAAGAGGTGGAGTTTACAAGTTGCTTCTCAGTTAACCAAACTTTATCTCTTCTCTCTAAGTTGAAGAGGTGGAGTTTACTGGTTGCTCCTTAGTTAAACTAAAGCATCACCTCTTCTCTCCAAATTGAAGAGGTGGAGTTTACTTGTTGCTCCTCAATTAACTAAAACATCACTTCTTCTCTTCTAGTTGAAGAGGTGTAGTCTACTGATTACTTCTCCGGTTCCTTTTTATCTGAACCATTCATTATCCAAACTCTGGGATCAATCTCAACCATCCAAATCATTTTCCATATTCTATATAATCAACCCTTTATAGCCATTTGAAGCATCCAGGATTTCAAGCTTTCATACGCCCTTACTCTACAGGATTCTTGCTAAAGGCATTCGAAGCATTCTTGTGATCATACATTCAATATCATATTCTCGATGCTCCCAAGTCATAGATTCTGTCGATACCAATATTGAGCGCGACACACACAACATTTCACGAGTAGAGAGAGACAATAGAAGATTTGAGCCTTGTTGGTTTGTATTCGTTTGTATTCCTCCTTGATTACTTCTCATTTTATTGTTCGTAGTTTCGTTCTTAGTAGTAATTGATTGATTTCCCACATTGCAAATCGGTGCTACTAACCTCTCATTAATTTGAGCTTAGAAACTGGATTGAGCCTGCGACATTTTGGACATACTTGTGACCTTACATTACAAACACTAATTTTCATCTATTAATTAATGATTTTTTAATCATTAATTAATCATCTATTTTCTTCTAATTTTATTATCCAAATCATCTAATCAAATCCTCAAAATTAATTAAGTAATTAATTAACTTTAATTGATTAATCTTCATTAATTAATTAAATTCAATTTACTAAAGTTTAAAACTAAATATTTAAATTTATTAATTAATTCTTCTAATTAAATTAATTTAATTTTATTCAATAATTCAATTCTAAAACCAAAAATAATTCGATTGTCACATGTTTGAATATTTTAATTACAAAAATAAATTAAATATTCAAATAAATCCTTTCTCAAGTTCAAAAAGGTAACTCGTGATCAACTTTTCAGCTAACTAGACATCACCTCTTCTCTCTGAGTTGAAGAGGTGGAGTTTACTAGTTGTTTCTCAGTTAACCAAACTTTATCTCTTCTCTTCAAGTTGAAGAGGTGAATTTTACTAGTTGCTCCTTAGTTAAACTAAAGCATCACCTCTCCTCTCCAAGTTGAAGAGGTGGAGTTTACTTTTTTCTCCTCAGTTAACTAAAACATCACTTCTTCTCTCCTAGTTGAAGAGGTGGAGTTTACTGATTACTTCTCCACTTCCTTTTGATGTGAACCATTCATTCTCCAAAATCTAGGATCAATCTCAACCATCCAAATCATTTCTACATTCTATATAATCAACCCTTCATAACCATTTGAGGGATCTAGGATTTCAAGCTTTCATACGCCCTTGCTCTGCAGGATTCTTGCTAAAGGCATTCGAAGCATTCTTACAATCACACATTCAATATCATATTCTTGATGCTCCCAAGTCATAGATGTTGTTGATACCAATACTGAGCACCACACACATAGTGTTTCAAAAGGAGTAGAGAGAGACAATAGAAGATTCGAGCTTTATTGGTTTGCATTCATTTGTATTCCTCCTTGATTGCTTGTCATTTTATTATTTGTAGTTTCATTCTTAGTAGTAGTTTATTGATTTTACACATTGCAAATCAATGCTAGTAACCTCTCGTTAATTTGAACTTGGAAACAAGATTGAGCCTATGACATTTTGGTGAACCTGATGTGAATCAAAAAGCCCAAATATCACTTACAGATGAAAAAAATGACTTTTTGGCCTCACCCTTATGGCTGGAGATTTTACTTTTTGCATTTTTTTCGATATCATTGTAATTTTGCAATCGGTGGTATTTTACCGCAAATTAAAAAAATCTTCCACAATCGACTAGTTTAATGTTGCAATCGATTTGAAGGTTTCACAATCCTTTTCTGTCATTATTTGGTTCTTTGTTTTTTGCACTGTGTCGTAATTGACCGATATAAGCCGCAATTCATATCATTTTTCCGCAATCGAGCAACGTTGACTGCAATTGACCAATCCATGCTGCAATTGCCAACATCTTGCCGCAACCAAAATTACTTTACTACAATCGGGAGAATTTATCTGCATCTGACAAAACTTTTCTACAATTGCAATAACTTTACCGCAATCAACAAAATCATTGCTTATTTGAATCAAATTTACTGTTTTCTATAAAAATATGATTGTTTTCTTAAGAATGACCAAATGACTAATGGCCAAGAGGATAATCAAATGCATCCCAAGTGCTAGATCACTAAGAGATTCCATATGAAGGACTGCTAACTACCGCACACAAAAAAGAGTCATCTTGGCAATCACAGCAGGAGATCAAAGCAAAGCTTAAAATAGGTATCTTGATTCTATCAAAGTTTTCACAACAAAGTACAAGGTTACCATTAGCCTTAACGGTCTTAACAATCCTAGAGTTGTTGTATATTCTTCAATTTTTAATTAGAGGTTTTCAGTACTAATCTTTTTTTGACAGCTTGTGGTGCGGAAATAGTTAACAAAGCAACCTAAAATTCATTCAATTGTGTATTTTGGTGCTTAAAATGAACATTTCATACAAACATATTGAACCTCATGTTTCCAATTTGGTGCTTAAAATTGACATGGTGGTTAAAAATTGAATAAAGGCAAAAAATCTTTTAATTTGGTGCATTAAAATTGAACAAGCAAATCACACCTACTTTGGGCTTTAAAAATTGAACACTTGTGCTTGTATGGGTGATTAGCTTAGTTCACACTTGAAAGTTTGGGGTTTAATAGATTAACCTTGTGTCTTGGGTCATTGGTGCACTTGCACAAATCTGTTAGATTAAAAATCTTTATACTTTTTTAGAAAGGCATGTCTAGGGAATGCACTTCTTTCTTAGAGAACGACCTTAAACCAGTAATCCTTCCAATAGGTATATAAACAAGAAATGAACCAAAGTTCCATTTTATATCTATCCAAGCTTGGGTGAGGTGTGTTGATGATAGCTTGGATTGGGTGAATATCCCTAAGTATCCAGCATGGTCAACTAGGCTCTTAAGTGAGTGACACCATACAAACTGATTGGATAGATGCCACAGACCCTATTACAACCTTGTTAAATAGAGACATACCTAATTCACCTCTGAACAAATACCTTATTTTAATGCAAGGAGTTGTAGAATTTCCCTCAAAATTCCCAACATGTGGCCTAGGATATTGTGTTATTGAAAGAGATCTTCACTAGCATGACAACAATATCTGGTAACAACAAATCACACGCGCCTACGTTGTAGATCTTTGTGTCCTAGTAGTGTGACACTTGTTGTGTGAGCTAAAAAACATTCAAGCATTGGGTCTATAACATTGTACCTTGAAGCCAAATTTGACCTAGTGTAATCTATTTTTCCTTGTCTCAATACCCATGCTAGATTACAAAACACATTGTCTGTTGTGCTTGTTTTATGATCAATTTCCAAAAAATGCAAAACCCATATCAAAAATACTATCAAAATGAGTCCCATGTGTTCAAGTCTAGGCTGTCAACACCAAACCTGTTTCACAATCATAATCCTTGTTCCAGAAATCAATTTTATTAGACAGATGTACCCATTTGAGATCTTTTTTCAGACTGTCCCCCTTTTTCTTCAATCACCCGCATCTTTCCTCAATTGATGGAACTGAACCACAATCAACCAGTTTATTGCTACACTTGAGCCTTTAATTGCTACAATCGATGATTGTTTACCACACTTGAGACATCACTTTACTGCAATCAGTGGAAGTTTGCCACACTTGACAAGGAACTCTAAACATTTGTTTTCTTCCTTAAAACCTTGGAAAGATTCCCGATTTTTTGTAAAAGATCATTGTCTACATCCCATAAAAATGTGAAGAATATTGTGTGAATCTCTAAACATTAAAGATCATCAATTCTTTGAAAGCATGATTATTGTCTAAACATTGTTAGTTTAAAACTTCAGACTCGATTATCTTGATCTTGTTATCTCAAAATATCATCAATCTCTATCAGTGAGTATGTCCAAGGTAATAGTCAAAGAAACCTATTCTTACATCACCAAGTCTTTTGAGATCAAGAGAAATCAAAATTTGTTCCTAGAATTACCCTTGTCCAAACATAACTCAGACTCTCCTAGAAAGGTTATCCTTTTTTTTTTTTTCTTTATATCACTTGTTTTAGTCAAAAAATATGGATAAAAATATGTCACACACACCTTATAGATGACCTTACACTAGTTTGAAGGCTAGGACACAACCTGATGAGTCCTACATCAACCAATTGCACCCGTAGGAATAAGAGCAAGAGGATGACCCTTTTAGAAACACTAGTCCTACTCTTTTTATTGATAATCCCCATAGACCCACACTATTCCACGATTTCATAAAGGAGGAGCTCGAAGACTTAGATCAAGACACTTATTCAACACAGGTTGTTGACACTGTTGTAGAGAGAAATATTGAACGATTCTTAGCCATGTTGATTAAGAAGGGAGTCAAACTCCTTGTCAAATTTAACATATCAAAAATATGGCCTTAGAACCCTCTCATAGGTCAAAACACAACTTGACCCTCTCAAATGGAACCAATGATATTCCAATTCTTTCCATCATTGACGGCAACGACACCAGCACAGACAGTGTCAAATCAAACTAGCTTTGCAAATCAAGCAAGGAAATCCTCCACACAAAGCATGATAGCTCCCAACTAAGTGCACCCATGGTCTCTAGCACACCTAAATCCTTGGCTAATGGGATTTTACTTCAAGCTCTCATGCTATGTTATCAATTCCACAAACAAGCAGCAACTCTTTTGTGACTGTTATGATACTACAATCAATCCCTATGAGCCTTGGGCTCAATACCTCACTCCCATAGGGATCCATCTCTCCAAGTTCAACATTCAGTCAATGTCCACCCAAAGAAATCCCAAAAACAACCACAATAGAAATCAACCTTGGACCAATGAAATTCCCCAACATCAGAATCACACACTAGGGAACCAATATCAAGTCCCAGGTGAACTGCCTCACAATAGGTAATAATAATCATGCCATAGCTTCTCCTATGAATAGTGTATTAAAACTAAGGATTAATTTTCCTATCATGAAGTGCATTTAAATTTTCAACCCAAGGATGTATACTTAAAATGGGACAACACAATTTGTGCACTAAGTCTCTCAAAGAGTCATATTACTTTTGCTGCAAGAAGGAAAAATACATGAAAGATACCTATGCTATTGCTACAAGAAACCAAACATGCATGAATACTTAATGGAATTCATGTTGAAAACTGAAAAATTAACTTAAACCTATTCTATCAACCCAAATCATTTACTATAATTATCCTCGCTAGTGTTTGCAGAACATACATGAGTAATAATATTGCAGGAATGAAATAGTGAACTCTACTTAAAATGTTGTAAATGTTGAAAGTAACTCTAACCTATTCTAATCTAATCCTCCTCTCAATTGGGCCCCCTTGGTTGGCTTCTGCTAAATACTAACACAGAATGTAAACCAAAATCACTCCATTATATTCCTAGAAAATGATTACATCATAATGAAAACAATGCACAGAACTAGAAAGAGTAACTTTTCTATGCAAATGCAACAATAATATATTTTACAACTAACTCTACACTAACAATCAAATCCCTTTATATAGAGGATTTATGTATATTCAAATCATATATATAAGTTCTAATTAAATCACGCGATAGAGGAAGGAGAATGTAACAGCCCATGACAGAATGTAATAAAGTATGGATAACCATTTCAACAAGATATTAATCGCTGAGAGAAAATATAGTAGAGTTATTTCCTATACTCCTTGAGATGATGGTTCCTCCATTTTAGTAGGCATGTCTTGTAGTAACGTAATAGTTCTCCCCATTCCAGTTGGTACTTCAATTCCTCCTCTTCAATGCGATCGATCCACTCTTAAGTCGCTCCTTTTTTCTAGCAAGTTACTAAAATATGTGGATATATAATCAAGTCAACTAGTCAACTCAATCCAAATATTAAAACACACATTCAAATAGTTATATGAAATATTGCAATAGATATATAATATTTAGAAAAACATGAAACTACTAGCTACAAAAACGTTCACAAATTTCTTGGTAATTTTTTAAATAGAGTATAAATATTATCATAAAATAGAGATATATTATTGTCCCATCATCTTCCCCCTGTAAGTAAAATTCTTGTACTCAAGAATTAAATTTCTTTGAAATTCCTCTAAACTCCCTGACCTTTGTCTTTCATCTCCTTTTGATCTTAAAGGTATAGTAGAAACCTCTAGTTTTCTTCCAGAAGTCCATCCTATAATCCTCCTGTAGTTGATCCAACTTTGAAGCCTTGATGTCGTAAAGAATCCATAGAAGCATAGGTTGTTGAATTGTAAGGGGAAATTAGAGCTCGCACGTGATCTATCTAACTAGCTAGATATACTTTGGTGCTCTGTGAATTTCTATCTTAAGATTATTAGGATTGTGCAACTCTGATTTCTTGAATGCTTATGGTAGTTTATTTCATCTATTTCTGGAACCATCCAGGGCTCTCTGAAAAGAAAAGTAGGACATCCCTTGATATTCTACATAAAATTCTTCCCTGATATTAAATATCTTCTACTTAGTCTTTTCTTTTATGCTTCCATAGGTGAGGTTCAACCAATCTCTTAGCAGCACATCAGTCTTATTGCTTTCATCCCTTAAAGGTAGTGGTTCTATCTTTTCCTAGTCCATGTAGCTGTCTAACTATCTTTGATAATTTTCTTCATTATGCATCCATGAAATTAATGCCCATAGATGCATATCCCCAATATAAAGTATAGGATTCCACTTAGTCTCTTTGCAAATAATGAAGTTGTGCAGGTATAACTCACACAGTAGGTTCTGCTGCCAGGAAGGAAGGGTTTGGTATAGGCCATAGAATTCTTGGGCTGTTTTGAACTCAAAATCTATGTTCTTCAAGGTCATCATTAGTTGAAATAAGAGGAACTGTTCTTTTAAACAAATAGCCTATACCTTGGGAGGAGACCTACAAGTGATAATCTGATCAACCAATTTCAATGCATGATGCATTCTCTATTTTTGCCTCTCCAATTTCTCCTTTAAGTCGTTTAATTCCTCATTTTGGTCATTTATCACTCTTTTAATTTTCTTCTTTTCTTCCTTCCATAAGATTGTTTTAAGAATAAATTGATTGTACAAGCCAAAGAGAAGGGATTACAATGTAGGTGGGCCACACTCTTCTAACTGATTTTTTTGTCTCCTCTTCTCTTTACATGCCTGCTCTAAATAGCTGGTGGACCAAGTCCTCTGATAGGGCACTAGGTCATTCTGTGAGTGGGATGACTGTTGAGGCATTTGAACTTGCAAGAAATACCCTAGCCAACCACATGCATTGAACCTTTGAGCTGCTTCAATATCTATGAGCAAAACGTCATAAACCACAGGCTCATGTCATTGCAGCTTCCCTCCCATTTGTTCCAAATATTTTCCTTCAAATTTCTATTGTAGCTTGTCAATCTCTCAATTTCTTCTTCTCTACAATTTTTGAATACCTTATTCCCTTTTGAATCACCCTAGATTAAGCTTTCAAACTACACTTATTGAAACTACGGATTTTTCTCTTGCAATCTTTCTATTGTATTTGACATAAACAATAATAATGGTGCTTTTACAAAAGAAATTATATCTCTAACTGCAAGTTTAAGTGTGAGTTACCACATAGTTTAATTATGTCCTTTTAGGTCACATAAAGTTAAAAATCTAGGATAATTCATGAATTATATTACAACACTTGTGCGATAAAGTAAAGGGACTTAATGAGACAAGGCAAAAGTACAGATTTGAGTTGACAGGTTATCTTACAAGAAGTGAGAGGGACAACTAGAAATGACATGAAAAATTAATACACTTCCCTGTCCCCTACAAAATTAAGACAAGTGTCCACACTTGTCACCCTTGGCACAAGGTGAGGACTTGGATTAATTCCTTAATCATAGATTTATCGTAGTACTAGATATAATTACCAAAATCTATGTGCTAAAAGTGGAAAGAAATTTGAAAATTTGTGCATGTCATTCAATTACCGCATGCGTGAAAAAGGTGGCGAGAGTGGAACAAGTATGGTGGATACATGCATCAGCTAATGTGGCTCTTATTTGAAGCATAGAAATATGGAAAGAGGTGGTGACATGGAGGATGGGTGGGTGGAAGGTAGAGAAGTGGAATGGGTTGGAAATAAGAATATAGAATATGAATGGAGAATGGGACTTCATTTAAAAATGAAGTTTTTATTATGACCATGCATGAAGGAATTCTATGTTGAAGCTGCAAGAAGAAGGCTTTGACCCTCTGCTATAGGAAGTTTTATCTGTTTCTTGTTTGGAGTTGTATTTTTAAATTGTTGCAGGAAGTCTTCTTTAGTCTGTGGCTAATGATATAGACAAAGTCGATCTGCCCTTTGACCAATTTATTGAAGTGTACTAGGTCAATAATTGTCAACTAAACTGCTCCATTGGTGAAGACATGGTCTATTTTGTATGGCCCCAGCCATCTTTTCTATAGCTTGCCTAGTATTTCTTAGAATCTAGAGTCAAAGAGTAATTCCCAATCACCTACTTGAAACTATTTGTTCTTAATACAGGAGTCATGCCACTTCTTCCTCTATTTCTATACTATCTCAGTTCTCTCCAATGCAGAATTTTGCATTTCATCCAAGGAGTTGAGATGTAGAAGTCTTTCTCTCTATGTTGCACGAAGATCAATATTTAACTCCAGAGTAGTACACAATGTTTTATGCTTGAACTCGATTGGTAAAATTTCTTCTTTCCCATATATTAATTCAAATGGAGTGAACCCTATGGTTTTCTTTCATGTTGTTTTGTATGCCTAGACTGCTTCTAAGAGTCGTCTGCTCCAGTCATGACAGTGCAAATGAACTATTTTTTTTAGAATGGCTTCAATCTCTCTGTTAGTAATTTCGCTTGACCATTGACTTGAGGATGGTAGGGACTGGAATTCCTATGTCTGATATTGTATTCCTTCATCAGCTTTGTGATGAGGTTGGATGTGAATTGTTCTCCTTGATCAGTTACAAGCTCTCTTGACACACCATAATGGGTGAAGATTTCCTCATACAAAAATTTTTCTACCTTATGATCGCATGCATGCTTCATGGCCTTTACTTCCACCTATTTGGTTAGATAATTGGTGCATACCAAAATGTAGGATTTTCCATTAGATGGGGGGTCTATATGACCAATGAAATCCATGTCCCACTTATCAAATGGTGTTACCACCACTTGTGGATGTAAATGCATTTCATCTGATTTTGTTCGACGGCCCATCCTCTGGAATTTATCACATTTTATTATATAATTGGCTACATCTTTGTGAAGTGTGTGCTAGTAATAACCTATTGTAAAGATCTTTAGAGCTGTCCTCTTAGCTGCAAAGTTTCCTCCACATGGCTCATGATGAAAAGCATGAAGGATATCATATGTTTCATCTTTACGTACACATATTCTCATTACTAGATCTAGACCAATGTAGAATAGCATATTGTAAATCCAAAAGAATTGAAAGATTTTCTCAACAAGCATTCTTCTGTCCTTAAGAGACAAATGTGTAGGAATTTTATCAGCTATAAGATAATTAGCTATATCAGAATACCATGGACTCTTGAAAGAAATATGAAACAAATGTTCATCAGGGAATGTGTCATCTATAACAGTAGTATCATTGTCAATAGTCTGGAGTATGGATAAATAATCATCTACTACAATTGATTTCCTTGGCTTGTCAATGATGGTTATGTCAAATTCCTATAAAATAAGAAGTCATCTTGCTAGCCTTCCTAAGATAGCAGGTTTGTCCATAAGATACTTGATTTCTGCATGGTGAGTATGAACAAAGATGGGATAGCCTGTAACATAATATCAGAATTTATTCAAAGCATAAACTACTGCCAGTAATTTTTTTAGTAACTGTGTAATTTAAATCTAGGCCATTTAAACTCTTGCTAATATAGTAAATTGCATTTTCAAGGTTATTAGAGTTTTTTTGTAAGACAACACCTATTGCATAGTTAGAAGCATCTATATTTATGTGGAATGGTAAAGACCAATCAAGCCCCCTAAGTATGGGTGTAGTTGTCAGAAGTGGCTTAAGCTGCAGGAAGGATTTATTATAGGCTTGTGTCCATGTAAATTCAGCCTTTTTTGTAAGCAAGCTGTATAGAGGACTAGCTATTTAAATGAAATTTTAAATAAGTGCCTATAATATCTAGCATTTCCTAAACAAGATCTAACATCTTTTTTCTTAGTAGGTTTAGGCAATATGAGAATTACCTCAATTTTTGCAAGGTCTACTTGGATGTCAACTTTTGAGATGAAATGTCCCAGCACCACTCCTTCCTGCATCAGCATTAAACATTTCTCAATGTTGAGAGACATGTGTTCTTGACATATAACCACCAATTTTTCTAGGTTCTTCAAACCTTCCTCAAAAGTAACACCAAATGTAGTGAAGTTACCCATGTATATTTCCATGCAATCATGTGATATGTCAGCAAAAATATTGATTACAGCTCTTTGGAAAGTAGCTGGTGCATTACATAAGAAAAAGGTAATAAATAATATGCATATTTCCCCTAAGGGCATGTAAAATTTGTCTTCTCCTGATCCTCTAGAGAAATGCTAATCTGGTTATAACCGTTGTATCCATTTAGAAAAGAGAAGTACTTCTTACCAGCTAAGGTATCTAGAACTTGATCAATAAATGGAAAAGGGAAATGGTCTTTCTTTGTGGAATTTTTCAATTCCCTATAATCTATACATATTCTCCATTTACCCTTATTTTTAGGCACTATGACCAAAGTTGATACCCATTTACTATTAGAGATTAGATAAATAAAACCAACATCCACCAACTTTTGCAACTTATTTTTTACTATTTCTCTTAGGGCTGGGTTAATTCTTCTTTGAGGTTGGAGAAGTGGTAGAGTTCCTTCATTGATGTATATTCTATTTGTGTGGAGCTTTGTGCTCAAGCCTGTCATGTCTCCATAATCCCAAGAAAAATATTTTTCATGTTTACAAAGGAGTTGATTTAACAGTGCCAATTATTGTAGTGGCAGCTTACTGTTGTAACATCTAAAAATGTGATGATGATATGTGAAGTATGAAATAGATGTTATTACATTTGAAATTACAATGTTTATTGAAATGTGTGGGGAATATAAGATGTTCCTTTTAACCTCAAATACACAAAAGAAAGGATCCAAATTGATTAACCCCAAAGGAGGGATCAATGCATAAATGAATCAATCTATTGGAAATGAGAGAAAAGAGGAAGACCTTAGATTCTATTTATAGAAAAGAATGTGTGATCAATTTAATTGAAATGATTAGGAGAAAAGTACTAACCTTGAAATGTTATAGATCTGAAGAATTTTGTTTTTGGGGGTCTGTATTGAGTTTCTATAAAATCTACAACTGGATCTAGAACAGAAGCGCAGAGACAGACAAAACCTAGAAATATTTTTCTGATCTGACACAGTTCAAATTTTGACCCTTAAGTCAATGTCACCATTGACCCAGAATTTACAATTCTAACCTAGGGAAGAATTGACCTCTAAAACCTCTGACAGAAAATCTATTTCTGGATCCTGATAGTTTTTTGAAAAGGGTATTCAAATCTACACTCCAACTCACTGTTCTAAACTTGTCCCTGCAATAAAAATGGTTTATTTTTTGGGAGGGAGGGGTTTGCCTTAGTCAAACCCAAATTTAGGAATTAACCTTGAAATCAATAATTTAAATAAATAATGCTAGAAAGTAGTAGAATTAAATTTAATAATGGAGCTATGATATTCAATAAATATGCAATTGTATTCCGAATGTAAAAAAGTATGTAAATATGAAAGTTTGGACTCAATATTAGAAACCATAAACCTCCATGATTGTATGCTTGGAATCTACCTTAAAGGGAGAATGAATGGATATTGAGGATGCAAAAAGGATCTTGAAGGAAGATCATACCACCATGATGGATAGATCTAGGGATTGAATGATGAATCTTGAATGCTTGAACCAAATCCCTTCGAAGGCTTGAAAGCTTGAATCCTTGATCTTCAATGTAGAACTTGAATTCTTGAGAGGAAGACTTGAACACTTTGAAGTCTTGAAAATGTGTAGAACAATGGATGCTTGAAATTTTTGCTTCTTGGATAGTAGATGATTTGTACTTGATATGACTTAGTGCTTAGCTTCTTATAGAAAATGAGAGGAGAAAACTTTCTTATATATGAAACTAGGGAACAATTTTCTAGAGAGGCCTACATAGGAGAATTAAATTCCAATTACACCTATACCCCTAGAAGAGGACCTATATTAAATATAATTTAAGAATCGTCGGTTTGGAACTAAAAAGTGCCAACTCAAAAGTGGGAAATGAAATTTTAATGACCTCCGACAGTTGCCAAACTTTCAAAATAGAAAGAAGGAATCAGGTCAAAGTCGAGGTTTTCCTTGACCTAGGTCAAGGTCGAGGTCAATCTTGACCCAAGGAGTCAGAACCCCTAGAAAATCTGCTAGATGGGATGGATGGTGCCCAGAGAGGCCCAATTAGGGTCCTAAATAGACACAAAGTAGGAGAGAGTGCAAAAATAAGGGGACAATATGATGATAGTAAAAAACACCCCTAAGGAGCGCTAAATATTCTTAATATGAAAGTTCTTCCATTTTAAGATGATACATTAAGCCCCCATACTCACGATAAAGTTAGAAGAAAGACTTTGGTGGACCACAACGAGGTAGAGCATCACTTAGTCAAGGACATGAGCCCCCAAACCAAGGATTCTAACTCAACATACATGAACAAAGATATGAAAACAAAGAGAAATTAATCATAGAAAACATACATGACTACATAAGCGAGACAAGAGCAACACTATAGATAACATAGCTTCATGATCTAATCCTACTAGCATGAAAGTGAAAGAGAGGAAAGAGAAAGTGATTACCTCACCTAGTAAGATGCCCACATTACCATGAATCACCAAGGAGGGAGAGTCCAATAGGTTCAACCATAAACTGTGCTTTGTAATTGTAATGTGTCTTCTAACGGCTTTTGAAATATCAATAGATCCACATTCTTGTATCACCATGGAATATAAAATGCGTGTCTTTTCAGGATTTAGAAACTTATGTGCATTACCTTCTAAGGATTTAGCATATTTTAAAATGTGTATCTCTTCAGGATTTAGTAACTTATGTGTGTTACCTTCAGAGGATTTAGCAAAAAATAAAAATAAAAAAATATGCGTGTGTCTTCAAGATTTAGCAACTTATATGAATTACCTTCCAAGGATTTAGCATGTTGTAAAATGTAAAATATAGTATAAGGGAAACCCTATATATTCCCCCTTCCTTATCATGACTACCCATTAGGTAGGATAAGGAAGAGAAAGAGCATACCTACTTCACAAGGTAAGGAGATATTCAGCTAACAACAATTTACACTATATCCTTAGCAAATAGTATTGACACTTACCTCTAAGAGCATAGATAATCATGAAATGGATATGTCACATATGGAAAAAGGATCCTCAAAGAGGAAGAGATCTTATCATCAAGACCCCCACCGTAGATGACTGCTTAGGATAAAATATCATCTTCTAAAGAAAATCAAAGATGGACCAAAGATTTAATCATCAAGCCCACTGTGATCAAGAGGAAGAGGAATCTCAAAATGAAGGAATTAAACTATAACCCAAAGCAAAGGCAAAAGTTTATAAAGAACATAATTTGCAAAATAAAGAAGATGTGATAACCTAGGACAATCACCTCTCATATAAGAGTTTATCCATATCTAAAAACATAAATCTTTATAAGGAAATAATGTTGTATGATAAATAAATACCACTAAGCTAAGGAAAGTATATCCATAGATAGAGGAAGAAGGAAAATACCTTGCCCCCCAGGGATGAAAGCAAGGGATATATCAAATTATATCAAGAGAAGTTTTAGAAATGAGATATCTTTACAAAACAAATGTCCTAGAAAACATATCATGAGCGATTATGAGTGAAGGAAGTATGTACCATAATAAAAAATTATAGGGATAGCGAATATAGAAAGAATAACCGATTAAACTCAAAACAACATACATGTTAAGATCATAATGGATCCTAGAAGATTGGAAGGAAATACCTCTTCCGCCCTAGCTAAGAGACAAGAGGAGAAAAAAAATGATTTGATTTATATAAGAATGAGGGGAATGCCCTATATCAAAATTATGAAGAAATTGTAATACTACATGGGAATGAGATATAATTCCTAAAGCAACTCTTTGTCTAATATATAGCGTGAAATGCACACAATCAGAAATTAAATGTGTATTACTATAATGAAAAGGACATTTGTATTTAGAGAGAGCATTTTTCGGCATGGGTTTAAATATTTCTTTCTTAGAATTCATTAATTGGACATACACTTTCTAAGCCACATCTTGAGGAGTATCAGGGTGATCTAAGGAAGGTGTTGGAAGAAGGACATGAAGAGGAAGACGATAATTAAGATCAACCACCTTGAATTGAGAAGGCGGGAAGCCTATACCATGCATATCTTGTTTAGGGGATGAATGAATCAGGTTTTTAATGCCATGTTCATTAACACCAAGCCCTAAACCCTTATAGCCTTGTTTATCCACCATAGTGTATCCGATAGTGTACATACCTTGCAAAGCTTCTACGGGAGGTGATTGATTATGGTCCTCATGAGAAAATGTTCTGTATGGTGGAATGATAGGTTTAGAAGAGGTTTCTTTTTTTTTTGCCTTTAATATCATCAAGGATCGGATAAGAAGGGGAAGGTAAATGAAAGAATTCTTGAACGTTGGTATCATGAATCCTAGCTTAAGCCCCATCATAAGTGTGAGAGGAACTAGGGATTGAAGATATAGAAACATGAATAGGAATATTAGGAATTGGATTATGCATTATAGGATTAGGATTAGGAGGATCAGGAACTAGATTAGGAATGATAGGATTAGGATTACTAAGATTAGTAAATGGGGTATCATCTACCCAATTCTTCACATAATCCAAAAGAGCAATAAGTTCACTAAACAAATCCTTGACAAAAGTTTCTAAAGTGGGAAGATTGGTATTAGTTAATATTATAATAGAATGAGAAAGTGAATCATGAAGAGTAAAAAACATGATGAAATGGATGATACTTTCATAAAAATCATAAGTACTATAAAGAGATGCTAATAGAACAATAATGAGGAAAATAACCATACACCAAAGCATCTTGAAGATTCTCATAATGAATGAAATGCAAGAAATATTTTTTATATTTTTATGAGTATGTAGATTTTTTGTATTTTAAAATGCAAGAGAAAAAAGAAAACTAATTTAGTATATATGCAAAATCTAGTCTCTAAGGAAAAGAGGAAAAGAATCTGACACCAAAAAGAAACAGTTTTCTATCGCGGGTTCACCAAAATGTAACATCTAAAAATGTGATGATGATATGTGAAGTATGAAATAGATGTTGTTACATTTGAAATTACAATGTTTATTCAAATGTGTTGGGAAGATAAGATGTTCCTTTTAACCTCAAATACACAAAAGGAAGGATCCAAATTGATTAACCCCAAAGGAGGGATCAATGCATAAATGAATCAATCTATTGGAAATGAGAGCAAAGAGGAAGACCTTAGATTCCATTTATAGAAAAGAATGTGTGATAACTTTAATTGAAATGAATAGGAGAAAAGTACTAACCTTGAAATGTTACAGATATGAAGAATGCTATTTTTGAGGGTCTGTATTGAGTTTCTGGAAAATATGCAACCAAATCTGGAACATAAACATAGAGATCAACAAAACCCAGAAATCTTTTTCCGATCTAATATAGTTTTGATTTTGACCCTCAAGTCAATGTCACCATTGACATAGAATTTATGATTCTGACCTAGGGCAAAATTGACCTCTAAAACCTCCAACAAAAATTTGCTTTCGGATCCTGATAGTTTTGTGAAAATGGTATCCAAATCTGTACTCCAACTCACTGTTCTGAACCCGTCCCTGCAAGAAAAATGGTTTGTTTGTTGGGGGGAGGGGTTTTCCTTAGTCAAACTCCAATTTAGGAATTAACATTGAAATCAATATTTGAAATAAAGAATGTTAGCAAGTAGTATAAGTAAATCTAATAATGAATCTATGACATTCAATAGATATGCAATTTTATTCCAAATGTAAACAAGTATGTAAATGTGAAAGCTTGGACTCAATATTAGAAACCATAAACCTCCATGATTGTATGCTTGGAATCCACCTTGAAGGGAGAATGAATGAATCTTGAGGATTCACAAAGGATCTTGAAGAAATATCATACCACCATGATGGATAGATCTAGGGCTTGAATGATGAATCTTGAATGCTAGAACCAAATCCCTTCAAAGGCTTGAAATCTTGAATCCGCGATCTTCAATGGAGAACTTGAATGCTTGAGAGGAATACTTGAACACTTTCAAGGATTGAAAACATATATAACAATGGATGCTTGAACTTTTTTCTTCTTGGATAGTAGATGATTTGTACTTGATATGACTTAGTGCTTAGCTTCTTAGAGAAAATGAGAGGAGAAAACTTCCTTATATATGAAACTAGGGTATAATCTTCTAGAGGGCCTACAAAGGAGAATTAAATTCTAATTAGACATATACCCCTAGAAGAGGATCCATATTAAATATAATTTAAGAATCGTCACTTTGGTTCCCAAAATAGCTTACTCAGAAGCGGGAAATGAACTTTTAATGACCTCCGACAGCCAACAAACTTTCAAACTGGAAAGGGGAACCAAGGTCAAAGTTGACTTCATCCTTGACCTAGGTCAAGGTCAAGGTCCATGCTGACCTAGGGAGTCATTACCCCTAGAAAATGTGCCAGATGGGATGGATGGTGCCTAGAGAGGCCCAATCATGGTCCTAAACAAGTACAAAAGTAGGAGAGGGTGCAAAAATGAGGGGATAATATGATGATGGTCAAAAATACCCCCTAAGGAGGGCTAAAGGTTCTTAATATGGAAGTTCTTCTATTTTAAGATGATACAACTGTTAACATGAATATTGTGACCAGGAGAAAGTTCCACATTAGTTGTTAGCTCTAGAATTGACACCTTAGAGATTGGGCTTGTAGCTACCTCACAAGGTAGTAATTGATTGATAACATCAGGGCCTACTAGAAACACACATTCCTCATAGGTACACAACTATAGAACAGAGCTTTTAGAAATATCTTTTTGTATGACACACTCATTGGTAAGGATACTTTGAATCACATCATCTTCTTCTTACATTTTCAGGAAGGATTTTTTGGTGTAACATCATTATTTGAGCAACATAATTTAGCTCTTCTTCCTCACCTCCAAAATCTGGCTAAATAGGAGTACTCAAATCTAGTTGGAGTTGGGCAGGAGGATGTAATGCTAGCTTCTTGATTGCTTGGCCATTTGAAATTGTCATGTTACCTAATCTATAACTAATATGGGAATCAGTGGTGGCTAACCAAGGTCTTCCAAGGATAACTAGAAATCCAAATTTTTTTACCTTAGGTGATAATATCAGGAAGTTAGCAGGATATTCCCAGGAATCCAATGTGATTGCTATATCTTCCATGATTCCATCTGGTGTTATAGTGGAGCTATTTTCAAGTTTTTAGATTGTTGGAGTGGTTCTCAATCCCTCTATACTCAACCTATGCATGGTATCCTTAGTCATAACATTTATATCTGCTCCCAAATCAACTAGAGCATTTTTCACAAACTGGCCATTAATTATAAGATAAACAATTGGACTTCCAGGGTTAGAGTACTTTGGTATGAATATTTTCCCCAACATAATATCTACAAGTTGACCTATAACATGGACTATTTGAGGATCCTTTTTCTTACATCCAAGCTTTTTGAGGCATGCTTCCTTAATGGGTTTTCCATAAAGAGGAACATCTTTGATAGCTTGAAATAGTGGAATCTAGATATGCATGTTTTTCAACTGGTCAAGGATATCAAATGGTATTTCTTCGTGGGATATAGGTTTTTCCATGATAAGACTTTGTGGAAAGGGAGGATTAACTGAGGTGTGAACATTAATTTTACTTTGTATATCAGTTGGTTGGACAATATTTGGAAACATAACTTTTGGAAGTGGTGTTGATGCTGCAGGAATTTCTGGAACTTCCATTATAGAATGAGGTTTAGGTGTAGGTAGAGCAGTACCAGATCTCATGTGGATATTAGATATCTCTAGTGCATAGGCATGGTACTGATAAGTATCAATAGCATACATTTGTTGTTGTTGTTGTTGCTTTTTTATTAGGGTTGGGTTGTGGCTGAGCAGGTAATTGGGTTTTCTTTGGAGTAAGACTTGTGGCTGCAAGAGGTGGCATTATTGTAGGTTGAGACACTGGAGGTGGTAAGGGTGGATAAACATGATTTTGATTAGGCCATTGTTGAGGCCCCCTCCATTGGTTATACAGTTTCCAATTCCCCTGTAGTGGCTGCCATTTATTTTGAGGCTCAGGCCATTGGTTTTTTTGTTGGTTAGGCCATTATTTTTGTTGTTAGTTAGGCCACTGGATTTTCTATTGGTTAGGCCACTAGTTGTTCCAAGCGAGTTGGGAGTACTTAGAAGGATTTTGATAATTTTGGTTTTTCCATTAATTATAATAAGGATTAGAAAATTGCAAAGGATCCTGAGTCATACCTTGTCTTGAAGCCCATGGATGACATTGAGAAACAAAGAATACTTTCTCATCGTATCCTTCTATTTTCATGTACTCGGTAGGAAGATGTTGATTCTCCAAGTTCACCGCCAGCTTGCACCCACAATCTTTCTTTTTCTTGCGGTAGTAAGGACAATACTCAGCTAGCTATGCTTCAGCATCTACATTCTTCTTCTTGGCAATCATGGTATCCAGGTGTGTGGAAAAATCATTAATGATGTCTTTCTTGAAATCAGATAGCAGGTTCGAGATCTCTAGCTTATAAATGCCCTGTAAGGAAACTCAGGTGCGAAAACAGCTTCCTACGCTAATCTCTATAGGAAAGTATTGTGCAAATTCTTTTAAATCCTAACAATTACAGATTCGTTAACTACTTTAACAAAGATATTGCAACCACATACCATGCATACAGAAAACAGAGAATGACACAATGATATACCCTGGGGAAAACCTTTCGGTAAAAAACCCCAGCACTCCAAAACCTGCACAATGTATTGATCAAAAAACTATTACATTTACAATACACTTGCAATGCAAGTTCTTTCAGAAGATTTGAAAACCCTTGAAGACAAATCACGGCAGCATAAACCGTTCCAACAATACACTCGCATCGCTTATCTTCGCAACCCTAAAAAATGCTTATATCATGCGCTTCACTTTTTAGGGTTACTCCTAACGATAACTGTATTAGGGTTTTTACCATTCTCC
>MU224217.1:53890-73013 GCA_018584345.1 Thuja plicata
TTTTCAACATGTGAGATAATTGAATTCTTTTTAATTAAGAATTGTTTTATTTGATGAAATTAAATTAATTTAATTGGAAGAATTTAATTAGTAAGTTTAAATATTTGATTTAAACTATAGGAAATTGAGTTTAATTAATTAAATAATGATAATTAATCAATTAAAGCTTAATTAATTAAATAAAATTAATTATTTAATTAATTTTGAGAATTGGATTAGATGATTTGAGAAATGAATTTAGAGGAAAATAGATGATTAATTAACGATTAAGAAACCATTAATTAATAGATGAAAATTAGTGTTTTTAATGTAAAGTCGCAAGCCTGTCCATTTTAGGGTGTCTACAGTAGTATTCTGACCATACCTTGACTGTGAGGAGTGGGTATCAAATAGTCATCAGATGCCTTTTTTTTAGAGTAGGTATGTGATTAGACATACCAGATACATCATTGTGAGATTTGTAGCTACATGATTACTGAGACAGTATGATCAGATGCAGGGCAGGTGCTAGGACACATCTATCTATGCAAGGATCCAAGCTAAGATACCACTATGGGGTCCTTAGTTGGGTTATGAGACTGCGTAGAGATCTATTTGAGAGATGGTAGCAGTACCTTGGGATCTTTGGCCTGAGGTAGAAGATGTAGTTTGTTCAGATGGATTACATGTACAAATGTTACAGTATCCATTTCCACAGTTCACAGTGCCTGATGAGGCTAGTCCACGTATTAAGGACCCACTACATTATGATCTCGCTAAAAACTGTCCTATTAGAGGTTGAGGAGGAGCTCAGAGAGATAGAGGAGCTGTGGGGAGAGATGGAGGTAGGATGGTGGTAGAAATGGTGGTAGACACCCTCCTCCTGACAGGGGACAGGGTCCAAATGACCAGGATGATGTTGATGATAGGGGTGGAGGTGCAGTGGGTAGTGGAGAGGGTGCTAGCAGCAGTGGGAGGCAGAATCACTTTAGATTCATTGCTCCTTAGAGGGATCCAGGTCCACTATTGACCATAGATCAGTAGAGATAGAGGCAGTGGTAGTAGGAGGCTCAGCTAAATAGGACACAGGATAGGTCCTCAGGATGAGATACAAGTAGAGGCTCATTAGGTAGAGATCGAGATGAATTGTCATAGTGTGAGCTTGAGTGTGAGTGGCTTAGAGCGAGGATCATGACTTTAGAGGCCTTTCTTGTAGATATAGATTCACAACTTGAGCGGATTAGAGAGGAGAGAGACAGATAGGGTGACATCCTCAGAGTAGAGAGAGACTCATAGGCTCAGATAGCTACCCACCAGGGACAGAGGGTAGCTTACTATTTTGGTTTATATCATGCCGCAGTTCCAGAGGGTCAAAGAGCACTGTCATTTTCACACTTGGCTCAGTAGTCTGAGGGTTCCATGCCTCCACCAACTCCATTTCTACCACCTCCTCCTCTTCCTCCAGATCAGGGAGAGGGTGGTAGTTAGTCCTGATACTACATTTCATCATATTTTTTAGATCATATTGTATATCATGATCCTTCTTAGATCATTCTTTTGTACGATGACATTTGTACATGTATATTTGTTTCACCTGATACTCGTGTTGTAGATAGCTCCATATTTTTGATCTGTTCCATATCTGAGATAGTTGATCTTGAGTTATGATATGTTCATGAGTTCTTCTTGTTTGGATAGATGTTTAGATTTGATGCACATGTGATAATGTTTATCTTGGTCTCATGATGAGTTATATTAGATATGTGATGACATCATTTATTCTTGTGATTCATTTACTGATATACATGTGTTTAAAATAATACTAAGTGAATATGTAAATGATTTGTTTTTGAGTTTTTCTTAATGCAAATAAATGTATGGATGCACTTAGGATGTAAAATGTAAAATGCAATGCTTGAATTCTTTCTTTTTGTCTTTTCTCTTTATCATTTATGAATACAGAATGTATGTCATGGAAATGCAATGACATTAATATTAGTAATAGTTGATGTATGTAATTAACTTGGATTTTATATGAATCAAGAAATCATTTTAAGCTCAATTCTTTTTTTTATGTTGTTCTTTTAAAATCAATCACGCAATCTTTAAAAGCATCTATATGCAGACTCTTAGGACTATCACTGATTTTGTATACATTGTAGTATTTTCTCATCATTGGGCAGTGGTGTAATGGACACTATTTGATAGTACAACTATCACTAATACCCATTGGTATCATGAAAGTATGAATACTATGTGTAGTGGATGCAATATCAGACATAATCTTAGGCATCAAGGCATAAAATCCATAATGACCTTGAAAATTCATATCCTTGGGTACATCAAGTTTTGTATACCTTAGTGAAAATCTAATTTAGAAAATGTGGTATGGTGAAATCTTCAATCTATTGGGAGCAAGCTCAAACATAAAATGTTAGTGGATTAGCACATAAAATCATAGAATGAACAAGGAACCAACAAGACTCCATCATAACATCAAATTGAGCTAAAAACGAGTAAGAATGCACCCTATTCTACTCATTTTGATTTTCTATTTTTGATTGGATGTAGGTGTGCTCTCTCAAACACACAAAAATGTAAGTGGATCCCCAATGCAATGCAATATTGATAACAAGAAGAGAGATTCAAGAGCTAGTATGAAGAACTAGTCTCAAATCTTCTTCAAAAATGATATTCTAAGCTTATGAAGATGATAGGCTAACTATGCAAGATTGAAGCTATGAAAGATGAAAAGTAATAACTATGAATCAACTATGATTCATTTTAACCAAATTGAATCCTAGCACGTGATACCTATATGATTCAAACATGAAACTAAAAGCATATGAAAACATGAAATCTAGAGCTATGTTAGCATAATAACAATGCAAATATGAGAGATGAAAAATGAAGAGGGTAAGGCCTCTATTTATAGAGTTTTGGGAGAGAGGAAGAGGCTTAGATGAAGTGGCACCTATGTGGCATCCACATAATAGCCACATAAGGGACACATAGGCCCGAAAAGATGACCAATTTTGAGTCAAAATTGGCATTTAATATTGAGTAGCTCAATATTTCCAAGTGGGAGACAAAGTTGTAAGAAGAATTTAAGAGGAATGGGTGACCTTTTTGGAAATAATTTACCCATGTGGGTGAGAATTCCATTAGCCTTAAAAAGGTTATAAATCACCCTTTAAGCAAGATTAGAGGACAGTTAGGTGGGGAAATATGTTTAGGAAATGAGGTGATGGGAGTAGGGTAGGAATAGGGTAGGCTTTAGGGTAGGCTTTAGGTTGGATTAATAGGTTCTTAGCTAGGGTTTAGATTATAATTAAAATTAAATTTGAATGAATCATGGTTTAGAGGAATTAGGAATATGGAGGATTTAATAAATGTAAATTTAATAAAAAGCAAATTTCATGAGACAAATGTATTTAAATAAAACACATTGGAATAGTATTTAAACTATTGATAAATACTAGAAAATGAAACTATTTAATTGATTAAATTAAATAGTTAGAGGAATAAGAGGGAAAATAATATTAATATTTTTGGACGTCTACAGAAAACAAACAAGAAAATTGTTTCAACCTCTCCGTAGTTTACACATAATAAGGATCAAGATATATGCGGCTATCCATTCATGTTGGCAGCTCTTACCATAAACATCCAAGTTAGGTGAAATTTATATGATTATTTGGAAAAATCACCATACACAGAAAACCAATAAAAAGTTATGACCCCTATCCTTGTGACTCTTTGTCTTTATTTTTAGACATCATAGAGTAACTCAGAAGACATAACAATCACCAATTGAGAATCAATCAAAGAAAATTTTATAACTGCTTAGATGCCCCTAGTGTGAAACATCATGGGAAAATAAAAGTATCATAATCAAACCAAGATCAAACTATGTGTTTAAGTAGTATTGAAAAATACTGTTGATTCAGATGTCAAGCGCAATAGAGATTCATCAATCAGAATTTGGAATTTAAAGAAATATTTTTCATGTCTGATTATATATGAGATTAATTTTGTCACCAATTGCAATCCAATGTAGTACTTAGAAACACTGGTTGATTAAAGTGTTGATAAACACTAGTTGGTTTTTTATTAAAGTGTTGAGAAACACTAGTTCATTTTAAGGTTTGGATGAAAGTGTTGAAAAACACTAGTGTGATTTCAGTTACAGGTAGGTGGTGTTGAAGAAACACCTTTGTTTGTGATCATGATGTTTAAGTGAAAGTATTGAGAAATACTATTTTGAGAGGTAAACCATCCTAGACAAGACACTTAGGATAACCTAGCAGACACAAACTGACCATACTAGCAAAGATGCCCCCAGTGCAAAATGACTATTCCTAAGATGCAAATGTAGATAAATCCCAAGAAAGGATATGATATTTGTAAGGAATCAGAGTCACCAATGAGCACATGCATAATTAGGAAGGTTTTGTGTCAACGATGCATTAATAGATAGAGCACAGAGTTTGAGTGACGCCTATTTGCCAGGTTTTCACCACTTGACATAGATTTTTATTTTTGCTACCAAGATGTTGTTTGCCAAGTTTTCATCAAGGCACTTTTCTCTTTTTCAATTAATTTTCCATTTTTTCATTTTTAATTTTTTTGTAGTATCAAGGCGCCTGTTGGCCAAGTTTTCACCAAGGATACCCTTTTTTTAGGACTTTTTCCACTATTTTTGGATTTCTTCAGGATCAATTTTCTAATTTTTTTGGTATTTTCTAAGATTTTTACTGCATGGGTTCTGCAGGCTAGATATCAAGCATAGAACCACTTCAAATGTAGAGTATTAATACGATCAGGAATAATGTCTTCCTCGAGTGTAGCTAACTGATAAGATCCAGTCCCAAAAGTTACAGTAATGACATAAGGTCTTAGCCAGTTGGGTCCAAACTTCCCTTTTTGTTCTTTGTTAGGCTGATTCTTAGGATTCTCTTTCAGAACAAGATCCCCCACTTGAAAGTGTCATGGTTTGACCTTTTTATTGTACCCTTTTGACATGCATATCTGGTACACTTTCAGATGATTGAACACTTGTTATCTGTTCTCATCAAGTAAGTCTAAAGAATTTATCCTATCAATGTGATATTGTTCATCAATAACCAGACCTTATAGAGATACCTGCAAAGATGGAATTTCAACCTCAATAGGTATTGTTTCCTAAGCTCCATTGACTAGGGCAAATGGTGTGCCTCTTGTTGGTGTTCAAATACTTGTTCTGTAGGCCCAAAGTGCCAAATTTAGTTGCAAATGCCAGTCTATGCCAGACTTACTCACGATTCTATGTAGGATTTTGAGAATGTTCTTGTTAGATGTCTCATCTTGTCCATTACCTTGATGATACTAGATTGAGGAACAATGCTAAGTAATGTGAAACTATGTGCAAAGGTCTTCGATGTCTTGGTTTTCAAATTGGCCCCCATTGTCTGTTATAATTGAAGAGGGTATCCCATATCTAAAAATAATATAGTTCAAGATAAACATAGCCACTTGTTTGCTAGTGGCTTTGATTAGCAGCACGGCTTTGACCCACTTAGTGAAATACTCAGTGGTTGTAATGATGTACTTGTGTCCACTTGATGAATTAGGATATATTTGTCTAGCCAAATCAAAGACCCATTTCTGAAATGGCTAATGTGTTATAAATGGTACGAGCTCTCTAGCAGGAGCATGAATGAGATTTCCATGTTTTTGGCATTTGTGACATGTTTTTGAAAATAGAAAATCTCTTTCCATTGTGGGCCAGTAATAGCCCACTCTTAGCAGTTTCTTAGCTAGTGAAAACCCATTCAAGTGTGATCCACATACACCTTCGTGAACCTCTTTTAATGCGTGTTCTGACTCTTCTTGTTATAAACACCTAAGAAGTGTACCTTTGAGACCTTATCTATATAAATTATTGGTAATGATGACATAATGTGATGCTATCCTAATTAAGGCTCATTTTTCATTCCTTGATAAACCATCAGGTAAAGTTTGGTCAGTCAGATGGGTAATAAGCTTAGCATACCAAGATTGGTCTTGGGCATTCAATGCATAAATTATTTGGTAGTCGGGGGTAGCAAAAGTTGGGTAGGATAATTATTCCACCAAGAATTCATAGTGGAATTGTTGTTCTTCTAATTGTAACATAGATGCAAGTGTAGCCATAGCATCTGCAGCTCTATTTTCTATTCTTGGTATTTGTCGAAATGTAACAAAGATAAAGTACTTCTTCAGGTCATCAACCAATTGCTTATAAGGAATCATTTTTTCATCTTTAGTCTGATAGTCTCCATTTAATTGACTAATAATAAGCTAAGAGTCACCATACACATGTAACTATATGATCTTCCATTCCATAGCCAATTTAAGACCATTCACTAAGGCTTCATATTCAGAAATGTTGTTGGTGCATGGAAACATTAATTTGTATGCTTTGAAAATCTTGTAGCCTTGAGGAGTAATGAATAGAACTCTCACTCTAGAGCCTTTTTGTGTGAAAGAACCATCAAAGTACATCTTCCATGGATGCTCAGTTAAATGCATAATAGTTTCATCAGGAAATTCAATTATCAGAGGTGCATCATCTTGCAGGGGTGAATCAGCTAATTGATCATAAAGGAATTTCCCTTTAATAGCCCTTATATCCACATAATCAATGTCAAATTACCTTAGAATCAAGACCCACTTTGCTAGTCTTCCATTTAATGTTTTCTTGCTTAAGAGATATTTTAAAGGATCTATCTTTGTAATGAGTTTTACTGTATGTGACAACATATAATGTCTCAATTTCTATGATGCAAAGACAACTTCTAAGAAAGATTTTTCAATTATGTTGTAATTGATTTCATAAAATACTAGTGTTTTTATGATATAGTAAATTGCTCTTTCCTTTTTAGATTTATCTTCTCTAGCTAGCAATACTCCCAGTGATGCAGACATAGCTGAAATTTATAGGAGTAATAGCTTACCATGAATAGGTGACATAAGAATGGGAGGAGTAGCCAAGTACTCTTTTAGTTCTTTGAAGTTATTGTCACAATGTTCATCCCATTTGAAGGTAACACCCTTATGTAGCAATTTAGTAAAAGGTTGTTCTCTATCTATAAGTTGCGATGTGAACCTCTTGATTGACTGGAGTCTTCCTTATAATGTCCTCATTTGACTAATGTTGCGTGGAGGTGAAATTTATAGTATAGATTTGAATTTTTTAGGGTCAACCTTGATTCCTTTTGCTGATACTATAAACCCTAATAGCTTTCCTGATTGAACTCCAAAGGCACATTTATTTGGATTAAGCTTGAGTTGGAATCGTTCCATGTGATCTAATATCTTCTGCAAGTCTTCAATATGAGTAGTCCTTATTTTTTAATTTTCTAAAGTATCATCCATGTAATCCTCCATGTTTTTATGTATCATGTCATGGAATATGGTAGTCATGGCTCTTTGGTATGTAGCACCTACATTCTTTAATCCAAATGATATAACATTCCAGCAAAAATTTCCCCATGTGCATGTGAATACAGTCTTCTCTTGGTCTTTAGGAGCAATTTTGATCTGGTTATAGCCTGAGAAACCATCCATTAGTGAGTACATTTGATAGCCTATTGTAAGATCTATGATCATATCAATATTTGGCAGTGGAAAATTATCTTTAGGACATGCTTTGTTTTAGTCCCTAAATTCTATGCAGATCCTTATAGATTTATCTATTTTGGATACGGGAACCACATTAGAAATCCATCTTGCGTAAGCGATGACTCTTATGAATCCATCTTTCAGTAATTTTTTAGCTCTACTTTTACCAATAATGCAACATGAGGATGCATCTTTCTTAGTTTTTTTTATAGGTTTGATCCTAGGAGCTATAGATAAATGGTGCATTATTAATTTGGGATCCAATCCAGGCATATCTGTGTAAGACCATGCAAAATTGATCTTTTTCTCTTTCAGAAAATCAGTGAATTGTATATTCTCCTCTTCTAATAACGATTATGCTATGTAAACATATTGAGGAACTTCAACTATTCCCAAATTAACCTGTTGTGTTGGTTCTATCATAACTGAAGATCTTTGTTGAAAGTGCTCAAGGAGGATATCAAAAATCTCATCTTTTGGCACCTATGAGAGGTTTTCACCATCAGCTACATCTTTTATTTTTACTTTTTTAGAATCTGATACTGCCACAACATGATTTTTACCATCAGTTCTTTTCTTCTTTTTATTTTACATTTTGTGACTAAGAAACTTGATATCCTCCTCTGTCATATTCACACTCCTTGCATTGGTGGAAGAGGGATAGGGTTCACAAGAATTTAGGTAGCAAGACAAAGTATAGTCATTAGGAAAGTTCATGATAGGTGTAGGGTCTGAATTATCCTAATAAATTAGGCCAAGGTTTATCAAGAAAAATGAATCAGAGTCTGGTGAGGACAAAACCGTGTCAGCATAAAAACTATTAATTGACAAGACATGTTCTATTAAGTCAACTTCTGTAGCGTTTAGATCATCAAGATTTAAATCGGCATTAATAGGGTCATTATTAGTAATGTGTGGACCTAATTCTAGCAACTCATTAGTTGATTTTTCTTCTTCTTCTCTCACCAAAATAGAACCCATTTCTTGTATTCTCATAATATTTTCTAGACCTAGTAAAAGACCAGTTTCAGCATCAATAATTCTAGGCAATGGTATCTCATCTGACTCTGGAAAAAAATTAGTATTAGGGGGAGTGTGAGAACTCTCTCCTTGTTGAAAGATCAGTGCAAATTTATGGACCACATCTACTTCAATGTCCATGGTAGCATCAGATAGGACATCCCATTCATAATCATGTGAGTCTATTATTTCATCAACTGATCTGTTTAGAAACTCAACAATAGTTACCTGATGTACCATCTTAGCTACTTGTAGATAAAAGTGAGGCAATTCTAGGACATGTGAAATAGTGACTAACTTCCCCCAGTCAGGATGTAAATTTTTTTGTTGGGGTATCTCTTCAAGAACCTCTTTTAGTACTAGGACTTTTGGAAAAGTTCACGTTGTGTCCTCTTCTTCTGGAATAACAGTTTGTGATATTAAAGGAACATGAGCCTCTTGTTGAGAAAAAGTTGGCACATATCTCTCTCCTTGATATTTCATATTCTCGGTACCAATTTGTAATAGTCTCTCATATGATTTCCATGGTTCAATTTCTTCTATTTCATCTTCATCATCACTGTCTTCAACAAAGATTGGACCATCTCTTGAAGTAGGGTTTTCAGTTTTGTTGTTGAAACCTAGTCCTATTTTGTCTTTGGTATTTCTGAATTTTGTGTGCCTAGGTTTGACAAGCCCTTTTCCTTTGTCTCCTAAAGGTCTCTTCCCTTTATATCCCATCTTTTTGAGAAGGTCATATCCTTTACCATACTTTTTAGGGGATATTTCTACATGCTTTACCTCATTTTCTTTTGGTTCTCCTTTGTAAAGTCAAGCCAAGACTTATTTTTCTTATTTTTAATCCTCTTGGGAGGTAGATGATTTAACCATACCACTTGCTTTCTAAATTTCTGGATCTTTTAATGTAATAGGTTTGAAAGGTGAAGAAGGTTTTCCATAGGATCTTGGAGACACTGGAAGTTCTGTCAATGATGGGGTCATGTCTAGCTTGTATTCTCCCATACTAGTTTCTTCAAGTTTTAAAGTCTTTCCAAAGCTTCTCATAACCATGTCTTTAGTAGTTTCAGGTATAGCATCTTTTGGAACTTCCTTTTTATGAGGAACCATACTATCTTCTTTGAAATTATTGCAAGTGTAATTGGCATTTGCAGGAATTGTTACTTCCACTCCATTATGTGGGAATTTGATACATTGGTGGTAAGTAGAGGGTACTACTTGCATTTCATGGATCTAAGGTCTCCCTAATAGTATGTTTCAAGCCAAGGGTAAATCCAGAACTTGACATATCACATTTCTTTCAACTAGTCCAATTCTAAATTATAGAACAATGAGGCCTTTAGAGGATCTTTCTTCTTCATCGTAAGCTTTGATAGTGAGTTTACTTCTCGAATCAATGGTTTTTTTTGAAAGTCCCAAATTCTTTATCAGATAAAGATTACAAATGTTCAACCATGCACCTCCATATAGAAATACACATCTAAAATAGGATTTGTGAATTAGGACTTCAATATGTATGGGTTAGTTATGCGGATGTGTCAATGACTTGTCATCTTCTTCTGAAAAAGAGAGATAGTGTGGTGATGAGATATGATTTACCATTTCTTAGAACTTGTCTACATCAATGTCTTTTGGTACATTTGCAGAATGTAGGTCTTGTTTAAGGAATTCCCTATGTACTAAGGAGATTTTATGTAACTCAAAGATAGAAATTTGTGTAGAGGTTCATTGCAATTGATCCACCAAGTTATATTTTTCTACAGGAATGGTAACTGTTTGTCTTTTTTTTTGGTTTGGGAATAGTGACAATAGGTACCTTGGAAGATGTTTTTGGTATGGATGAGGAACTAGCTCATTTGATTGTGACTTGTGCTTGAACTTGAGTCACCGCATTCGATTGTGTAGATGTGTATTTCGCACCTTTAATAGTGATTACATTGATTGATTCATATTTTATGTCCAACATGTTTATCACATTAACGTTATTGGAGTAGGTGTAATTTAATTCATTTCCTTTAGAAGCTTCCCCTTTCTCATAATTAGGAAATGACTTGTAGAATGTTGTATGATCTTCGTTAGTGGTGTGTCCTTCCAATTTGATCTTTCCTCCTTCAATAAGGTCTTGTTTAACATGTTTAAGCTTCACACAATTATTTTTATTATGTCCCTTGTTCTTGTGAAAGATACAATAGGAGTTATCATCCCGCCATTTTAGTTTGACCTCTAGTTCCCATGGTTTTGAATCGAGAATCGTAAGAACTTTGTTTTCCAAGCATGTTTTCAAGACCATCTCAAGAGGTTCTCCTAAAGGAGTGAATGTTCGTCGAGGTTTATAAGTATAAGGTCTACTCTTGTTTTTGTCATTGATTGCTTTAGGTATTGTGGTTTTTACCTTAGCTTCCTTATTTTCTTGCATGTTGTTCATCAAGTTGAACACTGTTGGTTTAGGAGTAACATTAGATGCATCTACCACTCCATCGTTAACAACATTATTGTTTTGTTTCCATAATTTAGGCTTATTGTTGTAGTTGGTATATTTATCATCACTTTGAAGAGTGATTTCTCCTTTCTTAACCATGACCTCTTCAATACGGATGGCAGTCTTGATCATCCTATCAAAGCTAGGTGAATCTTGCATTTGTAAAGCATAGTTTAATTTGGGTATCAAGTTATTAATGAAGATATCCATCTTTTTTGATTCGGGAATAGCTCTTGAATACCTCATAAATATTTTCCTCCACATTTTTAAAAATTATGTAAAGGATTCACTGGTTCTTTGTTTTGTGTTACACAAATCCATCATGGTTACATCGTGTTGTATATTGTAGGAGTAGCGTTGGACAAAACATTGTATCAACTCCTCCAAATTTTACACCTTAGGAGTGAGTTTGGAGAACCACTCCATAGAATTTCCACATAGACTTCCTAGAAATAACCTCATTAGGTACATTGGTTCATGCATGTACTCTATGATTAGAGCACAAAACTCTCTCACATGGTCATGTGGATCAGTCTCTCCTTTATATTTTTTATATTTAGGGCTTGCCATGTTGGAAGCAAATGGAAACATATTAATACTCTTATCAAAAGGAAATGGACAAACAGAGTCCAAAGAGTATTTTGTTTTTGGTTTAACCTTCTCTTTTTTGAGTGTTGCAAGTTCAGCTTGCATCAAGGTTAGTTTTTTGGTGAGAATAGAGATAGGGGTTGGTATCTCTTTTTCCTTTAGTCTTTCTACAACATAATATTTAGGTAGCTTCACTCCAATGGATGCTAGATGTAGAAATTATTTCTCTTTGTCTTCACCAATTATCTTTTCCAAGGTTCTTTGACATTTCCTACTTTATTTGAGTCTATTCTACTCTTCCTTGGGTATATCTCCATCACTTTCTGAGTCAAACAAAGGATGATTGATGTGAATTTATTCTTCACTACTAGAATCTTGATGATTGTACATCTTAGGGGTCGTAAGGTGTCTTAAGGGGTCTTAGGACCCATTAATGGGTCCTATAACCCCTTATGACCCATTAATGGGTCCTATAACCCCTTATGACATGTTACAACCCATTAGAAAGCCTAAGAGTACATATTAGGGGTTGTAAGGTGTCTTAAGGGGTCCTAAGACCCATTAAAGGGTTCTACAACCCCTTATGACACCTTAGGACCTATTAGGAAGCCTAAGATTAAATCGTAGGGGTCATAGGGTGCCTTAAGGGGATGTAGGACCCATTAATGGGTCCTAGGAAACCTTAACACACCTTACGACACCTAAGATGTACTCTTAGGCTTCCTAATTGGTCGCAACATGTCATAAGGGGTCACAGGACCCATTAATGGGTCCTAAGACCCCTTAAGCCACCTTACAACCCCTAAAAGGTACTCTTAATTTTCCTAATGGGTCATAAAGTGTCATAAGGGGTCATAGGACCCATTAATGGGTCCTAAGACACCTTAAGATCCCTAATATGTACTCTTAGGATTCCTAATGGGTCGTAAGGTGTAATGAGGGGTTGTAGGACCCATTAATGGGTCTTATGATCCCTAAGTTGTACTCTTAGTCTCTCTAATGGGTCGTAACATATCATAAGGGGTCATAGGACCCATTAATGGGTCCTAAGACCCCTTAAGACACCTTACAACCCCTAAGATATACTCTTAGGCTTCCTAATGGGTTGTAAAGAGTCATAAGGGGTTGTATGACCCATTAATGGGTCCTAGGACCCCTTAAGACACCTTATGACCCCTAATATGTACTCTTGGTTTTTCTAATGGGTCATAAGGTGTGATAAGGGGTCGCAGGAGTCATTAATGCCTATGACCCCTTAGGAAACTTTAAGACCCCTAAGATGTACTCTTAGGCTTTCTAATGGGTTGTAAGGTGTCATAAGGTGTTGTAGGACACTTCTCACCTCTCTCTCTCTCTCTCTCTCTCTCTCTCTCTCTCTCTCTCTCTCTCTCTCACACACACACACACCTTCAGAACTCTCTCCCCCTTCTCTCTCTCTCTCTCTCTCTCTCTCTCTCTCTCTCTCCCTTAAGGAGGTTTTTATGGTTTACATAGTTTGTACGTATTATAGTGCACACGCGTTATGTAAACCATAAGCGCTAGCGCGCTGTAGCACATGCACGCTTTTAACTCCATTAAAGTTTACCAAGCCTAAGGCTTGGATTTTCCTTGGAGATCCAACCCAAAGGCTTGGAGGATTAAAACAGGTCTGAGATGTGTTTTCCAGCAAACCTTCAAAAAAATAACATTTTTTCTTGTGTGCTCCTTGTCAGGTTTGCATGTGGTTCAATAATGATAAAATCAGACTGCATGATATTGTAGATCTCTCTATTATCTATCTAACCATATAATTAATTTTCAATTCTCATTATGTTAAGTTTTTCATTTCTAAATTTTTTTGTAAGTATGTCCATTTTTTGTCGAAAACCAATGTGTAATCATTTGGGCTTAAATTTTGGCTCGTTCATCAAATTTTGAAACAAATTACATTTTCAAAAACTAGACTCCATTCTACACACTTTGAAAAAAAATAAGTTTTGATTTTTTATTAGCTTTCAATGATTTCTAGGGGAGCACATAGAAATTTCACGTTTTCAGGATGTGTCCACTTCGAAATCATAAAAAAATCATACTTTCATCAAAAAATTAGTAGAAAAATCTGGGATAAACTAGGTGGTGTTAGCTAAGTTCTCACTAGAGTGATTAATTTTTTTTTTTTTTTTTAAGTTACAATTTTAGGGGGAGCACACCAGACACTATGTTATGTTTTTTCACGTAAAAATAGGACCACTTTTTGTGCTCCCCCTTTTTTAGGGACTTAATCTCCACCATTTCTAAAATAAATTAGTAGTTTAGAAACTAGATTCAGAGTAGAACAACTCTTATTTTTATCACATTTTCAAACTTTCAGTCTAACTATCATCAATTTCTCGTTGAAGTTCATAGTTTGCTGATTTTAGGAAAACAAAAAAGTGGCATCTTATACCCCCTTTTTGGTCCCCCATCTTTATGCACTTACCCAAGAACAAGAATTTCACTAGTGATGGTGTCATTGATGTAAATACGGTCAACTACTCTCAACCCAAGGTGTCACTACAAGGAGAACCTATAGCCAACCAAAAACCCATGGTGCCCACTTTACAAGTGCACACTCAAAACCAACTACCCCCTATTAGAGTAGCAGATGTGTTCAATAACCAACCCAATGCACAATGCCCATAGAGGTTTATGTTTCCTAAATGAGACTACACACCATTAGGAGAGTCAATAGAATTATCCTTAAGAAAGATAATACAATCCAATACTATCAATCTACTTGAAATCAAAGAATACGAACATGGTGTTGTTAAACCAAAGTGGTGGAACAATAATGAATTTTGTGAATTTCCTCGGGTAAAAGGACACAAGACACCCAAATGCTATAGATTGAAGAACTTCATTCAAGATTTAATTAACATGGGGTTATCGATGTCACCAATGCCCTCAAAAGGCATAATTGATCATATAATCTTCAATGATACATTCCATGATCATAACAAAGGGAAATCCTCAGGGTCTGGTGAACTGTCAAAATAGGTAAATTACACCTATGCTAATGCGGATAACACCATCAACTGCATTAATCCCTCAAATAGCCGTTTGGCTACTATTACTATCAGAGATGCAAATGTTAAATGCTTTGTCACCATGTGTGATTCCAAAGTTGTCTTGTAAGGAGCACCTTCCACATCAGCTATACTAGCTAATCCTCCAATAGCCTCTTGTCCACAAACCAATCTTATGGATCAACTAAAGTGCACACCTGCCCAGATATCTATGTTTGACCTTTTGTGCATATCCCTGCAGCATAAGCAAGCTCTTGACCAAGCACTCCAAAATGCAGTTGTCCCAAGGGACATAACACCAAAAAGCTTCAAAACCATTGTTAACTACATAGCTTCCAACAATCATGCAACCTTTACAGACTATGATGTGCCTCCGCACAATCCTTTGCATAATGATCCCTTGCACCTACTCATCCAAGTTTAGAAACACATGATTCATAGGGTCCTTATTGATGGTGGAGACACGTTAAGCATATGTACTTTAAAAGTAATCAAAACCTTGGGCTATTCTAAATCTAGCATTAATGTCATGAGGAGAATCCATATCAGGGCCTATGATGAGGAACAAAGGTCTTCAAAAGGTATCCTCATACTACCAGTCTGAATAGGCCTAGTTATTAAGAACGCCCTGTTCCAAATCCTAGACCTATATTTGGGGTATAACATAGTACTGGGAAGACCATGGATCCATGAGATGCAATTTGTACCCTCTAAATATCACCAATGCATCAAGTTCCCATACCAGGGGGTAGAAATAATCATTGAAGGAGATCCAAACCCGTTCCAATACTGCAACACCATCAGAAGTAGTACTGACAATTAAGTACCTTAAAATTTGGAGGCAAGCATTCCTTCCACCTCAAATTCTATTCCCAGGTATCTTACAAGAAGGGCGGGGAAGATATCCATTATAGACAAAGGATGTGGTGAGTATAGCTATGAGGAATATTTTACCATCACTAACATGCCTCAAAGTTAAAGGTCATATGACATTCCAAAACCAGTGACAAAACCTGAAACCCCAGAACCAGTTCTATTCAGATGTCCACCCACCACATTTATCAAATGGGGGGACATTGTAGAAAAGAACCCTTTTGATCTAGATATAAACATGTGGTTGTATCAAGACCTAGAAGAAACACTTCAAGCACACATACCCATGTCAACATATAGAGCCAGCTTCACAATGTTGCAAAAGTTTGGGTATGATGGTACGACTGGTCTAGGGGAAAGACAACAAGGTCTAATGGAACTGTCTTTACCACCAACATAGATAAATAAGAGAGGGTTAGGCTATGAGAAAAATAGAACCAATACTACCACTTGAGACATACCCATTGATCAAGAGCAAGTTGCAGAGTTACACCAGGGATAAAACCTGAAACATGCATTAATCAACAATATACTCCAACGATTATTGGCATCTAAAGTGGGAACCTCTTATTCTTGATTAAACCTTAACCAAGATATCCAAGATGACAAGTAAAGTGAGACATCAAATGGGAATTATAGCACAGATAATTCCCATGACTACGAGTGGAGATCCCTCCACAATTGTAAACCAGTCATCCCAGACTATTCCCCTCGGTCAATCAACACTATACACCTTGATGAATTATTTGATTGAATGACCATAGAGGACCAGCCATGTATTGATAAACATATAAATAACAATTCCTTAGGTGGTGCATCCACATCACATTCTAGGTTCATTGGGACTATCACCATAGTCCCGTTTACCCAAGCAGAGTCAACCCCACATGAGGACCTTTGTCTAGTACACCCTAAATTGATAGAATGGGATCAAAAAGGGCAACCTGATATAGATCTATTTGAGAATGATGAGGCTATCATAAAATTCATGGGACTAAGAGAAGGCATGCCATCAAGGGACCACAAAGAAATTTTCTCTATTGACCTTGATAGGTCAACATATTTTGGGGAGGAAGCTCCTCTTTCCAGTCAAAAAAGAAAAAGAAAAAAGAACAGTCAGTAAGTGAAAGCCGCAAGGTGCTTTTTGACTCAAAAAATTACAAAAAGACAATAAAAGATGTATCTTCTATTGAAAACTTCACTGAGGTGCTAGAGGATGGAAAGAAGGACCTCCTCCCCTTAATAGAGGAAAATTCAGCATTACTAGCTAAGGAAATAGAAGAAGTCAACCTAGGTGATGAAAAGAACCCGAAGAATATATATTTGGAAAATGACTTACATCAAAGGAATGAGAGCAGTTCATTAGGTTCTTCAAAGAAAACCAAGTCAACTTTACATGGTCATACTCTAACATGTCGGGCCTAGATTCAGAGCTAGTGTTACATCATCTACCATCACTACCAAATGCCAAACCTATCAAGAAAAAGTTGAGAAAGATGCATCCACATGTCACATTACTTGTCAAAGTAGAGCTGAAGAAACTACTTAATGTTGGATTCATATGACCAATCCCATATGCAGATTGGATCTCTAACTTGGTACTAGTAACCAAGAAAAATGGTCAGATCCGCATCTATAAAGTTTTTAGAGATCTAAACAAAGCTTGTCCTAAGGGCAACTTTCCTTTACCAAATATCGACATGATAGTAGATCTCACAACAAGATACTAGATACTATCACTCATGGATGGCTTCTTGGGATATAACCAAATAAGGATTACACTAGAGGACCAACACAAGATTGCATTTACAAGTACCTGGGGAACTTACTATTGGAATGTAATGCCATTTGGACTTAAATGTAGGAGCAACATATCAAAAGGCTATGACCATGATCTTCCATGATCTCATTCATAAAACAAGGGAATACTATGTCAATGACATACTAGCCAAGTCAATGCTTAAAGAGAATCATGTACAAGTGTTGGGACCCATATTTGATCAAATACAAGAATACAAGGTTTGAATAAATCCAAAAAAGTGTGCATTCAGGGTCATCGCAGGAAATCTTTTGGGATTCATTGTGTCACATCCAGGCATCAAGGTAGACCAAGAAAAGGTCAAGGTCATCCTTGACATGCCACCACCAACCAATATAATGCAACTAAGGGCTTTACAAGGCACTCTTCAATCCATAAGGTGTTTCATCACACAATTAGTAGACAAGTGTCATCCATTCAAGCATCTATTACACAAGGATGTGACATTCATATAGACATAACAATGCAAGAAAGCATTCCAAACATTCAAAGATTATTTATTGAAGTCTCCCATATTGGTGCCACTCATTCAAGGAAGGCCACTACTTTTGTACATCTTAGCAACTGAGTTAGCACTAGGAGTTCTCTTGGCACAAACTGATGACAAAGGCAAGGAGAGAATTGTCTACTACCTCAACAAAACTTTGGTGGGCTACAAGCTCAATTACTCACCAATTAAAAAATCATGCATTGCAGTTGCAGTAGTCTTTGCTTCCCAAAAGCTGAGACATTACATGTTGAGCTATCAAACCAAGCTGATAGCACACATTGATCCCCTAAAGTATTTACTAAGAAAACTAGCACTAACAGGATGACTCGCTAAATGGGTGATGATCTTAATCAAATTTGATTAGAGTACATGGAAAAAAAAGCTATCAAAGGGAAAGTAATTGTGAACCAACTAGCAAAGGCACCCATAAAGGATCATAAGTGTATAGTGTCTGACATTATAGATGAGTCCATTTTCATTGTACAACCAGAAGTAGAGCTTTGGCAACTATTCTTTGATGGATCATGTAAAAATCATGGTACAAGAGTAGGGATAGTCCTCATTACTCCAAATAATGATGCAATCCCTAACTTTTTTTGACTCAAATTTCCATGCACAAACAACATAGCTAAGTATGAAGCTCTAATCATTGGAGTGAAGATAGCTATACAATGGAGGATCGAGAACCTCAAATTCTATGGAGATTCACAATTAGTCATCAGCCAAGTAAACAATGACTCCATGAAAAAAGATGAGAAGTTAATCCCATTTAGAGAGCAGATTGACATACTACGGGCTTCATTCTATTTCATTCTATTTTAGAAGCTGCCAAGATTCTAAAATAAAGCAAAAGATATGATGGATACCATATCATCATTGATCGACATGCCTACTAATGAGACTAGATTATAGTTTTTGGTAGAGTAGCTCATGATATCGGCACATCAAGCAACAATCATAGAGTCAGTGTGCATCCTTGTGTTAGAATAGTCCCAAAGGATAACTGAGAGGGGGGGTGAATCAATTATCAATAAATTTAATTTTTTTTCTTCTTTAACTTCATAATACAACAAATTAAATGCTTAATCAGATAACACAGTACACAACACACAATTTGATTATGGGGAAACCAAATGGTAAAAACCCCGGTGGGAATTAGCACCCACAATGAACTATACTTGTTTATAGTA
>MU224217.1:76286-93854 GCA_018584345.1 Thuja plicata
TTGTCATTACCTCCAAAGATAATGTCATCAACAAATATGGCAACTAATAGTAATCCATCAGGTGTCTCCCTTGTGAATAGGTTATAATCTGCTGCTCCTTTCTTGAATCCAATCTTGGTAAGATAACAATCAAGTCTCTCATACCAAGCTCTTGGGGCATGTTTAAGACCATAGAAGGCTTTCTTCAATTTGCATACCATGTATGGTTCATCTAAAAGACTAAATCCTTCAGGTTTTTCAATGTAGACTTCTTCATTCAAATCACCATTCAAAAAAGATAATTTTACATCCATTTGATAAACTTTAGTCTTTGAATGTAGAATATGCCAAAAAAAACTTAATGGCTTCTAGTCTGCTCACAGGGGCAAATGTATTAGTGTATTCTATTCCTTCTCTCTTTGCATATCCTTTGCATACCAATCTTGCTTTGTTTCTTACTACTATACCATCTTCATTCATCTTGTTTCTGAATACCCACTTTGTTCCAATCACATTTTTGTCACTGGGTCTAGGGACCAATTCCCATGTATCATTTTTAATTATCTGATCTAATTCTTCTTTCATTGCATTCTTCCAATCAGAATCATTACAAGCATCTTCAACACTTAAAGGTTCAATCTGTAAAATTAAACATACCTCTTCATCCATTGCTAGACCTTTTTCTTTTGATCTGGTCAAAACACTGCTGCTCTAATCTCCAATGATTTCATCTTTAGAGTGGTATCTAGATGTGAATTTTTGAACCTTAAGTGTGTCTTCTTCTTCTGTAATTTGTGATTCTTCTTTGCTTGATTCAAGGTCATTGCATGAGACATCAATGCAATCAAACATTTCTTCAATAATAGTATCTTTGCTGCTAGGTCTGGGTTCATCTTCAATGATAGGTGCATATTCATAGTACCTCTCTTCATCACTTCTAGCATCAAACTTACCAACACCATCATCTCTCTTGATGTAGCACTTGCTTCCAAAGATTCTGAAATACTTTACTATAGGTACATTGCCAAACCAAAGTTCATAGGGTGTCTTATCTGCGCCTAGCCTCAATTGAGTTCTGTTGATAGTATATACTATTGTGTTCACTGCATCTCTCCAATAGGTGTGCACAACTTTTCCTTCAATTATCATAGTGCGTGTTGTATCAAGTATGATCATGTTCCTCCTTTCTACAATCCCATTCTGCTGAGGGGTTCTAGGTGCACTCAAATGTCTTTTAATACCATGTTCTTCACAATAATCATAAAACTGATCAGAGGTGAATTCTCCTCCTCTATCAGATCTTAGACATTTCAGTTTTAATCCAGATTCATTCTCAACTTTAGCTTTGAATATTTTAGACTTCTCCTTTAAGAACGCAACCCACATCATCCTAGAAAAATCATCAACAAACAAAATGAAATATCTTTCTCTGTAGTATGATCTTGTTTGGGTAGGACCACACAAATCTGTATGCATAAGGTCTAATTTGTTCTCAGCTGAGTTTTGCTTGCTTATGAAGGAACTCCTTACATGCTTTCCCATAACACATTCCCTGCATATTGTGTCTACTGGTCTTGCAATACTTGGTAGGTATCTAACTTCCTTGACATTACTTATCCTTACTATGTTATCAAAATTGATGTGACATAGTCTATTGTGCCATAGCCAACTGTCATCCACCTTTGCAAAATAACAACTTACATCAGAATTGAGCTGAAAAAAATTACCTTTTGTTTTGGACCTTGATGCAATCATGTCTCCATCCTTGTTGTAAATGATGCATTTGTTTTCTTTGAACTCCAAATGATAACCTTTGTCAAGTAGTTGTCGAACACTCAGGAAGTTATGATGTAGTCCATCAACATATAGAACATCATCTGTTTTGTTCTTTCCATCCAAAGTGATAGAACCTCTGCCTATGATAGGTTTAGGAGTGTTATCTCCAAATCTAACCATACCACCTTTGTATTTGTCCAAATGAACAAATCTATCTTTGTCACATGTCATATGATGAGAGCATCCACTGTCAATGATCCAATCAGTTCTGATGGCTACTGTGGAAATTAAGGCTAACTCTTGTTCTTCCTTTTCATCTTCAATGTCCATTTCCTCAAGAAACCTTTCCATGTCTCTAAGGGAAAAAAATCCAATTTCATCTTCTCCTGAATCTTCATTAGTTACAACTTATTCAGCATGATAACATTCCTTCTTATATTTGGGTTTGTAATTAGATCTGAACTTCTTGACTCTTGTGAGACACTTAGATGCAAAGTGACCAATCTTGTTACATAAAAAACATTTTAATGGAAGTTGTCCTTCATATTTTCCTTTACCTTTCTTTTCTCTTCTAGCAATCATAGCAATGATTTCTTCTAGTTCTTCATCAACTTCTTCTTTCTCATTATGTCTGGAGATGTGTAAGGATTTCTTACCATGGACTGAGGCTTTGAAAGTGGTTTCGCTTTTAGGTTTATTCATCAATCTTGATATCTCAAATGTAGAGATTTTTTTTATCAAGGTCTCTCTCTTGAGGTCTTGTGAGAATTGCATGGTTTCCTCTAGAATACTTATCTTGTTTTCATAATCTAATGTTAAAGTAGTTAGTATCTTGTCCATTATGTCTTCTTCTGATATTTCTCCACCATTGTTTCTGATTCCAAAGACTGCTTCATTTATCCTCTGATTGTAAGCTCTAATGTTCTCTTCAGGTAACATCTCAAGACTATTATATTTCTTTTTCCATGTCTTCCTGTGTGCATTCTTTGCTTGAATATCTCCTTCAAACATATCTTCTAAATACTTCCATATGGTATATGCTCTGTCAATTTTCTTGATCTCAGAATATTCACTGTCAGATAAGGCCTTGATTAGGGATTCTTTAGCAATTGCATTATTGGTAAATATATCCTTTTGTCTATTAGTAGCATCATCCTTTGAAAGGTCTTTCAAAGATGGAATTACAACCTCTTATATAGAAATTTCAAAGATCTCAAAGCAAACACACTGTAGATGTGTTATCATTTTGTTTTTCTAATTCAAATAATTTTCTCCATCAAACTTAGGGCTTTCTTTTCTGAAGTAAGACATCTGATCTACCTTAAGCTATTAGGCTTCTTCTCCAAGGAACTTGCCTCTGATACCAATTGTTAGAATAGTCCCAAAGGATAACTAAGAGGGGGATTGAATTAGTTATCAATAACTTTAATTCTTTTTCTTCTTTAACTTTAGAATACAACAAAGTAAATTCTTAATCAGATAACACAGTACACAATTTGATTACGGGGAAACCAAATGGTAAAATCTCCAGTGGGAATTAGCACCCACAATGAACTATACTTGTTTATAGTAATCCCTATTAGAAGATATCTCAACCCTGTTAGGAGTTGTAGTTTACAATGCAATAAGTATAGTGACCTAGTTAAGGGTCGGACCCTATTAGGAGTCTTTTACAAATAACCCTATTAGGGGTGGTGGACTCAATGTCCAAAAGCTCACTGCTTGATGGTGAAGGCTACAACCTTTTGTATAATAGATATGCACTATATCTCATGATGAACTATAGAGTAGACCTACTATCTTGATTAGTTCCAGTGTATTGAAATCTTTCACTTCTTCTTCACATAGACTCTTGATGAATGAACCAACTCTGATAATCTTCTCTGTACATCTTTCTTCTCTTTTTGTATCATTCACACTTAGCGTGTCACCTTTGACTTGCTATAAGTATCTTCCTCAAAGTATGAGATCATGGGACCTGTAAGAAAACTCTTCATAACATCCTTGTCATCTCTACTAAGCATGCAAGCATTATTACAACCGCGCAAGTATAAACTAAATAGACGTGATGCTTCACTAAGTCAACCTCTTGCAAATTAAATCTAACTTTGCGATCTTCTTAAAACCTATTTGGTGCCTTTAGATTAATATCATCAACTCATAACTAATCATGAAATACACACACATATACAGAATACAGGTGCAACTCAAGAAACACGTTATATACGTCGGCCCTAAACAGTTACACTTCCAGAACTGTAACTACTAATAACAGAATTACATAACTTGACTGAAACATCATATCAGGATCTGCATGTATGAACATAACATAATAAACATGTCAAAAACATGTATCTATCCATATAAGTCTTCATATCATCATTCTAGTAAGTACATATGGAATTACTACTGTGTATTATATGTTGTCATCAATGACAAACATACAATCAATCAACTGCTCATAATCAAATCTCCAACACCTTGTTGGTCCTAAATTCCCATGGTACCATGACGTATACAATTACCCTCAAAATAGTGTCCTACCTCCTGACTTGTCTAGAAACCAAAATAATTCCCTCATCCACCAAGCCTCTAGGTACACCCTTCTCACTAGTACTCTATACATAAGAAGTCTAGATGGAACTCTTTTACGATGTCTCACTTCCATGAAATCCCAAAGAGCCTTGTACGAGGTACATGAAGGAATTTATTGAGCCCACATAGGTGGAAATAGCTTAGCAAAGAAGATCATCAGAATGGGATAAAAATGGCCTACAGTAGAGACATATGTCAAAAAGTATGTATACAATGTCATATACACAGAGATCTCATCCATGCACCAGTCCAAGACTCAATCCCATCACTTCACTATGGTCATTTTCTAAGTGGGGATTTGACCTAGTGGGTAAGATTACACCAACCTCATCTAATGGGCACAAGTACATCATTACAACAATGGATTACTTTACTAAATTGGGTGGAAATGATTCCTCTCACCTATATCATTGGTAAGAAGATATCTATGTTCATACTAAACAACATCATCCATCGATTTGGAATTCCTCAAACCATACTCACAGATCATGGTACACCTTTTCAAAATCAAGATGTTGAATATCTTTGTGATCAGTTACACATTAAACAAGGTTTCTTTTCATTCTACTATCACCAAGGGAATGGTCAAGTGGAAGCCACAAACAAACCATACTAAAGATCTTAAAGAAAATGGTCAATGAATCAGGGCGAGACTGGCATTTACAGCTCAATCCTACACTATGGGAATATATAACTAGTGTGAGAACCCCCCTACAGGAGCCACTCCTTTATCACTAGTATATGGATTAGAGGTGGTCCTACCCCTCAAATTTGAAATCCCATCCCTGAGAATCTCATTGAAAAACATCATTTCAGATGAAGACTACAGAGTAGCAAGACTCAATGAACTAGAACTGTTGGATGAGAGAAGACAAAATGTATTCAATCACTTACAAGGCTATCAGAATCTCCTTAGAAGGAATTATCACAAGAAGGTCAGACCATGAACTTTTAAGATAGGAGACCTCATACTTATAGAAAATCAAAAGAACCAAGTAGAAAGGGTAAAACTAGGAAAGTTTGGGCCTATCTAGCTTGGAACCAATGTCATTGTCACATCTTGCAATAGTGGGGCATACCAACTTGCAACACTAGAAGGAGATCATCTCCCAAGTTACATCAACAAAATGAACCTCAAGAGGTTCTATGCTTGAGGTCCTCAGGTTAAGACACTTATCTACATATCTAGAAAATACAAAAAAATGAAAAAATACAAAAGGTTACCTTGGTGAAAACTTGGCAAATAGGCGCCTTGGCGACAACAAAAAAAAATTCAATTAAAAAAACAAAAAAAAAAAGAAGAAGAAAAAAGTAAAGAGAAACATAATCAATCTCTTAGTGAAAACCTAGAAAAAAGGCACTATTGAGTAGGTACCTTGGCGAAAACTCGGCAAACAGGCACCAAGTGTTCAAAATCCTTCTTTGCCTTCAATAAACTCCAATGATCAAAGCTTGAGCTCTTTGCATGCAAGACTAGCTACCCAAGCTATTTTTAGAAGCACAATCCCCTCTAAGCATCGAAACTTATCCATGGTTTTTACTGGTCAACCAGACTAGGGGGAAATTCAAAAGTCATCAAAAATTTTAAAAAGAGCAAAATGTCCTGAGAAAATCAATCTTCATCAAAAAAATAATCAAACATTGCAAAATCTCAAGCAATAAAGCCATCTTAGTTATCAACAAAGAGAAGGGATATCAAGCCAATTAATCAAGGAAAAAATCATGAGATTCACCAATCAATAATGGACTCATATGACTCATCTTTATAAGCAATCCAATCTGTATTCAAATCAAATCAAATTAAACAAACCAATTGTCTTACACAGTGATGGATACACTAAAAACCAAATAACATCAGTCTTATATGGGTCATCAATTCCTGAAACCAGACACAATAAAGCATCAAAGAATCAATAAAATCAAGGAACAATAAAATATTAAATATGTCAGTCATGTCAGTTGGATGTCAGTCTATCTTTCACGGTTATGTTCTTATGCTACTACAGGATACCACCAAGTGATGAGAGTATCTATGATGGATCATGATCTTACTTTCTTTGATTGTTGTTTGTGGAATGTTTCATTTTGATTCTAGGGAAATGATGATTTAGGATAAATGCGACAGGCCCTATCACTTATCTGGGAGCCACACAGTTCCACTACCTGAGCTTAATTGTAGAAAATAATTGGGCAGTCCTTTTTTTTTATCTTTTTGTTCCTACTATTAGAATCGTAGTGGTATCCAGATGGTCTGTATCTAGGTGCATTGGATTTCTATCTTGATTTTTATTTTATTTTGGATTGCTCAGAGATCATACCAGTATCCAGATGGTCAATATCTGGGTGCATTTGGATCTCTTTCTTTTCAAAATCAAAGATCATAGTGGTATCAAGATGGTTAATATCTAGGTGTAGTTGGCTCTCTTTCTATTCAATCTCTCTACTCCTTCTGGTTATCAAGAGATCATAGTAATATCTATTGGCAAGTTGAATTTCAGGGAGAATATGACTTATTTTTTGTTTTCATTATGGAAACAAAGTCATACTAAGTTTTGATAGCAAACTTTGAAGAACAAAATGGCTAAGTATGGAAGACATAACATAAAAGAGATATGCAGTCAATCAGAGCACCAATGCACATGCGTACAATCAAATTAGGCTATGCGCATTCATACATAATATCTATGATATGTAAATACGTTAAGTCTATACACACATGGTACAGAATGATAGTACGGAGAAGTTACAGAAAGATTAAGTGCGTCTCCAGTTCAGAAAATAGAGTATGAAGCTCACTTTAGTTTTTGATTTAGCGTATAATATTTTGTTGTGTAAAGGCCAAGTTCCTATTGTAATAAGATTTTAATTATGCATTAAACATTATTGTAAACACACTTAAGCCAATTTTTTTGGAAGCATTATGAATATTGTTTTTGGGCCAACTAAGGTCTTTTTTTTGGTCGCTTCTATTCAAGCATGAACATATATATATATGACATGCAAAGTTATATTAGAAAGTGTCAAAGCAATATATAGAGAAGAGATATAGAAGAATAGTATAAAGATGTTAGTATAATATAGATCTCTTCAAGAGAATAAGAGCATCAGCGCATAAATGGAACTGATCAGACAATTGTGTCACATACAACAGTTCACTTTTGGATATAGTGTATATCTATTATAAAGGAGGTTGTAGCCTTCATCTTATTGATCAGTGAGCTCTTGGATAGTGAGTCCTCACCCCTAATAGGGATTTTTTAAAGACTCCTAACAGGGTCAGGCCTTTAACCAGGTCTTTGTACTTGCATTGTAAAGACTTCTTCTAACAGGGCAAAGAAACTTTAACAGGTTCATTATACTAGTACAATAATTTGTGGGTACTAATTCCCATCGGGGTTTTCCTCTAATCAAGGTTTCCCCATAATCAAATCTGGTGTTATGTTTTGTTGCATTATGCTTCAAGTGTTATCTATTTAATTGAGTTTCAAATTTCTGGAATAGTATTATTAGTTAAACACTGATTCACCCCCCCTCTTAGTGTTTCCAACATTTGGTATCAGAGCTCTGGTCCTCTGAAAGAAGTTTAACCACTTGAGGAGATCATGGATTCACCAAAAGTGAAACATCTAAAAAATAATCTTGAAGTATCCCTTGAAGATCTTGATAGATCTGAAAAAAAAATGAGGAACTTAAACTAAAATTTGATGGCTCACAAATTCTTATCAAAAAGTTAAGAAAAGATTTGAAAGATTGCTCTAAAAATGATTTGGGTAAAATGGTCAAGAAGTTGAGTGAAGAAAACATGTCTTTAAAGGATAAGAATGAAGAATTGAATGATCAGCTAACTGATAGCCTAATAGCTATTGAAGAGAATACCAAAGAAAGTAATTAGTTAGATGAAGAATTTATGCAAGCTAATATGAAAATCTTGGAGTTGGAAAACATCAAGAATAAGATTGAATCTGAATTATCAGGAGCAAAAGATAAGATTGATAAACTACACACAAGTTCTAACCTAATCCAATCACAACTTTATGCTTGGAAGCTTAAAGGTGATACTACTGGTGTTGGTTACAGTATGGTGCAAACAGAGACCAATTCATTGCAAGAAAGAAAGAAAGCTCAAACAGAAGAAAAGAAAATTGAGAATCTTAAAGAGGCTAAAGCAGATCCACCCAAAGATGAACACAAGATAGTCAATAGAACCTGTTATGCTTGTAACAAGCATGGACACTTGGAAAGAGATTGTAAAGAGGTAAGACCTTTAAATGGTTATTGTTACTCCTGTAATAATTTTGGTCATAGGGTTATACATTGTAGAACAAATCAAAGAAATCAGTCACAACAGAACCAAAGAAATATGACTCAATACAATCAGAGAAATTAACCTCAAAGAAACCTTCAGAACATTACATATTAGATATGTAATTACAATGGACACACAGCCAAGTAGTGCACCATAATGAATAATAACATTAGACCTCCTATCATTTGTCACTCATGTGGAAAAGATGGACACATCTCAAGGTTTTGCAGGTCAAGAGTACAAAGACAAGAGAATCCTAAAAAGTCACTATTTGAAGAATCAGGAGAAGTAAAGTTTGTACAAGCCAAAACTTATTCAGATAAAATTTGTGTTGAAGTAAAGAAGGATAATGAAGAGAAAAAGGTATCAGATGCATCCACAATGGATGCACCTTCTACTTATGGTTAGTTGACCCTCATGGTCTTAGGGGGAGCTATTCTAGCTTTGAACCCCTGCGAGGCTGGTATACTCACCTCTGAGTATGCGCCTATGGATTCATATATTTGGTGATGAAATGAGGATGTATGCATATACACATAGTCTAAACTTGGACAGAAGCAAAGATTGAAATTCTCTATGTAAACCACTTTACGACAATGAGCATTAAATGCAATAATCTTTTATATAAGTTGGTAAAAGTTCTTTAAACCACACTTTGCATTCAAGATTGAGCATTTAGAGAGCACATGAGAATTGTGCATCAAAGCACTATAGGTTAAGGAATTGGTTGGTTTTTGAATGGATTAAAGATTGAAATAGAGCCCTAGTAGTCACGTCATTTTAGAATCATTGTGAAACCCTATTTAGTCAAGAAACAAGTAAGTATGGCAACCCCTGTTGTATTTGACATTGCTGAAAGGAAAAGATTCATGTTCAAGAAGCATCCATTCAAGTCCATATTAGATGATGTTGAAGGAGCATTTTCTAAGACTCCGCTAGGAGTCGTGCATGTAGAAGACATTCGCACATATATATTGCAAGAAGGAAACAGTTGGTGACACCAGCATTGCTACTCTTATGGCTTCAATGATGAAACTAGATTATTCATTCAAAGATGAATACATGCATCTCACTGACAACCCTATCTTTGAATATTCTAATGTGCACAAGTTCTATGAGCCAGAATGCATCAAAATCCTACTAAGAAGGATACATGATGACCTATATTGGATTGGTGAAGTTCCTGTCTGCATCACTGTAGACCTAATTCATGAAATGATTGGACTTCCTAAGACTAGACTAGTTCTTCCCACTGGTAAGGATGTTAAGAAGTAGGTTGAACAAGTTTGCTTATCCAGGAGTGATAGGCGCAGTATGACAGTTGATCCCATTGAGTCAGATGACATAAAATTGGTTACTATGATTCTAGGTTATAAGTTCTAGCATGCAAGCAGACTAAATAGTGTATCTGAAACTACTATCCTGGAAGAAATAAATATGGTAAAGGATAATACTTAGTATAACCTATGTGAGATATTGCATGCACAACTGCTTGACAACATTAGAGCTATCAAGCATGACAAGAGCAAGATATTCAGATTTGGCTCTTTGATCATCTATCTATACTTCCACATTGTTGGTAAAGTTTCCAATCTTTACCTAGACAAGAGTAAACCTACCATGTCTTAGATATCACTCAAGGCTACATTAGAGAGCAGCATGAAGGATTCAATGGACATGGAGATCAAAACATTCAGGATCAAGATGCAGAAAAGGTTTAGAATATCAGAGAAGATAGTTGATAAGTACACAGGCACCATATGATTCATGGTAGAAATTGATTGTACTTGCATGGAGGTTGTTGAGCCTAGAACCAAATGTATTCATCCACTTGGTTATGAAGTTGAAGAACGTGTGTTGGAAGGATATGCACAAGTTCTTTTGTTTTCATCCAAAGATCCAAATGAACCAAGATGGGGAACATACAAAGAAAAGACAAATCAAGTTAATTTTGTCTTATATAGTGCTAATAACAAAAGGAAGGCATCAAGGATTATATCCAATATCCTAAAGGTTCATGGGGTTACACAAGAAGACCTAGACAAAGCTAGGGAAGCTAAGATTGCTAAAGAGCTTGAGAAAAATCCTGCATAAGTGAAAATGGAAAAGTTTGATGATATGCCTAAGAAGAAGAAGAAGAAATCTGATGAAGGTACATCTGCGCCATCAACTACCACTGATCTAGAATCCTCTCTACCTTTTGTACCCAGTAAATTGACTAGAAGGAAGAAGCAAGTTCCCACAAGTCATCCATCCTTAAGGACCACAAGGAGCAAGGTAAAGAACACTCAAGCCCCCTCCTAAGGTAGGATTCAGGCCTAGTCTAATAGTTCTAAAGAATAGAATTGTTAATGAAGGAAGACTAGAATATATCAAGAATGTCTATGACAAGTATCAAGAGATAAAAAAATAAAAAATTCATTCAATGATTATATCTCATATGATTAAGTTTAAGAGGTCAATATTGGAACTCAATACAGTCATACCAGACAAAGTATGGAACATAATGGACCTATTAAAGAGGAAATCAATTAAAGAGGATATGAGGATAAAGGAAGAAACATTAGATAGTCTTCTCCCTATTTGCTCGCATGATGAGAAAGCTATACTGTTGGGTTTGGTAAAACCTCATCTCAGGACCAAAACTAGAACACTTCATATCATGAATAAAGAGTATGATTTATTTGGTGAAGAGACTCAGAAAGAATTTGAGTGAGTATTTTTGGATAGACATATGTATCCATCAATGGTGCCTACAGCAAAGGTAAATCCACTTCCTCCCAGACATGTTACAGAACTAGTGATTCAAAATGTGCCTATGACAGGTCCACAGGATTCAGTGCCCACTATTTCAATAGCTTCTGATATAGCCAAAGAGTCAGAAGAAACTATTGTGATTGATGATGTTAAGATATCCATGACCGCTTCTCACAATGACATGGACAAAGTTGAAAAAACATTTGTCAACACTGAAGAGACATAGAAGGTATGCACTAATGACACATCCTTACAACAAGATGAAGTTCCTTCTAAAGATTCAAATAAAGAGGAAGACAATCAAACTAATGAAACACCAGCTATTGAGATCCTTGTGAAGAGTGAATATGTGGATGTCAGTCAAAATGTAATACATACTCCATCCATCAAACCATCATTGTTGTCAAGTTTGACCCCTGATTCAACAAATCTAGATGCTTGGGAAGAAGAAGATTTGATTAAGATCAGTGTGCTAGCCATGGAGAAAGCCAAAGAAATACAAGTCATGAGAAACACTCTCTTTCTGGAGACAATGAAAATTCTGAATGAATTAGTGCCAGCAGATAAGAAAGTGGCTAAGATTCAGTTAGTTGATGATGTTAACAACATTTTGACAAGCTTCAAATCACATTTCACAAGTTTAGTAGACTTTGCTACTAAAATTGCAGAAGATGAGTACAAGAAGGGAAGATTAGATGAATTGACAAAGAATTTCTCTTTAGATTTGAACTCATTAAAGATTGGTCAAGCAATATTGAAAGAACTAGCAGCCAAAGGAAGAATATTAATAGAAAACTGCATGGACAGAGTGAAATTCACCTCAGAGCACATCAAAAGGATTGAGGAAGCTGATATCTTGGTTGAAAGTTTTAGAAAATCAATTGAAACATCCTCCCAAGATATTAATGTATGCAACAATATCTATCAAGGGTAGTTAGACAAGATTGAAAAGGCTAAGTTGGAGATCAATAAGATAAGAACCAGGCAGACTCAACTAAGAAATGCACTTGCGCCCTCACTAGTTGTTCTAAATGAGAACATAAAATAGATAGATGCAACCATTTCTACATATGATTAGGGACCTAGCATGGATCTAACAAAGATGGAGAAGCTTACATATGCTTTATGCACCCATCTTCAGACAGTTGATGCACTGAAGGCATTCTGGCAGAAAGAGATCAAGAATCTACAGATAACTTATCCAGATGTATATTCGGAGTAAGTACTCAAGGAATCAAAATTTTGACACCTTTGTCATTAATGTCAAAGGGGGAGTAGTGTATATAAGGAATATGTGTATATGTTATATATATAAGTATGAATAAAAGAGGATGATAAATAATTTTTTGGTGTTAGTCAAAGTTTGAGTAACTTGGCCACATTTCTTTGTTGCCATTAATGACAAAGGGGGAGATTGTTGGAAAGTTGACTCTTAGGGAGAATATGACTTATTTTGTGTTTTCATTATGGAAAAAAAGTCATACTAAGTTTTGATAACAAACTTTGAAGAACAAAATGGCTAAGTATGGAAGATGGAACAGAAAAGAGATATGTAGTCGATCAGAGCACCAACGCACATGCGTACTATCCAATCAGGCTATGTGTGTTCATACATAAGATATATGATATGTAAATATGTTAAGTATATACATGCATGGTATGAAATGATAGTATAGAGAAGTTACAGAAAGATTAAGTGCACCTACAATTTAGAAAATAGAGTATGAAGCTGACTTCAGTTTTTGATTTAGCGTATAATATTTTGTTATGTAGAGGGCAAGCGCCTATTGTAATAATCTTGTAATTATGTGTTAAACATTATTGTAAACACACTTAAGCCAATTTTTTTGGAAGCATTGTGAATATTGTTTTTGGGCTGACTAAGGTCTTGTTTTTGGTTGCATCTATTCAGGCATGAACATATATATATGACATGCAAAGTTGTATTAGAAAGTTTCAAAGAAATATACAGAGAAGAGATATAGAAGAATAGTATAAAGATGTCAGTATGAGATAGATCTCTTCAAGAGAATAAGAGCATCAGTGCATAAACAGAACTGATCAGACAATTATGTCACATATAATAGTTCACTTTTGGATATAGTGTATATCTATTATAAAGGAGGTTGTAGCCTTCATCTTATTGAGCAGTGAGCTCTTGGACAGTGAGTCCTCACCCCTAATAGGGATTTTGTAAAGACTCCTAATAGGGTCAGACCTTTAACCAGGTTTTTGTACTTGCATTATAAAGACAGCTCCTAACAGGTCAAAGGAACTTTAATAGGTTCATTATACTAATACAATCATTTGTGGGTACTAATTCCCACCGGGGTTTTCCTCTAATCAAGGTTTCCCCATAATCAGATTTGGTGTTTTGTGTTGTTGTATTATGCTTCAAGTGTTATCTATTTAATTGAATTTCAAATTGCTGGAATAGTATTATTAGTTAAACACTGATTCACCCACCCCCCTCTCAATATTTCCAACAGTATCTAGATGGGAATATCTAGGTGCATTGGATTCTCTTCCATTTTCATAATAAGGTGCAATGATGAACAAAATTGGGAAACTTGGGAGTGACTTGGGTCACATCTCCTATCTATCAATCCAAATCTATTAATTGATTCCAGACATGATATCCCACTAACTTTCTTATAACTAAGACATGCATTACTTATATAATTTGTGCATAGTAGAATGCATTCATTTATTTATTTACATAAGAAAACAAAAGAAAACAAAGCATGTGCATACACAGTAATCATAATCAAATGCATCCATAAACATCACAGCATAGCATGCATTTCATAAAGCACCATCCCACATACATATGTCAGTATCATAGGAAAGTAAATCATACATCTAAGAGTCTGCATAATAAAATCACATCGCATACATTTCATCATAAATCATCATCATATAGAACCATACATATAGAAAGTAAAAACTGCACATCATATACAATTATAAGCTGCATCTCATATATAGATTTCAAATATATGAGTACAATGAATAGTCAAAAGTCTAACAAAAGGAGGTGATCAACATAAATTTCAATAAATATCAGTATATCAAAGATACAAATAATTAGTGTAGCCTCAGAATATATTAGTGGATCATCACTACAAAAATGGTACAAGAAGATACAAAATGAATAGTGAATAGAATCAACATGAGCTACCCACACCCTTGTCACCAGGTGGACAAGGAGGTGGTATATCAAGTGTAGTCCTTTTTTGTAGACCAGGAGCTCCAACACCATTGCTCTGAGACATATGTGGTCTACTAGATCTTTGTGAAGAAGTGAAACTGGGCACCCGCTGAGCTGAAGGAATAGTTCCCTCATAATGGCGCCGCTAGTAGTCAATCTCTCTTTTCACCTCACATATTGATCTCCAAAAATGATCTAGAACCTCCCAATGGGATGTATCCTTTACACCATCAATAAAGACTCTAACCTCTATGTGAACCTAATGCTCTCTATCCTCTATAGTTGTCACTCTAGTCTCTACTGTTGTAACCCAACTCTCAACAACATCAACCCTACTCTCCTAGGAATTAGCTCGTGCCTCAGAAGTTGTAAGCCTAGCCCATAGATCGACTATCTCCTAGGTAATTATATCTATCTATGATGGATCATCATTCATCCCACCCATGGCCACATCCATGTCTCCCTCCTCCCTAGTTCCCTACACTACCTAAGATTCCTCCTCATTACTCTCTCTCTCGCTAGTACTACTACTACTTGTGGAAGAGCTGGACCCTAACTCCTCAATCTCCACCTCCTCAATCTCCATCTTCTGAATCTCCATCTCCGCAACTACCCTCTCTAAAAAAACAACACCTTTTTGCTATCGCACTCTCCTAACTAGCTGAGGTGCATCCTCCTCTAACCTATCCTCCTCAAGTAGAGAACTTAACTCAACTTGCCTATCAATCCCATGCCCACCCCTGGTCCTAACTCTCCCACATCACCACTAGGCCCAGGATCATCTCTATCTCCCCGCCTACCACCCTAACCACCATCTCTCCCACCACCCCAACCACCATCTCTCCTACCATCCTGTCCATAATCTATACCCCCATCCCTACCACCATCCCGTCCTCCACCCCTACCTTCATTCCTACATCCTCTTTGTCTTTGCTAATGCCTCCTCATGATGGTACCAACAACAAGATGAGGCACATCACTCAAGGAAGTAGGTCTAACCTACAGCCACCATTAATCATACTAAGGGGTAGTACCTACAAAGAGAACAAGTTCAATATCAGTACCATATGGATGTGTTGTCTGACTTTCAGTCACCCCTTTTTGGCATTATGGTCATGTCAAGTCAGTCTATTCAGTCTGAGTCTAGGTCTAAGTCTTTTATAGGTAGGAAATCTTTGCCGGGTTTCCCTGCCATTGCCTTCTTGCTTCATGTCGGGTGGGTTGCTTTCAAAGTCTCTTCATTCTGGGTAGGTTGTATATCCCAACCCAGAAAAGATAATATGCTCTTATTGATGATCTTTTTCAGTAGATGGAATGATGTTCGTGAGTCATAAGTTTCAGACATTCAAAAGAACTAAGAGAGATTCTTCATGTAATGGAATCAGCATTGAATCATTTAGGTTTCTACTTCATATCACCGTGTGAACAATCCATTTGTGGTAGAGAAATAAAGTTTGTAGTTGAATATATCGAACTAGGTGTAGATTGAATGACTGGTGTGGATCGATCCTATGGGTCTCAACGATCCTAATGCAACAAACGACGAGAAATTTGGTTAAGAGATGAGCGAGAACGAGCTCGGCGAGATTCTAGAAATCACCTTCTCTACGGCGGAATTCTACCTTGGTTGGTAATTCTCCGCAAAGAAGAATGTTTCCTTGTGCGGGTTTTGCACTCAGTTGGTAATTTTTCGCAAAAGGCAGAAGAGAAGAAAGAGTGCTATGGTGGACCCCACAACCGGCTTTCGAAGCACTTTTTCTATTTTCCAGGTAAGAAAGACACAAAGCAGAGAATTGGATTTCACTTTCTCCATGGTGGAATTCTACCTCAGTTGGTAATTTTCCGCAAAGGGAAGAACTTTAACTTGTGCGGAATTCTACCTCAGAAAGTGATTTTCCGCAAAGGGCAGAACTTTACCTTGTGCGGGTTTCACACTTAGCTGGTGTTTTTCCGCAAGCTTAAGTATTATAAGGTGGGCCCAATTTATTAAAAAGGAGAAGCTCTTTTTCAATTCTCCGAAAAGGAGAAGCTCTTTTCTAATTCTCCAGAAAGGAGAAGCTCTTTTTCAATTCTCCGAAAAGGAGAAGCTCTTTTGGTATTTTCCGCCGAAAGCATTCAGTTTTGGATTTTCCGCCAATTGCATTATGGAAATTGATTTCTTATGAAATAACGACAGAAACCAGGTTGCATTTTCTTTAATACACCTAAGAAAGGATGAATTCCAGTTGTAGATCATGTTATCTGTTGTTTACATGTTGGTAAAGTTTGAACATAAGTCGTTGTTTTGACTCCGTGGCCCAATGGATTCAGTTCGATAATGCTGGCTGAAGATGAGTTTCAGATTCATAATGACTGTTCGAGTTCTCAGATTTGAAAAGTCTTTCTCTTTGTATTCTGTCTCTTTGTATTCGAGGAAGAGGAAAGGTCATTGGCTCTGAGAAACCTGATATAATGTAAACTCTATAAATGCTGAAAAGAATTCAGTATACAAGGTTGGCAAACTTGTTAATGAAGCAGAAGTGATTCTATTTACATAGGCTTTGTCTCATGTTTGTTGCTCCACTTTAGTAAATCTTTTGCATTTTGAATATTTAGAACAATTGTATGTGAAGCTATAGTTTTCTACTAGATTCTATTTCATGTTAGTGGTTGCAGTGAGGGTGATTCTATTTACTTTTCATGTATAATCCTTCTACTATTCATTCAGTAGTTTAGACGCATCGGAATAGAAAGTACAGTTGTATATGGAACTGTAATTCCTACTTGAATTCCATTTCATGTTAGTAGTTGTAGCATAAGCAATTCCATTTTCTATCTATGTATGATTCTGCTTCTGTTCCCCTCAGTAGAATATGCATTTTAGAATAGGTAGATTAGATTCGAATATAGATTAGACCTTATCTTTGCCTGAATTGTTTGTGCCTACAAGCAATTTGGTTAAAAC
>MU224217.1:111262-138766 GCA_018584345.1 Thuja plicata
TAGGAGTTTGCATGTAACTCCCATATCCTATGAGTGCCACATTCACATTAAGTGTGTGCCATGTGTAGGAATCCTCTTAAGGAGGAATATCTAATTTCCTTATTAAAGGAATTACATAAAAAGAGTTATCCTCCCACTAGAGGACAAAATACATGTAGGGATTCCAAATGAATCTCCTAATTAAAATATAAGTAAAGATTAGATATTCTAACAGTTTCATTATAGTTTAAGTGCAATCCCAGGCTAAATCTAGCAATAGAAAAATTTAGGACTTAGTAGCTTTTGGCCTCAAGATTTGTTGAAATGACTGATATGATGTGCTACAAATGGTACTAGCTACTTAGGTGAGATAGTTTTTGGCCAAAGAAAACAAGGGTATATCCACAATTTGTATGTTAGCAAAAAAAGGCCACCTCTCTTGGGTTGAACTTTGATGGAGTGTGGTGGAAGATTAATAGGCTCAAGTTCTTCATTCTATACAAGAACCTTGAATTTTTTTGTGCTGAGTGTTTGTGGTGGTTCTTTGTGCAGAATACAAGAAGGGACAATAAATATGTATAATCCAATCAAAATCAACTCCAACTAGCAATAGATTTCTTTTGACACCCCAATTAATGATTAAAGGCTTCAATAGATCTCTAAGTACAAGCATCGACTGGTTCTACATGTAGTGAGAAAGGTTTTGGGCTTTAATTTCTTATGCACCAACCATCGCCATAGAATGAACTTAGATATCTATGCAAGCTTCTTAGGTAGAATCTTGGTAGTAGGGTTGCATAATATTATGGCAAAGGAAATGTGTTACAGACTGTTCAAGGGTGACTACCTAGTGGTTCTACATGAGGTCATTGTAAAAATTGATGCTGACCTTACTATCACCCTCTCATGAAAACACATAGCGGTGATACAGGCGGGAGACCCATTGTATTTTGTGGTTGGGAGTGGTAGATGCTCCATTTTGATTTTTTCCAATAGTTGCGGGCTAGTTTAGTAGGATAGGCAGTTATATTTTATCTACACCTTACTTATTATTAATATAAAAATATCATCTTTGGCCCCTTATTCCAAAAAAAAAAAGTTGTGACAAAATCTCAGGATGGGAGAAAAAAAAGTGAAGAAAATAAAATTAAAATTAAAATTGAATAAATTTTCTTCTTTGAAAATTGAAAAATAAAAATAGAAATGAAAAGAGGTTGTGATTTTGACAAACCATACATTGTGAAATCAAGTTTGACAACTCATAACCGAGTTATGAATTTCAAAAAGTGAAAATGGAAAGTTGACGTAAGTTAGCATTAGTGAATAGTAAATATGGAGGAAACAAATTATTCATTGTGAAATCAGAACTCACAACTCATAATCAATCTGGGACATAGAGTTAAGTTAGAAATAGTAACAAGTAAATACAAATAGTATATTTGTAAGTGAAAGAAAAATTGATGCTATGAAAATCAATTTCACAACTCAACCAAGTTGTGAGTTTTGAAATTCAAAAAAATAACAAAAACTAGTTATATTAACTACTCAAAAGCCCCAATTCTTGATAATTTCAATCTCTTCAAAAAAAATTTGCATCATTTATTTACCTAAAGACAAATGTTATCCCATGGAATGCAATTATTTCTAGATTTAGAGAAAGCAATTTGTTAAGGAGGCAATAGAAACTATCAAGAAAATGCAATGTACATGGCACAGACAAACCTTGAGTGTGATGGTAGAAATTACATTGCAAAATGTGGAATCGTAGAAATTTCCTCAACTATTTGACAAAATATGTCAAGGAAACATGGTTGCATGGATTAAAAAAGTTGCAAGATATATACAATTTAATTTTATTGAGAATACATTAGAACTTTCAAGTGAATGCAGCTGTCAAAAATGAAGCTGAACACTACAACATTCTCCAACATCTTCTACATCTCTACAACTACCCATGGACAACACATGCCAATGGTTTGATCGGTTTCTCAAAGAGATGTCATCACAAAGAAATAAAAGGCAATGACTACATTTTAAAGAAACTAGGTTAGTTGAAAAGGTTTTAGAAATTTCAAGGTGAACATAATTAGTAGGTGTAAACCCTATTGGAGTTGATGAAAAATTAACCCTACAGCTCTCAAGAATCACTTGCATACAAACTTGTCATAGAAATGGAGAAGAAAAATCTATGGAGGGCAAAAATAACAGATCGATGAAAGAGGAAACATATTATGCAAACAATGGAGAGAAAACCCTCAATACAATTACATTCCTCGGATAATTCACTGAGTTGGAATAATTACAAAGAGATCAAACCTTATAAAGGTGATCAAAACCCTAAAAGGGAGAAACCTAGGTTGCGTGATAATAATTAATTATTGCATGCCTAAAGTTTAGCTTAAGTAGACTAAAAATAATAAGTGACTTACCAATTAAATTAAAATGATTTAATTAATAAGAGAAATAACTTATTACTCTAACACCCACCTTAAGATAAACTTAGGGAGAAGCTAAAAACCTAGAACAATAACTGAAAGAAGGAAAATGGGTCTCGGCAACAAGGCCTGATCAGGTACCCAAGTACAAAAAATATTTGTAAAGAGGAGATAGGAGAAAATCTTCTAGGAAAAACCCCTATCTAAAAAGAGATGAAGCCTAGTGAAGGACTAAAGAATCCTCCAAACTAGAGAATGTCCTAGAAAATAGGAGAAGATGATGAACATGAAGAGCACCATCGAAGCATGAAGCTGCAAACATTATTGAAGAATAACTGTTGGAACCTCCATTGTAATAGAACATGATCAGGTTGAGAAGACTATAATCTACATGAGTTCCCTCAACTGACACTACTTGAATCAGGATGGAAAATAAAGGAAAACATTGGAACTCAAAGATTCAAATGGAAAAAAGCACCAAACTCTGAAGAGATGATCAAAAGATGGAAGGATGCCTCAAAAATAGGAATGAAAGTGATGCAGGAGCTTCAGAGGGTCATAACTTTTGACTCAAATGTGGGTTTTGGCTGAAATTTTACAAATGGATTTGTGAGCTAGATTTAATGACAATTCCAAATCAAATAGCTTTGTTGGTGGCCGTTTCGACCATTTTTTGGGAGCCTGAAATTTCATCTTGACCTCAGAAATTGGCTTTTTCTTTTTCTTTCCAGTTTTTTGAGTTTTGTTTTTTATAATAAATCCAAAATCATGTTTCTGATTTCGTAGATTAGCTGGCAATTCAACTTTCTTTAGTTGGGAGCTTTTCTTGGGAAAAATCGGGATTCATAAGATGAGTTTTAAAAATTACCAAAAATAGAAAAAATCTATTTTTCCCGAAAATTCCCAATTATGGTAATTTTCAAAATTGTATTAAGTAGGAGTTTTATTTCATTGTAGAGCAGAGTAAGTTGGAGAAGTTAATGAGAATTTGAGTTTTGTAATATTTTTGTGTATTTTCTGAGTATTTTCTCTTGAGGGTTTTGGGCTACATCAGAAAGAGTGTCCATATGGTAAATGATCCATCTCACCAAAATGCATAGGTACCCAACCACTACATCCACCTAGTACATAGTGTGAGGCCTCACCCTGAGCGTGTCATAGCTTTTCAGTTCTTCTTATGATAGATTTAGTATTTGACATTTTATTTTGATGCACTATGGACTTATACACCTTATGTCATGGATTTGATCATTTAGACTCTAGATGCACATTATCTTATGAAGCTCATGATAATTAGTTTTATTATACAATTATAGATTTGTATTTATGGTTATTTTTATTTAATGAATATGTGATGGATTATATATGCTTATGTGATTTATTAGGAAATTGTGATTTTATTCAGTTATGATGCAATGTGATTTCTATTGTGAATTGAAAGTTGAATGCTTAAATGATGTTTATGAATGCATATGATTTTAGGAGTGAAAATTTAAATTGATTATGTGATGAAGATGTATATTTTTCGTAGAATTTTTGAATAGTGATTATTTCATTATGATGTGTATTATATTCCTTGGACCACTAATATTCAGATTTAATGAGTAGGGAATATGACCATGGTATTAAATTGGGGAACCAAATATAGGTCTATGTGAATTTTGTTCGATCCAAGGTCGCATCTAATAAGAGACAAGACCTCATTATATTGTGTTTAATTTTATAAATGTGTATAATTTAATGTGTTTATTTCATATTATAAATTGTAATTTTAATTTATGTGTGTACTCAAGTGAAAATGTCATGTGTCTTGTGAAGTGTAAAATTTGTGTTTCACTCGACTCTTGTAATGTGTACATGTGGCCATGAAATCTCCACTTGAAGATTGGTTTTCCACCAACCTAGGTTAGTACCAAAGAGAATCCCCATGTGAACCCCTTGGTTAGGGAGTTTGAGGTATGATCTTTTCACTTGAATTTTGTGGGTAAGCTTTAGGAGGACTTTTGGGAGGTTAGAAAGGTACCTAGAGGTGTGTTTAGGACATTTTTATGAATACCATTTGATATACCTATGTGTAAGGGTAATTTTTAACCCTAAGACAACCCTTAGTTGACCAAAAGACCCTTCTAAAAGTAGGATTTTGAAGATGGACGAAAATCAACTTTTGGAAGCATGGTCTTGGTTAGACAACTATTCCATTTAGATGCAAAGACTTTGTTCACTTTTTGAGTTACCTATCTAGAATACATTTTTATCAAGTTTGTAAGAGGTTTAGGGAAGACCAACCAATGATAAACTTACCTTTTTCCAAGAGCACTTTAGAGGCCTTTTTAGTAGAGACTCTCCATGGTTGACAGTTTGAATACCCACTCTATATTAGAGATTTGACTAGTTTTAGAGAAGCTTTAGAGAAAGGGAGACTTGGAAAAAAAGGATCTCATCCTCAACCATTTTCCTTAAGCTTTTACTTAGGTTGGTGGCTCTCATCTTACTCTTTGTTTCTCTTATGGTGTATGAGAATATGTATGTAGTATGTTAGACTACTTGAATTTGTGTGGAAATGATTGTTCTTGTGTTTCCTTCCATTGTTGTATTGTATATTTCCTTGTGATTATGTTGCATGCATTTTTATATGGGAGTCTCTAGGTTCACTCACCCTTAGGAGGGAAGAGTAGCCTTGGAAGTGAAGGTTTTAGGATATCCCATGGGTTTAGAGTCTCTCCTCAAGGAGGAGAGGGAGAAAACATGGAGTATGGGCTCCATGAAGACATTCCTTACCTATTTTGGAGGCCATAAGGGTGTTGATATTGTCTTGTATCCTTGGGTGTCATAAGGGTGTTGTTGTGAACATGGAATTTTTGTTGAGGAGTGAGTTTTGAAAGCCTTGTGAAGGCTTTTTTTTTTGCATTTTGGTTTGGTTTTCTCCCCATAGGGTACCTGGTCCACTTCACCCCATTATTAGGGTCAATATGAGACCCATTGTGGAAGCCATGAATGGGAGTTTTGTCTTGTGTTTCTGTCTTGTTATTGTTGTTATGCATGTGAGTATCCTGCCTATTTTTTGGTTCCACAAGCTTGGGGGTGGCCTCTTAGAGGCCTAGGATGGGAGGTGAGCTTCCCATGGTCTTTTCAAAATTTCTTTTAAAATTTTTTGGATGCATTTGGTCCCTTGAAGGAAGAAGAGAAAATATTGAAAGAAAAAGGAAAATTGCACATTCTTTTGTTTGTTCATGTAATAGCCTATGAGGCTAATGTTTTGAAATCTTGTTTCGAGAAAAAGGAAAGGTATTTTAGTACCTAAGAAAAGTAGTAAAAATACTTTTGTATTAGTATTTAGAATCTTCATTTAAGAAAGAGAAAGCCTTGTAAATTTATGAAGTGTGGGTTTAAGAGGTTTTGTGAGTGCTTCTAAAGTCTCTTTGTTATGTAAAAGAAAGTATAATGAGGAAATTTTTCATTGAACATTGCATTTAATAAGCACTTTGAGAGAGAGAAAAAAAATATTTGCAAAGAGGTTATTTGATGTATTATCTCATTCATATGTATGAACTTATTTGAAAGAAAAAAATTATATGCATTTGTGTATACTTCCTTTAAAAGTTGTTTATAAGAAAATGTCTAATCTTTCCCATTTAAATTTTTTTTTTAAAATACATAGAATTAGTAGGAATTGTTAAATAAATATTCATATATGTATATGAAAAAGTTCTTTTACATATACCTACATGCATTTTTGTTCTTATCTTAAATGTTGTATGATTTTAACTAAATGTAATCTTACATGTAAATATTATGTATCAACTATGGTTTATTTATATATAAATATTTCTGTCATTTATTTTATTATTTTGTCATTTAATGCAGAGATTTTCCTCTCATGTATATACATCTATATAACTATATATATATATAAACAATTTTTTAATGATGTTGTAGTCTTTCAATTCTTTTAAACAAAAAAATTAGTGGCTTGTTGTATTATATAGTCGTGCATGGATTGGGAAGGGGAGTGGCAGCTGGATCCATCTCCCCGCATCTCCACCACCCTTCCTTTAAGGAAGGAGGTGGAAGGGACCCCATGGTGGCCATGACCCCCACTCCACAACCACGACTGTAAGTCATGGACTGTGGGTGAGGCATTCACAGCTTGCCACAACAGCTACGCCCCCCCCCTTTCCTCACCCCCATACGTGTTATTTAAAAAAAAACCCTCCCCATTAAAAAATAATTGCAGGGGGCTATATTACATACACAAAAAAAAATATAAACCCCCGTCCATACTTTGGGATATTCACAGTCCCCTCCGCAATAAGATATATATATATATATATATATATATACACACATGGTGTTTTATATATATTTGTAGACGTCTAAAATATTAATATTAATATTAAATTCCCTCGTATTCCTCTAACTATTTAATTCAACCAATTAAATAGTTTCATAGTTGGTATTTATCAATAGTTTAAATACTATTCCAATGTATTTTATTTAAATACATTTGTCTCACAAATTCCTGTTTTAATAAATTTATATTTATTAAAATTCCTCCATATCCCTAATTCTTCTAAACTATGATTTATTCAAATTTAATTTGAAATATAATCTAAACCCTATCTAGAAACCTATTAACCCAATCTAGAGCCCTACCCTATTCCTACTCTACTCCCATCACTTCACTTCCTAAGCATACTTCCCTACCTAACTGTCCTTTGATCATACTTAAAGGGTGATTCCTAACCTTTTTAAGGCTAATGGAATTTTCAAACACATGTGAGAATTCTCTCCAAAATGGGCACCCATTCCTCTTTAAGGCTATTTACTCCTTTGTCCCCCCACTTGTAATTCTTGAGCCACTCAATATTTATTTCTATATTTGACTTCAAATTAGTCATCCCTTCGAGCCTATGTGTCCCTTATGTGGCTATTATGTGGATGCCACATAGATGCCACCTCATTCAACCTCTCCTCTTCTATGCCAAAAATCTATAAATAGAGGCCTTCTCTTCTTCAATTTTCATCTCTCATTGTGTATTGTTATTATTCTAGAATTGCTTTAGATTTCCATTGCAAGTTTCATGTTTTTATGCTTAAATCACTTAGAAATCACATGCTAGGATCAATTTGGTAAATTAATCATAAGTTTCTTTCTTGTATTTCATTTCATTATCATAGTAGCATAATAATTTGAAGAATTTTAGACTAGTTCCTGATACTATCTCTTAAATCTCTTCTTTTGCTCCCAATCTTGCATTCATAGTTGCATTTTGCATTGGGGATCCACTTCATTTGTGTGTTTGAGAGAGCACACCCACATCCAATCCAAAAAGAGAAAATCAAACAAGCCTCATAGGTGCAACTTGTTTTAGCTCTATCCAATGATATGAGGATACTTTGTTTTGTCTTGTTTGTTTTTATCTCACTTTGATTTTAGCTGCTAGCCCTCTAATGATTTCTTGTTTGTGAATGATTGCAAGTTGACATTTTCCTCATACACATTCTGGCATGCCCGGTGGGACAACTTCAAGGCATGTACCAAGGATGACTTCCCACTGTCAAACATAGACATGATCGTAGATATCATAGGAGGACATGAGATGTTGTCACTCATGGACGGCTTTTCCAGATATAATCAAATCCATATTGCAGAAGAAGATCAACACAACATAGCATTCACAACTCCCTAGGGCACCTTCTACCATAATATGATGCCATTTGGCTTGAAGAACACTGGGGAAATCTATCAAAGGGCCATGACAGTCATTTTTCATGGCATGATTCACAAGATCCTTGAGGACTATGTAGATGATATCTTTGCAAAATCAGTTAAAAGGGAAGATCTCCTTGATGTTCTCGAGTGCGTCTTTGATAGGATTGGACACTATGGTTTAATGCTCAACCCTAAGAAGTGTGTCTTCGGGGTCACGTAAATAAAGCTCATTGGATTCATTGTATCTATAAGAGGTATTGAAATAGATCCAATGAAGGTACAAGCTATCATAGAGATTCCTCCACCAAAAACACTCTAACAATTGCCCAGCCTCCAAGGAAGTTACAATCTATGCGTCGTTTTATCTCTCAGCTAGCAAACAAGTGCCAACCATTCACTCATCTCCTGCAAAAAGACAACACTTTCAAATGGGATCCTTAGTGTCAGAAGAGTTTTGACAAGATCAAATAATCTTTGGCTAATCCACCCATCTCGGTACCTCCTGTACCCAGCCGACCACTAATCCTGTATATTTTGGCTACTACAATAGCACTGGGGGCACTCCTTGCTCAGTTGGACAATGAAGGTAAAGAAAGAGATATTTATTACTGTAGACATCCAAAAATATTAATATTATTATTAATATTAAATTCTCTCTTATTCCTCTAACTATTTAATTCAGTCAATTAAATAGTTTCATAGTTGGTATTTATCAATAGTTTAAATACTATTCCAATGTATTTTATTTAAATACATTTGTCTCATGAAATCTCCTTTTTAATAAATTTACATTTATTAAAATCCCTCCATATTCCTAATTCTTCTAAACCATGATTTATCCAAATTTAATTTGGATTGTAATCTAAACCCTAGCTAGGAACCTATTAACCCAACCTAGAGACCTACCCTAAGCCTACCCTATTCCTACCCTACTCCCATCACCTCATTTCCTAAGCATATTTCTCCCACCTAACTGTCCTCCAATCATGTTTAAAGGGTGATTCCTAACCTTTTTAAGGCTAATGGAATGCTCACCCACATGGGGAAATTCTCTCCAAAATGGGCACCCATCCCTCTTAAATTCTTCTTACAACTTTGTCTCCCACTTAGAAATATTGAGCTACTCAATATTAAATGCCAATTTTGACTCAAAACTGGACATCCTTTTCAGGCCTATGTGTCCCTTATGTGGCTCTTATGTGGATGTCACATAGGTGCCACTTCATCCAATCCTCTTCCTCTCTCCCAATACTCTATAAATATAGGCCTTCTCCTCTCCATTTTACATCTCTCAATTTGCATTGTTATCATGCTAGATTTGTTTTAGAATTTCATTGCTTGTTTTCATGCTCATGTTTTTAAGCTTAAATCACATAGAAATTACATGCTAGACTTCAATTTGGTAAATGAATCATAGTTCTTTGCATATGCATATCATTTCATAGTTTAAATCTATCATCTTGAAGAAGATTTGAGACTAGTTCTTCATACTAGCTCTTGAATCTCTCTTCTTGCTTATCAAATCTTGCATTTTCATTGGGGCATTGATACATTTGTGTTTGAGAGATCACACCCATACTCCAATCAAAAAGAGAAAATCAAAATGAGTAGAATAGGGTGCATTTTTACTTGTTTTTATCTCAATCTGATGTTATATTGAAGTCTTGTTTGGTTATTTCTTTCTTTCATGAATTCTATGTGCTAACCCACTAACTTGTCATGTTTGAGCTTTCTCCCAACAGATTGAAGATTTCACCATACTACATTCTGGCACACTTGGTGGGAGCCATGTCCTTAAATTATTCTAAATTCTAGTCTTTTTCTTTCAAAATTTTCCAAGCATGTGTATCAGTGTCTGCGTTTTATGCAGAGGCATCTACGCAAACGCCGGTTCTCTGTCAACCACCATTCGACGCCTGTGCTGAACCAGCATCTGTGACCTGCAATGGCGTCTCCGCCTGGCCTTGTTAATTTTGAGATTTTTCCAAAACATCAGCTTTTTTATCAAGATTTTTGGTTTTCCTACTGCTTTTTAATATTTTAGCTTTCTATTTTTTAGCAGAGACCAATCTAACAAGCAGTTATAATGCTGAAATTTTACTAAGGGAACAAATGTTGATAAAATATAAAAGAATATTAACTTGTAATTGTTTGGATAATCTCAAATGGGTGAATTTGAACAAATTAAAGACTAAAAAGAAGGAAAAAGTAACTTTGTTTTCTTTTTTGTTGTGTTTTTGTGAACTTGCAGTTACATTAGTGTCTACGTAAATGCTGGTTCATGAACCAGTGTCTGTGATTCAAAAAATGGCATTTGCACTTAATCAGCGTTTGTGTTTCACGAATCAGTGTCTACGAATGGTATAACATATTTTCTAGTTTTCTATGTTTCTGGCCTATTTTCCTGCATTTTGTCATTTTTAGGCTAAAAAAAGAATCAACATCTGTGCCCTGAATCGACGTCTACACTCTATCAAGTTGGTTTTATCATTTGCTAACAATTGTTAAGTGGTTTTTTGTGTTTTTAACGCTTGTCAAAGGATAAATTTGAAACTACTAATCAGTTGTCTTGCAACACCGCTTGTCAAAGACATGAATTCACAACTACTCATGTTTGTCTTGCAGGTTGTCTCGAATCAACATCAACCAAATAATCGTGTTTGTGTTAATATTTTTTAGGCACATAGACTAATTAGCTAGATTTATTTATCTAATCCATAGCAAGTGTTAGGGGATTATGCTCTCTTCCATTTTGGGAGGATCAAAAACCTAGACACACTTGCTTTGTGTTAAAAAATTAAATCTTTTGGGAAAGAAAAAAACTTGTCTTGCATTCTTATGGAGAAAATGATACTATTTAGGAGAGTATGCTCTTTTCCACTTGTGGGAGAATCAGAAACCTAGATTCCTTTTTTTCACCAATCCAATTTACTTTGAATCCTTTAGATGGGCCTGCCAGTTGAGGGGAAAATCTCCCAGGAACGACCCACATGAGAACGAGGTGTAAGCCACACCACTCTAACTCACATTAATCAAATTTACTACTTGGGGTTAAAGCCTCAGGATTCGATTGGTATTTGAGCTTATACTCAGCTCTTGTCTAACTTAAGTGCAGCCTTGTGGTCTCAATCACGTTTACGTGACCACTTTTGTCAAGACACTCTATGGGGCTATACGCCTGAATCGTGCTTGCATGGACATAGAGGATACAATCGAATGGAGAACCTTACTAAACACTCTAGGATTAGAAGCTACCTGGAACACCCCCGAAAGGTGATAATGCTTGTGCAAGGAAGATAGTAACTTCCCCAAGATCACTCATACATTCATGCCATCCTGAGCATTTGGAACCAGATAATACGACATCATGACTAGAGCCATTGCGTGCTTTGTTACTGCCATACTGATTAGCTCTTGTGTGTGTGCCTAAGCTTATGAGCAAGTATTTTCATGCTATACCAATACCTTAGGTAGATTTGTGCTTGAAGTGTTTGAAGATCATTGACAAATCCAAAACACAAACGGAATACCCAACATTCAAATTTGTCACTTGCTTGTATCCTTCAAGGTTGCTTTGTCCCTTGTCAGATTGTTCTCAGACACATGCTTGTTATTTTCTAGTTTGACTATGTTGAAATTGGTTCTTGCCATGGAACAAACCTCTTGAAAAGAAAGAAAAAAATCAAACTTGTGCCAAATCATTCAAAACAAACGTCTTTTTGCAGATTATCATGAGCTCCAATTTTCAACATTTGACTTTTTGCGAAAACCTTCTAATTGATCATCCCAAATCAAATTTATTTATAGGACATGACCGATTCCAAGAAACATAAGAAGGTAAAAAATCCATTACCACCCTTGCAAAGAGAACAAAAGAATACAACCCAAGAGGCTAACAAGTACAAACACATCATCGATTCTATCCAACAAGAAATTCATAAACGAGAACAATTCGACAAAGTGATCTATAACAACAAGGTTGCTCATTTCATGGGAAAATATCATCTAAATGCTAATTTTGTTGGATTTGAGCAATATGACTAGCTGGTCCACCACAAAAAACACACATTCCTCCTCTTCTTAAGCTCATTTAGCTTGCATTTTAGGACCTCCCTTAATTTTTCATCTTTAGGAACACATCACACACTCATCCAAGCGTAATCCTGCATTAATCCAATCAATCCTAATCAACCTAACATCATCATAATCATCATCCAGAGCATCCTTGATCACATCTGTTACTTGGTATTGCATCCCATTTTGAGTTTCTTAGAACCTACATCTTAATCAAACCCCATCCTTGAATGTCCTTGAACTAAGCATTGTTTTAGGATAATCCACTTTGTCTTTTGCAACCTCGTCACCTTGATCAAAAGGTTAGTTTTCATCAATAGAGAATCCTGTCCGCCAAAGACCACAAGTCTATCTTAGGTAGACAACCATATCCACTTGATCTTACATTAGGAAAAGCAACCCTTAATCCTTGCATGCACCATGTTGTTCTTAGTCCTTAGGAGCATATCCATCATCCTAGACACATCCTAATCCTAGCATCATCATCCTTACTTTCCTAGGTGTATCCTTGCAATACATCTTACATCTCAGATCCCCTTAGGGTAGTCATTTCATGCCACCTATCATACAAGCCACTAAGAAGAGGAAGAACATGGACCCTAATCTTGCCGCTAGTTCATCTAATCCCACAATTGAAAACACCTATTCCATGGTTACTTATGCACCTCAGCCCAATGAAAAAATAAAGCACATCTGGGTAGATAGTAATGAGACTCCCACCCTGAGTACCATGGAAACATTTATCAATCATCCAGTACATTTCCACATGGTAAATTCCATGAGTGGATGCAATAGCAATCAAGTACTCTTGGAAATTCAACAACAAGGACTTCAAATCCCCTCCTGGATTATACCCACACTTGTCACATGACCTTTGGCACTTCCAGGGGAATGTTATCCTCCCACTAGAAACAAAGTTTGTGATACACTTCAACGAGCTCTACAAGTGGGAATGCTTATCGCACAAGTAGTCCATCCCTCCATTCCACCCTCCATCATGCACACCACACCTTCATCCACCTTGGGAGCCCCACCTCCTTATCCAACATTAGCAGCACAAAAAATACCCCCTACCGCTACGCAGGCACCTCCTCAATCCACAGCCACTCCAATTTCACAAGCAATCCCAACATTCGTCACACATTTTCCACCACCACCGGTTAGCACTCAACAAACCACCTTTCCAATCATCCCTACTCAACCCATTCCAAGTGCAACAACCAGCTCACAGTATCAAAGCACCCAAGTCTCCATGCCTATTCCACCTTTCTTCACCACAAGCATGCCACCTACCAACTGTGTGTGCTTGAATGTGACCTCTAAATCAGGCACAAACTCAGCATAGTCTTTACTCAATTGTTCAATTCACAAAGACAAACATTAATTGTTTATCCTGCAAATTCAATTGAAGCGACTTGTTGCCTTCTAATTAGTTGTGGATGTCGAATTTACTCTCAGAACGAGAGCCAATAACCTGACCATTGCTAACATGAAGGATTTCTAAAGCATGAAAGAAGATGAAATTGCCATTAATCCATGAATGCACTACAATTAATCTATGAAATGAGATTGCTCTTAATCTAGAAATGAATTGCAATTAATCTATGGAATCAAATGCAACTAGTCTAGAATTGAAATTGCAACTACTCTATGGAATGAGATTGCAATTAATCTAAGAAATGAAATACTCTTAATCTAGAATTCAAATTCTCTTAATCTAGAATTGAAATTGCATCTAAACTAGAAAGCTTGAGAGATGAAATTGGAATGTTAGATATGAAAATGAATTGCATTAAAAATCAACATATCATTACTCCAAATTGAAATTAATCTAAATATGCAATTTAAACTCAAAAGCATATAATAACCTATGCAAATTTCACTATAGATTTGATGCTCTCAAAAATCATCCTCTTTAATGAAGAAAAAGGGGTCCAATTTATAGAAAACCATGGAAAGAGGGTGAAGAGTTTCTTGAAAAGAAACGGTGGCCTCTTCATTTCCATTTGAGACAAAAAGGCATGAATTATTTAATTAAAAGGATGGATTATTGCCACATGAGTGACCTTTCACATGGAATTATGGAATTCCTTTTTGAGGATAATTCATCCAATCAATTAAATAACTATTCAATTCCTTTTATGTATATTAGCTAAAGGAGGTGGAATTAATTTAATTTAAAAGCACTTAGGACTTTAGAATTAAATCAATTAATCATAGGGATTTTTAGCTAATAAACCTTGATAATTTAGGAATTAAATATAATGTCAAATTTATGCAAATTTAGGTTTTCTACATTTGAGACTTAGTCAATTAAAGTCAATTAGGAGGAGAATTTTCCTAGTATAATAGGACTTCGATGATGAGAAAATTGAAGGAATGCACAAAAAATTGATTGGATTATAAGGTGTCAATTTTGGGGTGTTACATTTTACCCCTCTTTGAATTGATGTGTGAGCAGCGCATTGATTCAAAGAATAGTCTGAAGTGAAGATGAAGATTTTGGAAGTCTAGGTTAGGTTGCCAAGACACCAATCAGATTGAGAAGCAGAATCATTTGAGAAAAGATCAGAATCGGGGTTAGATTGCCCCAATGTCCACTAATAGATGATGAAGATCTAGGACTATCTTCAGAATCAGGGTTAGATTGCCCCAATACGAAGGTTAGCCCTCCAAGATCTAGGTTAGATTGCCTAGATAATGGTCTAAAAAAAATTTTGAGAGCCATCTTCAGAACGAAGCGTAACTTTCAGGAATTAGGGTTAGATTTCCCGAATACCCAATGAGATTTCAAGAATCATCTCCTAAAAAAAGCTTGATCCTTAAGGATCCAAGTTAGATTGCTCAAATACCTAGAAAGACAAGATGACAAGATGTGAGACATCACGATGCCCCTAGACATTCATGATCTAGGAATATCCAATTTTGACCATAAGGTACGAAAAACTGAATATGCCCCAAGTGATGAGATGCCCCTAGCAATGGGGACTTTTGCTTCAAATTAGACTGATTTGAGAATAATGCGAAAAGATTCAATGATGTAACCATATTGCCCCCTTGGGAGAAAAATGGAAAGATGACACATCATAATGATGAGAGTGAGAAATCACAGATAGAAATGAGATTGAAGATCCCGAGAAATCCAGAGATAGATCAAGAGGAGACATAATTGATTTGGAGCGATCGGGAGGTTCTGTTGATTAGGTTGGACCACATTTGACTAGAATTGACTTTGATGAAAAGATTTTAGAAGCTGAGAAAATGAGGATGAGAGATAAGATTGATAAGAAAGCAATGCCAGAAAGATGACTGCACAAGCATATATAGAAGTGTCAGATTTTGATTTCGATCATGAAAATTGATTAAGCATATAGATGAAGATAGAGAGAGAGGATCAAACACTTGTGCAGTCAAGAGGAAACCATGATGAAAGATAAGGACCTTTGAAGAATGAGAAGACAATGAAGAGAGCACCAAAATTGTCGTGATGCAAGCCTAAAGTGTGAATGCAAGCCTAAGCTAAATGCAACCCTAGGAATTGGTTGTTGGACTCATTGTATTTATCATCATTGAGTGCTTTTGGATCATCGGATTTAATACAATCCTTACTGGTGCCATTGCAACCATAAGAATATGAATATGACTTTCATCAGATAAAATGTAGGAAATGAACATAAGCACCGAGGCACAAAAGCCAAGGTGACCTGAACATTGTTTCCAATTTGATGTAGTAAAAGTTCACAAGTAAACAAACATAGCAATAACAGTCAAGGAGATAGTTTTGACCTCCCCTTGGTGTAGAAATAAACAAGATTGAGAGATGTGAGGCTTTTCCACCTTGATGCAGAAGCTCTTATCACATACACCCTATTTATTTGATGTTTTCGGATCATCGAAACCACACCAACAAGCAGTAGACAAAGAAAATATCAGTGAAATTCATAAGAACAAACAACATACAAAGAAAGAGTCAATCATATCTCAGTATGTTTCAAGGTTCATGAATGTGTCTATGTTTGGGGTGTTGAAAAACACCATTGTGCTTGTGAGTGCAATGCGTTTGATTGCTATCGAGAGATGTTTACGTCGCGAGATATCCAATGTGTGTTGAAAAACACAGATGTGTCCAAAGACAGTGTTGATAAACACTATTTGATTAAGGTGTTGAGAAAAACCAGTTTGTGCTAGTAGAGAGTTGTCCTTCGATAAGATTATTGACTCAAGTGCCAATCAGAGAGCGATCAAAATTGGGAATCATGCCCCCAAGTAACAAAGGATCGAAGCTGAACAATTAGATAGTGAGACGATGAGAGAAATCTCAGAAGTAGTGACAATAGGAAAACTCAATGAGAACCACTGGTGACTCTCGCAAGGGAGATTCTCAAGCATAAAGATCAATAATGAGATCAAGGCATTAGTAGGTAGACGCAGTGAGAACCACTGGTGACTGATGCAAAAGAGAGTCTCAAGAAGAGATGAAGTGCTACAAAGCATCGGTAGGAAGACGCAGTGAGATCCACTGGTGACCAATGTAAGAGGAGAAAGACTCCAAAAAGATAAGACAATGCCCCCTAGACAAGGAACATGCCCTCGAGTGTGACCAGTTTCAATCCATGTGAGGTTGAGAAAAATATCAAAGATGACTGAAAGCAACTGCATGAGCACACTAAAGTAGGAAAGCGAACTAAAGCAGGGAAACAAACTGAAGCAAGAAAGCAGAATAGCAAATGCGAGAAAGCCAAGAGATGTTGCGATAGATAAAGCATTGCGAAACAAGAGGCACCTGTTTACCAGATTTTCACCATCTTGGCAGAAATTCTATTTTTTCTACCATGATGCCTATTTACCAAGTTTTCATTAATGGCACATTTTTATCTTTTTCTCTTTTTTTTTTTGTATTTTCATTTTCTCAATTTTTTTTTTTTGTACTTTTCTCTTTTTTTATTTTTTGTATTTTTTGATTTTTGATTTTTTTTTTTTGACATTATCAAGGTGCCTGTTTACCAGGTTTTCACTAGGATAATAGATACATCAAAGTTCCTGTTTACTAGGTTTTCACTAAGATGGTCATTTTTTAAGACATTTTTTAATTTTTAGGATTTTTTCAGAATAAAGTAAGTACATGAGCATGCAAAAGATATCTCAACTATAGAATTTCTTCAAGTGAAGAGCGTTGATGGGATCTTTGAGTTGTTCACCTTTTATAGTGGAGAGCTGATAGGAACCAGACCCAACTACTGTAGTAATAATATAAGGACCAAGCTAGTTTGGCTCAAACTTTCCCTTTTGAGTCTGTTGTTGCTGATTTTTAGGGTTCTCTCTCAGAATGAGATCACCCATTTGGAAGTCTCTTGGTCTAACTTTCTTATTGTAGCTCTTTGATATCCTCTTTTGATATGATCTGAGATGATCGAACGCCACCTTCTGACATTCATCCAGCAAGTCAAGCTCTTGTAGCTGAGATATTCTAATGTCATCATCAGTAATGAGGCCTTTTAGAGAGACTCACAAGGTAGGAATCTCAACCTCAATAGGTAGTACTACATCTACACCATAGACTAAAGCAAAGGGCATGGCCCCTGTTGGAGTTCTTATACTGGTGCGATAGGCCCATAAAGCCGGATTGATCTAGTGGTGTCAATCCTGTCCAGATTTGTGTACCGTACGCTGTAGGATCTTGAGAATTGTTTTGTTGGAAGCTTTAGCCTGCCCATTACCCTGGGGGTAATAAATAGAAGACCAATGTTGAATGATCTTGAACTTAGTGCATAAATTTGTCAGATCTTTTCTCTTGAACTGTCCTCCATTGTTAGTGATAATAGAGGAAGGTACACCATATCTATAGATAATGTAGTTTAGTATGAACATAGCTATAGATTTTCCATCAGCTACATTGAGAGGTATTGCCTCAACCCATTTAGTAAAATAATCCATAGCAGTGATGATGTACTTATGTCCTCTCAAGGAAGACAGATATATCTGACCTACTAAGTTGAAAGCCCACTGTTGAAATGGCCAGAAAGTGATAAAGGGAATAAGCTCCTTGGCTGGAGCATGAATCAAATTACCATGGAGTTAACATTGCTTGTAAGACTTGGCAAACTGTGTAGCTTCCTTCTCCATATCGGGCCAATAATAACCGGCTCTAATAAGTTTACGAGATAGTGTTAGACCATTCGAGTGAGAACCAAAAATGCCTTCATGTACCTCTTCTAACACATGTTAGGACTCATCAGGTTCTAGACACCTAAGAAGGGTACCATCTAGACCTCATCTATACAAGTCATTTGCTACGATGACATACCGTGAAGCACTGCGGATGAGGTGACATTTTTCATTTCTAGTATATGTGTCAGGAATGATTTGGTCATAGAGATAAGAATAGATGTGGTGGTAGTGAGATGAATCATGTCCAATGACTTAACAAATCATTTGGGAGTCAGGGGACTCATAGGCGAGGTAGCACAATGTCTCCACTAGGAACTCATGTCTAAAATCATTCTCTGGCATGTGTAACATAGAAGCTAGAGTGGCCATAGCATCAGCCACTTTATTATCCACCCTGGGAATTTACTGAAAAGTGACATGTGCAAAGTATTACTTAAGGCTGTCAACCATCTTTTTATAGGGTACTAGCTTTTCATCTTTCGTCTGATAAATTTTGTTCACTTGATTGATAACCAGTTGTGAGTCTCCAAAGACTTTTAGTTCATTCACTCGCCATTCAATAGAAATTTTTAGCCCATTGATCAAAGCTTCATATTCAGTGGTGTTATTGGTACAAGGAAACATCATTTTGTATGCTTTTGGTAAGGAATACCGTTGAAGTGTGATAAATAGAATTCCAGCTCCTAACCCCTGTTGGGTGAATGAACCATCAAAGAACATTGTCCATGTCTAATGCATGAGAAGCATAATGGACTCATCTGGGAATTCCATCTTTAATGGTTGATGATCTGTAATGGGTGCTTCAGCTAATTGATCTGCGATCACTTGTCCTTTGATAGCTTTTCTCTCAACATATTCAATATCAAACTCACTAAGGAGCATGACCCATTTAGCTAGTCTACCTGTGAGAGTAGCTTTACTGAGTAAGTATTTCAATGGATGAATTTTTGCGATTAACCTTGTAGTGTGAGCCAACATGTAGTGTCGTAACTTCTAGGAAGCGAACACCACTACTAGGCAAGCCTTCTCAATTACAGAATAATTCATTTCATAAGAAACCAATGTTCTGCTGATGTAGTAAATGGCTCTTTCTTTATAATTTTGATCTTCTTGGGCCAAGAGAGCACCCAAGGATATTTTTGTTGCTGAGATATATAAGATCAAAGGCTTCCCCTGAATGGGAGGCATCAATATGGGCGGATCAAATAAATATTGTTTAATCTATTGAAAGCCTTGTTCACATTCTTTGTTCCAGTCATAAGTCACACCTTTATGTAGAGTTTTGGTAAATGGCTATGACTTGTCAGCGAGTTGTGATATGAACGCTTGATAGATTGGAGCTGACCTTGGAGATCTCTTATTTGTTTGATGTTACAAGGTGGAGGCATTTCCATTATAGCTTGTACCTTTGCTGGATCCACCTCGATTCCTTTGGCAGAGATGATATAGCACAATACTTTTCCTGAAGTAACCCCAAATGCACATTTCTTAGGGTTAAGACGCAACCTAAATTTTTCTATACGATCTAGTATGGGACCTAGATCAGTGAGATGTGTTTTTCTATCCATATTTTTATCAAGTGTGTCATCCATGTAGTCCTCCATCATTCTATGCATCATGTCATGAAATATTGTAGTGACCGCTCTTTGATAAGTAGCTCCAACATTTTTTAGACCAAAGGGCATAACATTCCAACAGAATGTACCCCATGCACAAGTAAAAGTGATCTTCTCTTGGTCCTCTTATGAAATTTTGATTTGATTATAGCTAGAGAAACCATCCATTAGCGAATACATCTCATATCCTATTGTCATGTCCATGATCATGTCAATATTGGGAAGTGGAAAATCATCTTTGGGACATGCCAAATTTAAATCTCTAAATTCTATGCAAACCCTGATAGATTTGTCATGTTTAGTCACTGGGACTATATTAGAGATCCACTTTGCATAATCAATCACTCGGATAAACCCAGCTTTGAGAATTTTTTCCAATTCTACCTTGATCAATAAAGCCACATGCAGATGCATCTTTCTAAGTTTTTGTTTAACTAGTTTCACACCTAGAGCTATTGATAAGTGATGCATAATGAGGTCAGGATCCACACTCGGCATGTCAGAATAAGTCCATGCAAAATTTATCTTTTTTTCCTAGAAGAATTTTGTGAATTCCTTAAGTTCCTCTGTAGATAATGACTTGGCCACATGAATGATGTGTGGATGTTCCTCTGTTCCTAGATTTATCAGCTAAGTTGGCTCAATCAACACTGATGAGAGTTCCTAGAAGTGACTTGGAAGCACATCAAGTATCTCATCCTAAGGTGCCTCAGAGAGGTTTTCACCTTTAGATATGTCTTTTCTTTTTACTTTTTTTGGCTCTGATACTGCCACAATGTGGTTTTCACCATCATAGCGCCTATTTTTTCTTTTTTTAATTTTCTGACTAAGATACTTGATGTTAGCCTTGGTCATGTTGACACTTTATTCACTAGTGGAGGATGTCACGGGTTCCATAGCATGAAGGTAGCAGGCTAGGGTATAATCATTCTAGAATGTAAGGACTTCACTGGATGAAGAAGGGGAATTCCAATCTATTAATGCAGGATGTTGGAGGGAAAGAGATGTGACAGGTTCAAGTGCGTTCACAGTATTGTCATCGAAAGCGTGAATTAAATCAATTAATCATAGGAAAATTCTAGACAAGGCTCTATGGCAGATTATGTGAATTAATTTGAGACAAAAAGGCATGAATTATTAATTCAGGATGTTGGAGGGAAAGAGAGATGTAATCCATTAATCATAGGCAGATTATGTGAATTAATTTGAGACAAAAAGGCATGAATTATTTAATTAAAAGGATGGATTATTGCCACATGAGTGACCTTTCACATGGAATTATGGAATTCCCTTTTGAGGATAATTCATCCAATGAATTAAATAACTATTCAATTCCTTTTATGTATATTAGCTAAAGGGGGTGGAATTAATTTAATTTAAAAGCACTTAGGACTTTAGAATTAAATCAATTAATCATAGGGAGTTTTAGCTAATAAACCTTGATAATTTAGGAATTAAATATAATGTCAGATTTATGCAAATTTAGGTTTTCTGCAATTGAGACTTAGTCAATTAAAGTCAATTAGAAGGAGAATTTGCATAGTATAATAGGACTTCGATGAAGAGAAAATTGAAGGAATGCACCAAAATTGATTGGATTATAAGGTGCCAATTTTGGGGTGTTACACCAACACCTATAACCAGTCCTTATTTCTTCAAGGGTCCACTTTTCCCACTCCACCATCAATGCACTTGCAATATATGCCAGTAGTGCTACCTCAAATGCAATTCAACCCAAATCCCCCCATGCAACAACCATCTACGAATCCCTTCGTCATACCCCAAGTGCCTATTCAATAGCAACAACCAATCCAACACCAACCTATCCAACAACAACAACCTATTCAGCAGCAACAATCCATCCAGCAACCATCCCAACAACAACAATCGCAGTAGCAAATTACCAACCCATTCACATCTCAAGCACAACAGCAAAAAATCAACCCTTTCATAGCTACATAGTCTAACCTCCAAGTTACACAGAAACCTCAACCACAAATGCAAAGGGAAAATCCCTTCATGGTACAACCACTGCAACAGTTTTCTAATCCTTTCATCCAACCCATCCCGCCAACTACCAAGCCATGCCATCTTCTGTTGTGTTGAAAACCATCCCACCTCCACAGCAATTTAGTGTCCCCAATAACATCAATTAGCTTGCTACAACCACTGGGGGCATCCCATAGCCAAACACTTATCCTCCACTCTACATAGGCACACAACAGGCTCAGCCCACTTATCCCACACCTCAAAAAATACAAACATACTTCCAGCAGTTGCAGCAATCATACCAAGCGCCACCACCTCTTCCACAACAATATTTGCCTTAGCCGCAGCTTCTGCCACAATAGCCCATATATGTTGAATAGAAACCATCATATCAAACATCACAATACGCCCCACAGAATCCTCCATATTCACCATTTGATCCATATCAGGTTCAAGGAACCAATGCAACCCTGGTCAATAATCCTCCCCCGCAAATCAACCATGAATGGGAGGAAATTAAGAACGCTCTCAAAGAGCTAAAAGTAGGGACCAAAACTAAAACATTCAAGTTTGATGAAGTGTATCCTTACCTTTTTGATCGATCTATCACTGTAGTACCCTTCCCCAAGCACTTTGAGACACCAAAATTTGAGAAATATCAGGGGAAGGGAGATCCTGTGAGCCACATGAAAGAATTCTACATGGCCTGCCAAGAAGTGGCCTATAGAGATAATTTCCTCATGAGACTATTTCCCAAAAGATTAGGAGGGACCACTCTTGAGTGGTTCTACAAAATCCCCTATGGAATAGTCTCTACTTTAACTGAATTATCTAAAACTTTTGTGGCCCAGTATGCACATAATGCCAAAAATGAACTCTCACTCATTGATCTATGCAATTCCAAACAAAAGGGAGCAGAGAGCCTGGCCGATTACCTCTAGTGTTGGCAAGGGCTTACTACAAGGTTGTCTTATCAACCCCCTGAGAAACACCTTATCAAAATCTTCATTAACAACCTCCATTCTAAGCTTGCTTATCACATGCGCATGAATTACATACAAACTTATCATGATATCAGAATCAAAGGCATGGATCTCGAGTGAGGTCTTGTAGAAGAGGGTGTCATCAAGCACTACAAGGAATCTCAGCCTGACAAACACAAAAATTATCAATCATAGTACTAGAACAAGAACAAGAATGCGGTAACTGATAGAGCCACTAACACCAAACACGTTTAGGTTGTGGTAGCCAGTCCTAATACACCCTATCAAACCTATCAGCAAGCACCGCCAGTATATCCACAACCTCCTCCCATGTATCAGCACCTCACTCCTACGTATCACCAACCAACATATTAGAAAAACATGTACCCTCAAGGCATGCCTATCTATCCCCCTCCAGGGACATCATATCAACACAACTACCAAGGTCCTATGAATCAAACAAATGTTATATCATTGCCATATGGACAACAATGGCCTCACGCTTCAAATGTGCCACAACTCATGTTTAACCCTTTGGGTGAACCCATAGATTTCATCTTCCGCAAAATGGTACAAGCCAACCAAGTTGTGTATCCAAAGACACATCCATTTGATGACTCAACACCTAAGCCTGCCTAGTATAAAGACAATGAGTAATGTGATTACCATCGCATTAAGGGACACACTACCCTCAAATGCATGAAGGTAAAACACTATATTAAGGATCTCATTGACCATAAGGAGATCAAAGTGGACTCTCCTACCCAACCATCACCAAACACAGGCCTTAAAATTTATGAAAATGCATTTCCTACACACACTTCAAGTAAAGGCCCAAGCAATCCTACTCACTCCTCTGATCAGGGTAAGGGTAAGCAAGGAGAAAATGCCAGCAGAAAAGATTATACAAATGCATATATCAATTATGATAATCTCATCAGCTGGATATCCCACATCCATTCCTATGTCAATGTCATCCATGTCAAGGGTGTCGATAACCAATGCACAGTCACCACTCGTAGAGGCAGAATCATAGTTGCAGGTGCAAGTACCATTCCATCTGTTGGTACTCAGTACAACATTTTGGAACACCTAGGGAATACTCCTACCCAGATTTCCATCCTGGATCTTCTCCGCACATCACCCACCTATCAAGAGATCCTTAATAAAGCCCTGCAAGAATCCCGTGTTCCCAGTGACATCAACCTCACTAAATTTTAGAACCTTGTCAGACACTTTTCTACATCTTGTGGGGTCTCCTTTAAACCAATAGACATACCCTCTAAAGAATCTGACCAAAATCTCCCACTCTATATTGCTTTCATGGTTAAATATTTTCCCATCAAATGGGTCATGATAGATAATGGTTCGACCCTAAATTTGTGTACACTAAAATTCATAAAAGAGTTGGGTTGCACTGAAGTTGATATAAAAAATGATGTCATTACAATAAATTCATATGACAATCTAGAACAGAATTTTGAAGGCACCATTTCATTGCCCATTCAAGTGGGCCCTGTTATCCAGGATACAGTGTGCCATGTTGTTGATCTTGACCTTCCCTTCAACATCCTCCTTGGACGCCCATGGATTCATTCTATGTAGGTCATCCCCTCCACCTACCATCAATGCATCAAATTTCCATATAATGGCACTAAAATCACCATCCACACAGATCCCAATCCCTTTGCATATTGCAACGCATTGGAAACCTCCTTCCCACATTCAAATCACTATCCTGGGATTGACATTGGCACATCTATCGCCAGTTCATCCCGAACCCATTCAGACCCAGAAATAATCCTTTCCACCACCCTTTCCTTAGTCAAGATCAACACCAAAGGTTGTGGTGAATACAGATTATCTTATGCCTTCGACCTTGGAGCAATGCCAGTCGATCCCCACACTCAAGGTCAACAACCTAATCCAAGCAAGATAGAATCAAAAACAACCAAGCCGCTACAATTTGGCCCTACTACTTTTATCTCAAGTGGTACTTTGAATGGATAGGAAATGACGCCCAATATCAATCAATGGATCTATAAGGATCCACCACCCAAGGAAACAAATCACCTCAATTACTTCAAAGGAAAGTACCATGTAACTCACAGACTGGTGATAGAAAAATGGAACTACCAAGGAGGTGACCTTGGTTATGAAGAACAAGGAATGAAGGATCCTATTGTACCTACTCGGAGAGATAAACACCTAGGCCTTGGTATGGATTCTACCATGAATGGGGTCACCAATGAGTACATCAACTATGCCTCTTATCCTTCCCTAGGTGAAATTGCTAACATCAAAGATGTCCTAGAAGAGAAAGTTGTGAGATCCTATGACGATGTCTTTGAATATGAAACCTTCCTGGGCAATTATGTCCTCCACCAACTTTCCATTCTCCTCATTGACCTTCCCCTCCGCTATCCTGAACTCATAGATTGGGACCAACCAAGTATCATACACGTTGACGAGTTCAAAAGCGAGGACACACTCCTAAGTTTTATTAGAGCAATTGAAAAAAACAATGACTAGGGGCAAGACTTAGCCTGTCTACAAACTAGACCCAAAGGCATACTTTGGGGAAGAGGATAACTTTAGCCGCAAAAATGAAATAGAAAATAAAAATGAAAAAGAGAGAAATTGATCCCCTAGCGAAAACCCCTCTGGGGCACTATCTAATCATAAAATAGTAAAAACAAAGGTTGTATCATCTGGTGAAAACATCCCTAAGGTGCCAGAGGATGAAAATTCTTCACTTCCTCTAATCTGAGACTACATGCCTAAGCAATCATCGATTCTCATTGAAAAAAAAAACCTATCAACCTGGGCACCAAAGAGAATCTCGCCATCATATACATAGCAGTGTCTTTGGCTGAAGAAGAAGAATGTGATCTTTTCACCCTCTTGAAGGAATCCATCAATAAGTTTGCATGGTATTATTCCCACATGCCGAGATTAGACCCCAATTTGGTGGTTCATCATTTAGTAGTGGACCCAAACATAAAACATGTCAAGAAAAAGCTCAGAAAGATGCATCCTAAAGTGGCACTACTAGTTAAAGTGGAGCTAGAGAAGTTACTCCAAGCCAAGATCATCTGTGCTGATTGGATTTATAACATGGTGCTAGTGTCTAAGCCTGAAAAATCAATCAGGATATGTACAGACTTCTGAGATCTTAACAAGGCATGTCCCAAGGATGATTTCCTATTTCCCAACATAGACATGATCATAGATCTCACAACAAGACATGAGATGTTGACACTCATGGATGACTTTTCTGGATATAACCAGATCCGAATTGTAGAAGAAGATCAACATAAGACAACATTCACAACCCCTTGGGGCACCTTCTACTATAATATGATGCCTTTTGGCTTGAAGAATGCTGGGGAAACCTATCAAAGGGCCATGACTATCATTTTTCATGACATGATTCACAAAATTCTTGAGGACTATGTAGACGATATCTTGGCAAAATCAGGTAAAAGGGAAGATCACCTCAATATTTTGGAATGTGTCCTTGATACAATTGGACACTACTACTTAATGCTCAACCCTAAGAAGTGTGTCTTCAGGGTTACATCAGGAAAGCTCCTTGGGTTCATTGTATCTAGATGAGGCATTGAAATAGATCCCAAGAAAGTACAAGCTATCATAGAGATGCCTCCACCAAAAACACTCTGACAATTATGCAGCCTCCAAGGAAAGCTACAATATGTGCACCACTTTATCTCTCAGCTAGCAGACAAATGCCAACCATTCACTCATCTTATGTGAAAAGACAAAACATTCAAATGGGATCCTTAGTGTCAGAAGGGTTTTGACAAGATCAAAGAATATTTGGCTAATCCACCTATCTTGGTACCTCCTATACCCAACCGACCACTCATGTTGTATATTTCTACTACTACAACAGCACTAGGGGAACTCCTTGCTCATTTGGATGATAAGGGTAAAGAAAGAACCATTTATTACATTAGTCGGTTGGAAAGTTGACTCCCAAGGAGTATATGACTTATTTTGTGTTGTCATTTGTTGGAAAGTGACAATACAAGAAATTGTTATTTTGTCATTGTTGTCAAACCTTAACTGGTGAGACTATTGTTATCTATTTGAGTACCATATCTATTATTGATTAAGAAGATTTAACATGAAGACCAAGTGAATGGTTGAGTTAAGGCAATTAAAAGGGTACTTGATCAGTTGGCACTCTGGCAAAGTAATTAGTTGTTTATCTTTAAAAAACAATTTTTCTATCTGTTCTGTGTCGAGAAAAGTTGCTTGTGCTGAGAAAAGTTGCTTGTGATGAGAAAAGTTGCTTGTGATGAGAAAATTTGTTCAATGCCAAGCACTAGTGAAATTGTCGAGTGGAAATAGTGATGTTGGCCGACTTATAATAATTGGATTAATGATGAGATTTGATCTCTGGCTGACTTAGTTAATTTTATTGGGATATGTAATGTTAATTAAAGATTGATCCACATCATTTAATGTATGGGTAATCGTAATTAATGCATGGTTTCAAGATTTAATTAGAGACTACTTTG
>MU224217.1:145390-157470 GCA_018584345.1 Thuja plicata
TGACCTAACAGTCATTTGTATAAATCCTCTAACAAGGTGACATTCAGGTGGAATGTTCTAAGTCCTCTAACAAGGCCACTCCTGACAGGGTGATTAAATCCTTTAACTAGGTCACACCTAGTAGTGTATTATTGTAACCTTTAATAGGGTTGGCTCCTCACAGAGCTCACTTTAGAAGAGTGAAAACTTGGTAGCATGTTACTGGTGATTTTTCCCATATTGGGTTTCCACGTTAAATACTTATGCCAACTTGTATGAATGCTTATGGTTTTTTTTATTGTTATGTTTCTACAAGCTAATTTCAATAGACAGTAAACTGCATGATTAAATTTGTTAACTTATGTTACTGTTGTCGAGTAGATATGATATATAGAAAGTTTTTATTTGCTACATCTAGACCTAAGGATAACCAACTCACCCCTCCCCTCTCAGTTATTCTAAATTCATTCTAACAATTTTGGAATATATCCTTGATATAATTAGACACTACTGCTTAATGCTCAACCCTAAGAAGTGTGTCTTCGAGGTTACATTAGGAAAGCTCCTTGGGTTCATTGTATCCAGACGAGGCATTGAAATAGATCCTAAGAAAGTACAAGCTATCATAGTGATGCCTCCACCAAAAACACTTCGACAACTGTGCAGCCTCCAAGGAAAGCTATAATCTGTGTGCCGCTTTATCTCTCAGCTAGCAAACAAATACCAACCATTCACTCATCTTCTACGAAAAGAAAACACATGAAAATGGGATCCTTAGTGTCAGAAGAGTTTTGACAAGATCAAAGAATATTTGGCTAATCCACCTATCTTGGTACCTCCTGTACCCGACCAACCACTCATCTTGTATATTTATGCTACTACAACAGCACTAGGGGCACTCCTTGCTCAGTTGGATGATAAGGGTAAAGAAAGAACCATTTATTACATTATTCATGTTGGAAAGTTGACTCCCAAGGAGTATATGACTTATTTTGTGTTGTCATTATGGAAACAAAGTCATATGATGTTTTGACAGAAAACTATGAAGTGAAAATTGACTAAGTGTAGAAGATAAAATAGAATAGTGACTTGTATTCGATCAAAGCATCAGTGCACGTGCATACAATCACATCAAGATATGAGCATTCAAAATTAAGCTCTATGGTATGTTGTTATACTTAACCTATACATGCATGGTATGAAATGGCATTACAAACAAGTTATAGAAAGAACAAGTACACTAGCAGTTTAGAATACAGAGTATGAAGATGACTTCATGATTTTGATTAGCGTGTAATATTTTGTTATGTAAAGGCTAAGTGCCTATTGTAATAAGTTTGTAATCATGTATTAAACATTGTTGTAAACACACTTAAGCCAAATTTTTTGGAAGCATTGTGAATGTTGTTTTTGGGCTGATTAAGGTCTTGTTTATAGTCGCGTCTATTCAGGCATAAACATATATCTATGCAATGTAAAGATATATTTGAAGTGTCGAAGAAATAGTTAGATAAGATATATAGGAGAGAAGTATGAAGATAATAGTATGAGATAGAACCCTTAAAGAAGACAAGAGCATAAGCGCATAACTGGAACTGATCAGACATCTGTGTCATATACAACAGTTCATTTTTGGATATAGTGCATATCTATTCTCAGAAGGTTGTAGCCTTCTTTCTCATTGAGTAGTGAGCTCTTGGATAGTGAGTCCTCACCCCTAATAGGTTTGTTTTTAAAAGACTCGTAATAGGGTCAAGCCTTTAACTAGGTCATTGTACTTGCATTGTAAAGACTGCTTCTAACAGGGTAAAGGAACTTTAACAGGTTCATTATACTAGTGCAATATTTGTGGGTACTAATTCCCACCGGGGTTTTCTTTTAATCAAGGTTTCCCCATAATCATATTATGTGTTATGTGATCTTATGTTAAGCTTCAAGTGATACATATATATATATATATGTATATATATATATATATATAATTGATTTATGTTTAAAGTGTTGAAATTGAATAATTAGCTAAACATTGATTCACTCCCCCCCTCTCAGTGTTTCCAACAATTGGTATCATAGCTCTGGTCCTCTAAGAGAAAATTTTAACCACTTAAGGATATCATGGATTTAGCAGAAGTCAAACATCTGAAAAAGAATCTTGAAGCAACCCTTGAAGATATAGACAGATCCGAGAAAGAAAATGAGGAACTTAAGCTAAAGGTTGATGGCTCTCAAATGCTTATCAAGAAATTAAGGAAAGATCAGAAAGATTTCTCTACAAATGATTTTGGAAAAATGGTCAAGAAGTTGAATGAAGATAATATGTCTTTCAAGGATAAGATAGAAGAATTGAATGATCAGCTAACTGATAGCCTAACAACTATTGAAGAGAAGAACAAAGAAAATAAACAGTTAGATGAAGAACTCATACAAGCCAATATGAAAATCTTGGAATTGGAAAACATCAAGAAGAAGATTGAATCTGAATTATCAAGAGCAAAAGACAAGATTGAAAAACTACATACAAGTTCTGATTTAATTCAATCACAACTTTATGCACAAAAACTAAAAGGTGATACTATTGGTATGGGATACAGTCTAGCTCAAATTGAGATCAACTCATTACAAGAAAGAAAGAAAGCTCAAATAGAATCTTCAAAAGAAAAGAAAACTAATAATCATGAAGAGACCAAAGCAGAACCACCAAAAGATAAGCACAAGGAAGTCAACCATACTTTCTATGCCTGTAACAAGCATGGACACTTGGAAAGAGATTGTAAGAATGTTAGACCCTTCAATGGTTACTGTTACTCCTATAATAAGTTTGGTCATAGGGCTATTCATTGCAGAAAAAATCACATAAATCAGCCACAACTGAACCAAAGGAATCAAACTCAATTCAATTAGAGAAATCAACCTCAAAAGTACTTGTAGAACATTACATGTTAGATATGTAATTACAATGGACACACAACCAAGCAATGCAACATGATGAATAACAACATTAGACCTCCTATAATTTTTCACTCATGTGGAAAGGTTGGACACATCTCAAGGTCTTGTAGATCAAGAACAAAAGGACAAGAGAATCCTAAGAACTCTTTGTTTGAAGAATCAGGAGAAGCTAAGTTTGTGGAAGCTAAAGCTAACTCAAATAAAATATGGGTCGAAGTAAAGAAGGATAATGAAGATAACAAGGTAGTAGATGCATCGTTAGTGGATGCACCTTCTACTTCTAGATAGTTGACCCTCATGGTCTTAGGGGGAGCTATTCTAGCTCTGAACCCCTGCCTGGCTGGTATACTCACCTTTGAGTATGCGCCTATGGATTCATGCATGTGATCATGAATTAAGGTTGTATGCATTCATGCATTGCCTTTACTTCGTTCAGAACAAAGTTTGAAATTCTCTCTGTAAACTGCTTTATGGAAATGAGCATTAAATTCAATTAATCTTTATATAAAGTGGCAAAAGATCTTAAAAACCTCACTTATCATTCAAGATTGAAGCATTTTGAAAGCAGATAAGGATTGAGCATCAAAGCACTACAACTCAAAAGATTAGTTTGTTTGTGAATAGATTAATGATTGGAATGGAACCCTAGTAGTCATGTCATTTCAGAATTGTCGTGAAACCCTACTTAACCAAGTTGCAAGTAAGTATGGAAACCCCTGTTGTATTCGATATTGTTGAAAGGAAGAGGTTTGTCTTTAAGAAGCATCCATTCAAATCTATACTAGATGATGTCGAAGGATAATTTTCTAGGACTCCACTTAGAGTAGTACATGTAGAAGACATCCATGCATATATTTATTGCAAGAAGGAAACTGTTGCAGACAACAACATTGCATCTCTCATGGGTTCAATGATGAAACTAGACTAGTCATTCAAGGATGAATACGTGCATCTCACTGATAACCCTATCTTTGAGTATTCCAATGCGCATGAGTTATATGAGCCAGAATGGGTGAAGATACTACTGAGAAGGATACATGATGATCTATACTGGATAGGTGAGTTTCCTATCCACATCACTATAGATTTAATTCATGAGATGACTGGACTTCCTAAGACTGGACTAGTTCTTCCTACTAGAAAGGATGTTAAAAAGTAGGTTGAACAAGTTTGCTTATCTAGAAGTGATAGGCGTGGCATGACTGTTGATCCCATTAAGGAGAATGACATCAAACTACTCACTATGATACTTGGATACAAGTTTCAACAAGCAAAAAGATTGAATAGTGTGTCCGCAACAACAATTCTGGCAGTAATAAGGATAGTGAGAGATAACACTTAGTACAATCTCTATGAATTATTGTGCACATAGCTGATAGAGAATATCAAAGCCATTAAGCATGACAAGAGCAAGATATTCAGGTTTGGTTCTTTGATTATCTATTTTTACTTCCACATTGTTGGTAAAGTTGCAAATCTTTACCTAGATAGGAGTAAGCCTACTATGTCTTAGATATCACTAAAAGCTACATCAGAGAGTAATGAAAAATATTCTATGGACATGGATATCAAAACATTCAAGATCAAGATGAAGAAGAGGTTCAAGATACCTGAGAAGATAGTTGAGAAATACAAAGACACCATATGCTTCATGGTAAAAACTGACTGCACTTGCATGGAGGCAGTTGAGCCCAAAACAAAATGGATTCACCCCCTTGGATATGAAGTTGAAGAGAAAGTCTTGGAAGGTTATGCAAAAGTTCTCCTATCTGCACACAAGGATCCCAATGAACCTAGATGGGGAACATACAGAGAAAAGAAAAATCAAATTGATTTTTTCTTATACAGTGTTGACAACAAAAGGAAGGCATCAAGGATTGCCTCAAATATCCTAAAAGTTTATGGGGTTACACAAGAAGACCTAGACAAAGCTAGGGAAGCTAAGATTGCTAAAGGACTTGAGAAAACTCTTGCAGAAGTTAAAATAGAGAAGTATGATGACATCTAGAAGAAGAAGAAGATTATAGAGAGCACTTCTATGCCCTCGACCACCATTGATCTAGAATCCTCTCCACCTTTTGTACCAAGCAAGAAGTCTAGAGGAAGGAAGGAAGCGCCTGCTAGTCACCCATCCTCAAGAAAAACTTGGAGCATAGTAAGAAATACTCAAGCTCCTCCTGAGGTAGGATTCAGACCTAGTCTTAATGTCTTAAGGAACAGGATTGTTAATGAAGGGAGACTAGATACAATTAAAAAGTTTTATGACAAGTATCAAGAGATAGATAAATCTAAGATACATTCTATGCTCATCTCTCACATGAACAAGTTTAAAAAGTTAGTTGTAGAATTCAAAATAGTGATACCAGACAAGCTATGGAACATTCTAGAGATAATGAAAAGGCATGCAATTGAGGAAGATATGAGGATTAGAGAAGAAATATTGGATAATCTTCTCCCTATTTGCGCACATGATGAGAAGGTAATTCTATTAGATTTGGTAAAGTCTCATCTCAGAACCAAGACAAGGACTCTTCATATTATGAACAAAGAGTATGAGTTAGTTGGGAAAGAGATTGAAAAATCTTTTGCACAAGTGTTTATGGATAGACATATGTATCCTTCAATGGCGCCTATAGAAAAGGTAACTCCAGTTCCTCCCAAACAAGTTGCAGAACTAGTGATTCAGAATGCACCTAAGACAGGTCCACAAGTTTTAGCATCCTCAATTTCAATAGCTTTTGATACAGTGAAAGATTCAGGAGATACTATAGTGATTAATGATATCAAGATATCCATGACTGCTTTCGACAATGATTTGGACAAAGTTGACAAAGCATTTGTAAGCACTAAAGAAACAAAGGAGGTATGCACTGATGACACATCTTTACAACAAGATGAAGTCCCCTTTAATGATTTAACAGATTTAAATAAAGAACAAGACAATCAGACTAATGAGATACCAGCTATGGAGATCCCAGTAAAAATTGAATGCATGGATACTAGTCAAAATACTATATTCACACCATCCATTCAACCATCTACTTCATTGTTGTCAAGATTAACTCCTAACTCAACAAGTTTGGATGCATGGGGAGAAGAAGACTTGATCAAGATCAGTGTCCTAGCTCTGGAAAAAGCCAAAGAGAAAAAGGTTATGAGAAACTCTCTCTTCTTGGAATCAGTAAGCATTCTGAATGACCTAGTGTCTGCGGACAAGAAAGTAGAAAAAATTCAATCAGTTGATGATGTAGACAACATCCTAACAAGCTTCAAAACACATTTTACAAGTTTAATAAACTTAGCTACTAGAGTTGCAGAAGATGAGTACAAAATAGAAAGATTGAATGAATTGGTAAAGAATTTTTCCTTAGATTTAAAGTCATTGAAGATTGGTCAGACAATGTTGAAAGAGTTGGCATCAAAAGGCAGAAAGGTTATAGCAAATTGCATGGACAGAGGCAAACTCACCTCTGAACCTATCAAAAATTTAGAAGAGGCAGATATCTTGGTTGATAACATAAGACACTCAGTTTAAACATCATCCCAAGATATAAAAATCTGCAACAATATCTATCAAGGTCAGATAGACAAGATAAAAAAATAAAATATGGAGATCAGTAAGATAAGGATCCGGCAGACTCAGTTGAGAAATGCACTTGCACCCTCCTTAGCAGTTCTGGATGAGAACATTAAATAGATTGATGCAACAATTGGTACCTATGATCAAGGACCCAGCATGGATTTGACAAAGATGGAAAAACTCACATATTCTCTATGCACCCATCTCTAAAAAATTGATGCACTAAAGGCATTCTGGCAGCAAGAGATGAAGAATCTGCAGATAGCCTATCCAGATGTATACATGGAGTAAGTATTTAAAGACTTACAATTTTGACACCTTTATCATTAATTTCAAAGGGGGACTAATGTATGTATGAGGAGAAGTGTATATATATGCAAAGAAATATATAGTATATGTTAAGAGAAGAAAATATACAATTTTTTATGTTAGTCAATTTTGAGTAACTTAGCCACATTCCTTTGTTGCCATTAATGACAAAGGGGGAGATTGTTGGAAAGTTGACTCCCAAGGAGTATATGACTTATTTTATATTGTCATTATGGCAACAAAGTCATATGAAGTTTTGATAGAAAACTATGAAGTGAAAATTGACTAAGTGTAGAAGACAGAATAGAACAGTGACTTGCAGTCAATCAGAGCATCAGCGCACATGCGTAGGATCACATCAGGATATGCACATTCAGACTTAAGCTCTATGGTATGTTGTTATACTTACCCTATACACTCATGGTACAGAATGGCAGTACGGACAAGTTACAGAAAGAACAAGTACACTAGCAATTCAGAATACAGAGTATGAAGTCGACTTCATGATTTTGATTAGCATGTAATCTTTTGTTATGTAAAGGCTAAGCGCCTATTATAATAATTTTGTAATAATGTATTAAAAAAATTTGTAAACATGCTTAAGCCAATTTGTTTGGAAGCATTGTGAATGTTTTTTTTTATTTGACTAAGGTCTTGTTTATAGTCGCGTCTATTCAGGCATAAACATATATATATGCAATGTAAAGATATATTTGAAGTGTTGAAGAAATAGTCAGAGAATATATATAGGAGAGCATTATGAAGATATCAGTATGAGATAGATCCCTTAAAGAAGACAAGAGCATAAGCACATAACTGGAACTAATCAGACATCTGTGTCATATACAACAATTCATTTTTGGATATAATGCATATCTATTCTTAGGAGGTTGTAGCCTTCGTTCTCATTGAGCAGTGAGCTCTTGGAAAGTGAGTCCTCACCCCTAATAGGTTTATTTGTAAAAGACTCCTAACAGGGTCAGGCCTTTAACCAGGTCATTGTACTTGTATTGTGAAGATTGCTTCTAACAGGGTGAAGGAACTTTAACAGGTTCATTATACTAGTGCAATATTTGTGGGTACTAATTCCCACTGGGGTTTTCCTCTAATCAAGGTTTCCCCGTAATCATATTATGTGTTATGTGATCTTATGTTAAGCTTCAAGTGATATATATATATATATATATATATATAATTGAATTATGTTTAAAGTGTTGAAATTGAATAATTAGCTAAACACTGATTCACCCCCCCCCCCCCCCCCTCTCAATGTTTCCAACAAGTTGGACTTTAGAGGGGTATGAACTCAATTATTCTCGTATGGAAAAAGCATGTTTGGAAGTGGTCTTCACCACTCAAAAACTTCACCACCATATGCTTAGTCATACAACCAAGCTCATTTCAAAGGTGGACCCTCTCATGTACCTACTCTCTAGGACCATGCTCATAGGTCGAATGGAAAAATGGGTTATGTTGTTAAGCAAGTTTGACATTCAATATGTAGACAGAAAAGCCATTAAAGGGCAGGTCATTATAGATCAGCTAGAAGAAGCACCATTGGTGGATGCATATCCATTGATCATAGAATTTATAGATGAGCATGTGTACATGATAGACAAACAACCTACTTGGCAACTCTACTTTGACGGATCCTATACAGCTCACGGTGCAGGGGCAGGAATACTTTTTGTCACACCTCAAGCTGACTACATCCCTATGTCATTCAAATTGGGATTCCCCTCCATGAACAACATTGCAGAATATGAGGCATTAATCACAGGAATATGCATGGCTATAGAATGGAACATCACAGATATACATGTCTTTGGCGATTCACAACTCATCATTAAACAAGTCCTGGATGAGTATCAAACTAAAGACAATAAATTGATGCCATATAAGTAGATGGTTAACAAGCTAAAAGAACATTTCCTCCACTTGAAAATAACACAAGTACCACATTTGCAAAACAAAGCTACTGATGCAATGGCCACAATTTGCTCCCTTTTGGAGATTCCTCATGAATCTACACAATACAAATTCTTGGTTGAGCAACTGCATGCTCCCACATATGAGAATGATGAATTGAATCATGTGTGTGTGTCTTGGTTGGTCCTTAGTTCCCGTGGTACCATGATATCCAAGCCTACCTACAAAATGGTATCATATCCCCTTACCTCACCACAACCCAATGCCAAAACTTTATACGCAAAGCATCCTGCTACACTCTCGTGGAAAACACCCTTTATCATCGAGGCTATCACAACATGTTCTCTAGGTGTTTAGATGAAAACAAAGCTACCCAGGCGTTATAAGAGGTACATGCTGGTATTTGTGGTGCCCACACAAGTGGCATAGTCCTAGCCAGGCAACTTCTTTGTACAGGGTACTATTGGCCTACAATGGAACATGATTCTTGTGAGTTTGTCATGAAGTGCTTGCCTTGTCAACAACATGCCAATTTTATCCATTCTCCCGCACAAGACCTCAGACTTATTGCGCCTCCTTGGCCCTTTTCTTGTTGGGTTTTTGACCTCATTGGTAAGATTACTCCCCTCTCTTCTGAAGGCCACAAATACATAATCATAGCAACAGAGTACTTTACAAAGTGGGTTGAAGCAATTCCACTCACACTCACTATAGGTGTCTAGATCTCCAAATTCATCCTCTACCACATCATCTGCCACTTCGGCATACCCTCCACTATCTTCACAGATCATGGAACACCATTTTAAAATCAACACGTCAATGATCTGTGTGCTCGCCTCCATATCCATCACCATTTCTCGAGTCCATATTTTCCACAAGGTAATGGCCAAGCTGAGGCAACTAATAAAACCCTCCTCAAAATCCTCAAGAATGTTGTCAATGATACTGGTCATGACTGGCATCTCTAGATCAACCCCGCCCTCTGGGCATATCACACCTCCTATCGTACTCCTACTAGCACTACTCCATATTCCCTAATCTACGGTGCTGAAGCCATCTTACCAATTGAGGTTGAATTAGCCTCCCTCTGAGTATCATTGAGAGGCCTGGTTGATGACTAATATTACCAAGTAGCACGACTCACATAGCTGGATCTACTAGATGAAAAGTGCCAGCAAGCCTATGATCATCTAATTGTCAACCAAAATAGACTCAAGTGAAACTACAACAAGGTCCATCCAAGTCAATTCTAGGTGGGGGACCTTGTGCTAAAAGAGAATCAGAAAGTGGGTACAGATCACAAAAAGAAAGGTAAATTTGAGGTTACCTGGCAAGGCCCCTATGTTGTCACTACATGCTTTAGTTTTGGGGCATATCAACTCTCCACTCCTGAAGGAGAACCCTTGAATGATCCTATTAACATCATTCATCTCAGGCACTTCTATGCCTGAAGGCTGGTTGTTCATTCCAGTTATCTGAGAAAATTCATAAAAAAAATATAAAAAGTCCTGAAGAAAGCACAAAAATAATGTAAACAAGTCCTGAAAAAATCTCTAAAAAGCATAAAAATGAAGCTGAAAAAATGGTTGTCTCAGTGAAAACCTGGCAAACAGGTACTTGGACAACATAAAAAAAAACATCAAAAAGATCCAAAGAAATCAAAAAATAAGAATAAAGAGAAAAATTATGTCTAAAGGTGAAAACTTGGCAATCAGGCACCTTGGACAAGTATGCATGATGAAAACCTAGCAACAGGCGTCACACATAGTGGACCATTCCATTATCTATCAAAATCTTGTTTCCATCCATCACTATCATCACATATCTGCAAACCTTAGTATCTCACCAGTATTCCTTGGATGTTCACATATCGTATGCACTAGTTCCAAAATGATCCTCCTATCTCATGTCCTGAGCTTTTATAACCTTCTATATGATTGTCCATATATTATACTATCCCAATCCCTGAGCTTCAATCCTGTGCATATTTCCTCCTATCTTTAGTATGAGTGTTTCTTGTATGTATCTTGTATCCTCGATTGGTATCCTTGCAGAACATGATCTAGTTATGCTTTCAGAAATCTTTGATTTCAGCAAGTTCCTTTTGACAACATCTTGGTTCTATAGTTTGATCGCAGTGCTCCTTTGACAAATCAGATTTACGAATCCCATATTTCTAGAAATGGGTTGTTTGAGGATGTATCTTTCCTCTCGTTGACCTAAATCTATATCATCATCATCTCTGGGTTCTCGTAGGATGTACCCTTCCTCGTGAACTAATCAATCAACATAGTAAATTGTCACACGCATCAAAACAACAACACGATCCAATCAAATCTTGGCAGCAACCTTTGTGCATAATCATTTGTAACTGATCACTTGTAATTATTCATTTGGGTTTGTCCTTGTACATTCCTGACACCTCCAGTCTCCTTGCCATTGTGCTAACATCCTAAGTCCTCATGTTAACATTCCCTTCCTAGACCTTCATAGTCCTCTCGGTTGGTTCATCAGTTGATTGTGACACACTCCAAAAATATGGGTCCCATTGCATCTGTTTCACCCATCGTATCCATTAAACCTAGTATCATTTTAGGTTCATCATTAGGTTCATCATTACATTGCATTTAATCCTCATTTGATTTCATTAGGTTCATTCATCATCATTCAATTTCATTAATATCATAGTGAAAATCATTTAAAATCTTGCATTGTTAACTCATTATTATATCATTTAGATTCATTTAGAAAACATTACAATCTTACGTTGTTTAGATACATTTAAATTCAGTTTATATTGTTTATATTCATTTTTACATTTTGCATTGTCAATCATTTACATCTTGTATTCTTAAACCATTTAGATTCATTTTATCATCTAGCCTTGTTAAATCATTTAGATTCACTGTTAAATCATGTACATCTTGCATAATTAATTCATCTTAGATTCATTTTAGTCTTGCATTGTTAAATCATTTAAATCATTATAGTCTTGCATTGTTAAAATTCATTGATCCTTCATGCATATACATATTCATTAAACATCACATCTACATTGCATAAATCATAAAATCACATCACATCCTGCATCCACACATGTCATTAGATCATATAAGCATCATCCACCCTGTATAAGTCATACGTCATATATACATAGGCATAAAATGATCCTGCATACATCACTCATCATACATATGCATCACATCCTACAAGCATCAACTGTCATTAATCATATAAGCATATGCATCATAACATCACATATATAAAAAGCATAAATCATACATCATAAACATCATAGAGTCCTCCTCGATCATCATCATCATCATCATATATA
>MU224217.1:158987-190083 GCA_018584345.1 Thuja plicata
ATGACGGATTCCTATGACACGTAAGAGCTATGTCAAGAAGATTCAATGACAGGTGAAGACATGTGGCAACTGATAAATTTGAGTACTGTACACTCTTCCCCAATCGTGGGGTTCAGGGCATCGCCCTAAAAAAAATTTTGGGTTTCCTATTTTCTCAAAGAATGATAAAACCCTACTACGGTTATCTTTGGGAGTAGCCCTAAAAGTGAAGCGCATGATATAAGCATTTTTTAGGGTTGCGAAGAGTCGTGATGCGAGTGTATTGTTGGAACGTTTTATGCTGTCGTGATTTTGTCTTCAAGGGTTTTTTTGAAATCTTCTGAAAGAACTTGCATTGCAAGTGTATTGTAAGCTATAATAGTTTTTGATCAATACATTGTGTTGGTTTTGGAGTGCTGGGGTTTTTTTCGAAAGGTTTCCCCAGGGTATATCATTGTGTCATTCTCTATTTTTCTGTATGCATGGTATGTGGTTGCAATATCTTTGTTAAAGTAGTTAACGAATCTGTAATTGTAAGGATTTAAAAGAATTTGCACAATACTTTCCTATAGAGATTAGCGTAGGAAGCTATTTTTGCACCTGAGTTTCCTTACATATCTCCCCATGCGCCCACCTCCTTGGTGACATGAGGATGTAAGGCATCCTCTGACACCACCCCCTACTGCAATCCAAACTCTCTCATGACCCTAGATGGTCTGTATCTCTCTATCTGTTGGGTAGTCCTCCCCAAAAGAAAGTAGTCAGTATAAACATATGATAGATATATAAAATCCTCAAATCCATCCTCCACTCCTGCCGCCCAGTTCATAGCTCCCCATGGCTCACACAGTCTTTACGGGGTCCAGCAGAAAACTTGTACCTCATCGAGCAATTACTGCCAGTATCCTGTTTGGCCAAAGAAGGTGTATCTTAGAGGTAGCCTATATCTACAGGCATGTGGATCTCTAGGATATCGTGCCTCTCACACTCTCATAGGCCAGAACACTACAATGTGCTCCCATGCCAACACTAACATTAGCATCACTCTTGTACCCATGTTGCGCACCCCACAATATGCAGCCATGTGCAAATTGTGGTACAACTATCCTAAGAAAATGTACCCCCAACAATAAGAAGTACTCTCCTCTAGCATCTCTTCTAGCACCCATGACCATCCCATGCCAAACCCGTGTCCAGCTAGGTCTACTAACATCCTCCCTCCAATCAGTCCCACCAGAAATAAGGCTATCCACCGTAATCTCCTGTCGACTGTTGGCTGTCAGGCTATCCAGGTCCTGCATGTGGGAATCCACCTCATCAGTCTCTGGAACATGATCTCCATGTAATGATCACTATCCTCTAATCTATACTAAGAAATTACCTCTTGGATAGGTATCTGAAGAATCTGCAAGACATCCTCGAGTGTAATAGTCGCCTCTCTAGTAGGAAAATTAAATTTGGTGGTATCATTGTGCCACCGCTTGATCAAAGTGGTAATCATCCTATTGTACGCCCGTAGCCAAGGCCAACGGGGCACATAGTCCAACACAAAAACATCTAACAATCCCCAATCCTCCACTGTGAGCTACGGCTCCAACTCCATGGTTGGCATCCAATGCTCTCAAGATCCCAATGGTTGGAACTACTCTTGTCACATTCAAATGTGAGGCCTCACCCTGACCCATCATAGAGTTACTGTTCAATCACACTTTGATACTTTATGTTTTGATACATTGATACATTTTTTGATTATCCTGACAGAGACTTGAGATATTATGTTTATGATGATGATTATTTTATATGGATTACATTCTGATATGGATTGGACCTAGAACATGTGGTTGATTTTGATTAAACATGTTTAGATAAGTGAATTGATGAAAAGATCAGATCATGATTAGACTAGATTATTTCATGGATATTATTTCATGATGATTATGGAATTATTATGTTTTAAACATTTCCGTATGAAAATTATAATTAGAAATTTAATTCCTCTTAATGATTAATTTTGCTAAGTATGAATTAAAAATGTATATTGCATGTGATTTTATTATCTTGGACTACTAATGCTCGAGTTTAGTGTGCAGGAAAGAGAACCATGGAATTATTCAGAGAATCAGGGCTAAACACATGTGAATTGAGTAAGCCAAGGTTTAATCCAATAAAGGGTTGAAACCTTGTTGTAATGTGATCTTGTTGTAAACCTAATCTGAGTGTGTGTTAATAGTTTAAATTCATGTTGTTGTTTGGACATGTCATTGTGAATGTGATGTGTATTTTTTGGTGTCACTTGACACTTATATTATCCATGTGGATGGTGACATGTCAAATTAGGGCTTGGGCAAGAATCACCAAACCTTATAGGATGTTTTATTAATCCCACTTCCATATAGATGTCTTGTAGGAATCACATCAAGTTGGAACTCGGATTTGAACTTTAGGAGTACTTTGGAGGGGTGAAAAGTGACCCTAGAGTATATTTTTGGCCAAAATTAGTTAACCCTAAGGGGGTACCTTAGGTTGGGGGCTATTTTTTACCTATGAGAAAGTCTAAATCACCATTATGTCCCTCCAAAATACCTACTTTTCCAAAGTGGCGAAAATGAAAATGACCTCATGCATCTAAGTTGTCCCACACTCCTTACTAAACTCTCAATTAAGAGGGGAGATGAGAGGTAAGACAAAAGGACTAGAGGGCATGTCTCATTAATTGCTAGGCCTTGACTACACTTCTAGGGGTCTTTTTAGAGGGTTTGGAGAAACTTAGCAGGTGTTCACCTACTCTCTAATTTTAGAGACAATTAGGGTTGGAGGAAGGAAAAGGAAAGGATAAGGGCTTCTTCTCAACTATATTCTTGCTATTTTTTTTCTTGAACCAAGGTTGGTGGATTCTTGCCATGGAGAAATACTTTTGCATTTTAGCTTTGTATGTTATTGTTTTTATGAGCATGTAAATCTTGTATGGTGTTCATATATGTAAATCTTGCATGGAGTCCATATATGTAAACCTTATATAGTGTTGTTGTATGTAGATCTTGTTATTGTGTGTTGGGTTGGAGATACATTTGGATTTTTGTATCATTTCTTGTTTCTTTAGATTGGGATTTTTGTTCATAGGTGTTTAAGGCATTACTCACCTTTTGGGAAGGGAAGAAGTGGCTTTAGGTGAAAGGGTTAGTTTGGCTCTCCATTGTAGTGAGAGTCTCTTCTCATGGAGAGAAGAGGGAGAAAATGCAAGGTGTATGGGCCCTTGCATGCCATTGTATTTGATCCTAATTTTGAGGGAGATAAGGGAAGATTGGATGGAGGATGTATGTGATTTTTCCTTGAAGAGGAAATGACCAAATATATATATGGAAGGAATGTTTATGAGGCCTTGGAAAGGCATGGAAAAACTCTTGTTGAAAATTTCAAATTGGTAATGGCATTCTCCTCCTTGGAAAATCCCACCTTCACCCTACTTCAATGAGTTTGGAAAACTCATTTGTGAAGCCTTGGTTGGGAGTTAATTGTTGTGTTGTTCATATATGATGGTTGTGAGAATTTGGATGTGTTACTTGTTTAGCCTTGGTTCTCCAAGCTCGGTGGTGGTCTCCTTGAGACCTTGGTTGGGAGGTGAGCTTCCCATGGTTCTCTTCATATATTTGTAGGTTTTGAAGTCTATATGATTGTGGATAAAGCTTGGGATATGTCTTTATTTTAGTGTTGTTGTGAGAGAGCAACTTTAATATTGCATGGCTATTCCTTGTATTGAGATTCAATTTTTTTAAGTGTTGTAATGTCCATTTTGTGAGCCTTGTTAAGCAAGATGTGAAAAGCTCATATTCATTATGTAATAGTTTTCATAGCATGTAAAATTGAGTGGATTTATGAATCTTGTAATTTATATAATGTATTTTATTTTAAGTTAAAAACACTTCATTATTCCTTTAGAAATATGAATTCTATTTCAATAGGATCATTACTCTACATTAAAATTTACATTGCAACCTCAATCTTTGAAAAGAAGAGATAAACTTGATAATATTAGTAAGTCAACAAGTTAGTATATTGATGTGCAAATCAACTAATAATAAAATTTAAATTTTAGTTCACCTAGTGTATTGCAATAATCAAATAAATCCATTGCATACAATTAGTTACTATAATAAGATCAATAATATTTATGTTAGAAGCAAAAAAAAACATTACCCATGACACTTTCTAGATTTTTAGAGCAAAAATACTCTCTGGAAAATGTATGGGGAGGGATTTAATTCCCCCTTTACACAAAGAATATTCTCCATATATTCCCCTCACTAAACCCTCTTAATTATCCCCTAATTATCTCTTTAATGCTGATACATAGTTTTAACTAATAAAGGAGGCATGATGTTGCACCCATCCCCGTGGGCCCCACACACTTATATTGTAAGTGTTGAAAGGAAATTTAAATAAAATGTAATAAAATGATATTGATGCTAGCCATCTTACCTTGTCTAACCTCCTAGTGGGACCCACCCACATACTCCCCTTCTTACCTCCTTACCCATGCGAAATATATATGGGGGCTGACTTGGTATTTAATACTTTTCCCAAGACAAGACCCTTTCCCCATTCCATGCGAATTTGGTCTGACACAGGGATAGATGCACATCCCTAGGACAAGGAAGCCTTAAGGTAGCTTACATAGGGGAAAGCTTGTTATGGACCCCACCTCATCCTTGGAAGAATTCGCATGCCTTTCCAAAGGCTTTTCCTTGCATAAATTCATGCATGTTTTGGAAGGGTTGAGCTTCCCAACACCCCCTACCCACTTGGCAAGTGGGCATTGGGAATATGGGAGGGGTGATGGGATAGGTTAGTTAGTAGGGTAGGCTAGTTTAGTAGGATAGGTGGGTTAGTAGGTTGATAGGTTAGTTTAGTAGGGTGTTTAGGTTAGTTGTTTGGATTAGTGATTTAACAGGTTTATTATAATGTGTAGATTTATTTAGAAATGAATTAACTTTTTAATAAACTATAGTTTGTTTTAGCCTATGGTAAATTACTTAGCAAAGATAGTTTAAGTTAGTAAATAGATGTATATTCTTTTAGTGTTTTATTTTAAAAATTGTGTAGTTCATTTTATGGGTATATTTGTTAATTAATGATGAAGTTAATTAATAGATTTATATCTTTAGTGTTCATGTAAATTGCATAGTTAATTGTTAATTTAATTATTTTTAGATGCTAAATTGATTTTCTACTAGAGGTAATTTAATGTTTCTTTTATTTAAAGGATAATTTAAATTTTGTTAGGGGATTATGAATTAGGATAGCATGTGTTTTTTTAATAAGGGGAGAATTTAATTAGAATTGATATTAGTAAGTTAGGAAAGTAGATTAGATTATGATTATTAGATTTTAATAAATAGTTTAATTGATATAGTGAAATTGTTATTAGATTTTAATTATGTCAAGGGGTAAATGTTTCATGTATGTCTGTTTAAAAGGGGATAGAATTTAATTAGTCCTTATATTAGTGGATATTTTAATATATATGTTAAAAGCAGGTTCAAGGGTAGTTAAGAAAGGTTATACATATTAATTTTTTAGATTAAGTTAGTTCTCTTTTATTAGTTAACTAATGTGTGTGTAAAATAGTTATATCGGGGTTGTTTATAGATGTTAGTAGTTAATGTCGAAAGAGAATTTGCATTGGATTTAAATAGATCAGTTGTAATCAAGGTTAAGAAATCAAAGTGAATACTAGGTCAACCTAATTCAACACATGATTCTATCACCTAGATTACCATCACGATATTACACGTGGATAAACATTAAACCATAGTTAGTTCAATCTAACCTAAGAGTTCATGTAACACGTACATCAAGTTGATGCTCAAACTCTGCATCCATATGTGACGTAACCCTAATTCAACCTATGAATATACCTTGAAATTTGAAGGCTAACTTCTCCGTGTAATCACATTACCTCAACTCATCCATTGTTAGTTGTATGTACTTGTGTTTTAAGAAAAAGTTTGTCTGTGTTTTGCCCTAGTTTTGGTCATGACATTTTGGTATCAGAGCAGTGTTTTGACACTAGGAACCTAACCCATTACATTTCAACTCATTCAAAACTTAAATTATTGTCTAAGATGCCTGTCGTCACTAGAGCTAACTGACAAGACAGAGGTCATAGAGCTCCTTATGTTGGGGTGGGACAAGGGAATCCACCACCTCCACCACCTCAGAACCCTAACCAGGATATTTTGGATGTTTTCCAAAATCTGATTGGGGTAATTCAGCAAAGACTACCACCCATTGTTTAGCTATAGATTCCTGAAGAGGAAGCACATATTTCAGAAAATGATAGAGTAGTTAGCAGAGAGAGGAGTAGGAGTCCTCCACCCAGGTCTGTTGAGGTTCATGATGATCAGGAGGGTGAGTCAGTTCATCGAGTTGTAATACCATGCGAACATGAGATACATGCCAGAGAGAGGCCCCTAGCGATGTTGGAGATGAGATCTGAGAGTTATTGCAACTCCAGCCACCCTTGTTTTTGGGATCCACTGACAGATCAGTAGCAAAGGCCTGGTTACAGAGTTTACAATGATGTTTTGGATTGCGCCCTTATGGTAGTAATCTAAAGGCACGACTTGCAATCCATCTCCTACAAGAGAAGACTTCCACTTGGTGGGAGTAGGAGGTGTCCATAGGTGGAGTATTGACACACTCACTTGGGAGACTTTTGTGGCCCATTTTTGAGAGAGGTATCTCTTCGAGCATTTCAGACAAAGATAGATAGAGGAGTTCCATGATCTCCAGTAGAGAGGCCTCACAGTGGCCCAGTATAAGAGTCAGTTTCTCGAGCTCCTTCTATATGTTGATTACATGAAGGAAGAGAAACTGTGTATCCACCATTTCATTAAGGGGCTTAATATGTCTCTTCAGGGCACAGTACACCTAGCCTTTCCTACCACATTCAGAGAGACAGTTGAGATGACACTTGTAGCTGAGGACATCTGTACTAGACAGGAGTCTCAGGATCAGTCTCAGCACTGGAAGCCCTCCTGCCAACAGTCAAGATAGCAGAGACCCCCTTGGAAAGGGAAACAGAATCACTCAGCATGATCCTTTAAGGGTCAACACTCTCAGCAAGATTCTAGATAGAGGCATTCACAGGGTTATTAGGGCTCTAAGCCCATACAGTGGCAGTCTTAGGGTCCTAGACAGGATAAGAGGACACAGAACCCTCAGACATAGCCATCTAGGACTCAGCAGTCCTCTAAGGGTGGATACAGTGGTTCTAGTAGGAATGGAGGGTCACAGCAACCTAGGACACAAGGAGTATAGATTTAGACCCGAGGGCCATGTTACACTTGCGGTGGTATGAGTCATATAGTGAGAGAGTGCCCATAGGGACAGTCAGCCAGTGGTCAAAAAGGGGCTACCTTAGAGCCTACAGTTGGAGATATGGGTAGATCTGATAGCATTTTTGCAGTGGTTGATAACCACCAAGTCGAGCACCAGGCCACGGTCATAGAGGCCATAGGTATGATTCAAGGTATCAGTGTTTCTATCTTATTTGATTCAGGAGCCACAGACTCCTTTATATCTCCCTATATAGTGGAGCATTGTGGGCTGGTGGAAGTTAGATAGGATGTCAGTTGGGAGGTTGAGTTAGCTTCAAGAGCTAGGGTGTCAGTTAGTTCCTTAGTTTGTAGTTGTCAGATTTAGATTGGAGACTTAATCATGATGACTGATCTCCGCATTACCCCTCTAGGTTCTTATGATGTAGTCCTTGGCATGGATTGGCTATATGCCCACAACGCCAAGATGGATTTTTGTCAAAATAAGGTTGAGTGTGTTGATGATCATGGTACTTCTATGGTGATATTTGGGGTACAAAGACCCGTATCCCTTTGCATGATTTCTGCTATGCAGCTTAGACATTGCATGCGGAAGGGATGTCTATTATTTTCCATCACCATTAGTGATAGATATGAGGATTTAGAGGGGGAGCCTTCACTTGAGGATTATCCTATTTTATAGGAGTTTGTAGATGTATTTTCTACCGAGCTACTTGGTATGCCTCCACCTAGGGCTGTTGATTTTCACATAGATCTTGTACCAAGAGTCGAGCCCGTATCTAGAGCACCTTACAGGATGACCACACATGAGCTCAATGAGATCAAGATTTAGTTAGAAGATCTCTTGGAGAAAGGGCATATCCGACCTAGTGTATCACCTTTGGGTGCACCAGTAATTTTTGTGAAGGATGGATCACTTGGATTGTGCATTGATTATCGACAGTTGAATAAAGTAACAATTAAGAACTGATACCCATTCCCCAGGATCGATGATTTGTTTGATCAGTTGTAGGGTTCTTGAGTGTTCTCAAAGATAGATCTAAAGTCGGGGTACCATCAATTACGGATTGTGAAAAGTGATATCCACAAGACTTCTTTTCACACAAGGTATGTCACTATGAGTTCACAGTAGTGTCATTTGGCCTCATGAATGCTCCAGCTGTGTTCATGAGCCTCATGAAAGGAGTATTTCATACATTTTTAGATAAATTTGTGGTAGTGTTCCTTGGTGACATTCTGATATATTCTCGCAATGAGGAGGAGCATGAGGAGCATATGAGACAGGTTCTACAGTGGTTGAGAGAGAATCAGTTATATGGCAGCTTGTCAAAGTGTGCCTTCTTTAGACTCGAGGTGCATTATCCTTGTCATGTTATATTCGGTGATGGGATCTCTGTAGACCCATCGAAGATTAGAGACATTATGGATTGGCCAGCACCCACCAGTATCACTGAGGTCAGAATTTTTGTGGGTTTAGCAGGATATTACAGACGCTTCATGGCAGGATTTTCTAGAGTAGCTCATCCCATCACCTCCCTTCAGAGAAAGGGGAAGAAGTATGAATGGATAGAGAAGTGTGAGAGAGCTTTCCAGGAACTCAAGAGAGCCCTCAGTAGTGCACCAATTTTAGCAATGTCAGATCCTTCGACAGATTTTGTTTTATGTACTAATGCTTCATTGGATGGTTTAGGAGTAGTCCTTATGTAGGAGGGTCATCCTATAGCTTTCGAGTCTAGGAAGCTAAAGACTCACAAGGTTAATTATCCTACTCATGACCTAGAACTCACAGTGGTGGTTCATGCCTTAGTGAGATGGTGACACTTCATTCTAGGTCACCAATTTGAGCTTCATTCAGAGCACCAGAGCCTACAACATATCTTTACATAGCCCAATCTTAATGCTAGGCAGAGGAGATGGATGGATTTTTTGTGTGAGTATGATTTTGATGTTCATTACATCAAAGGGAAGGAGAATGTAGTTACAGATGCCTTGAGTAGGAGGCGACATGAGATCTCATCTATGACTTCTAGTATAGATTTGAGGGAGCACATTTTGCATCACTTTCCAGAGGATGGATATATGTGGAGGTTTGTCAGTTTATCCATTCTTAGAGACCCCTTGAGGGGAGATTTGAAGAGTATTCTTTAGAGTCTGATGGACTTCTACATCATAGGGGACGCATCTATGTACCTTCTACGGGTGACTTGTGAGATTTTATTGTACTTAGGCTTACATAGCACCTTATGTAGCTCATCCAGGAGTTATGAGGTTGCATGCCAATCTAAGACAGTTGTATAATTGGTCGGGCATGAGGTTGCAAATTGCTAGCATAGTTGCTAGATGTCTAGAGTTCTAGAGAGTGAAGGCAAAGCACAGTCATCCAGGTGGGCTCCTATAGCAACATGAGATTGCCGAGTGGAAGTGGGATACTATATCTATGGACTTCATTATTGGTCTCCCTATGTCTTCTTTCCGCCATGATGCCATCTTGGTGACAGTTGACACATTGACCAAGGTTTCCCGCTTCTCACCTGTGTGTACTACATTTACAGCACGAGACGTAGCTCAGGTCTTTTTGTAGGATATTGTCAAACTTTATAGCATTCCCCGTAAGATTATCTCTGATAGAGACTCCTTGTTCACATCATCCTTTTGGAGAGAGTTATAGGAAGCATTGGGCACTAGACTAAATTTTAGTACAACATATCACCCTCAGACAAACGGACAGACAAAGAGGGTTAACCAGGTGTTAGAGGATATGTTATGTATGTATGTGATGGACCATCAAGTCAAGTGGGAGGAATACCTACATCTGGTTGAGTTTTCCTATAATAATGGGCATCATTCTTCTATAGGTATGCCGCCATATCAGGCCTTTTACGGTAGATCATGCAGGACTCCACTGAGTTGGGACAGGATTGAGGATAGAGTATATATTGGCCCCCAGTTGGTCAAGGATATGGAGTAGCAGGTAGTCTTGATTAGACAACATCTTAGAGAGGCTCAAGACCGACAGAAGAAGTATGCAGATGTGAAGCGGGTTGATCATGAGTATATGGTTAGAGATAGGGTATTTTTGAGAGTGTGCCCACATAAGAGTCCAATCCATTTTGGAAAGGGCTCTAAGTTAGTGCCTCGCTTTGTTGGACCTTTTGAGATATTGGAGAGGATAGGACCAGTTGCCTACCATCTAGCCTTGCCACCCAGCCTGTCATGCATCTACGATGTGTTTCATGTATCTGTGTTATGGAAATATATTTATGATGAGTCTCACATTATAGATTGGGATGCCTTGCAGATGGATTCAGATGGACAGCTAGCACTGGAGCCCATTTGTATTATAGCCTGACAGACCCTTGCACTCGGAGGCTGAGAGCTGAAACAGGTTAGGGTCTAGTGGGATTGTTATGATGAGGTCACGGCTTCATGGGAGGATGCAGAGTAGATGAGATCTCAGTACCCATATCTTTTTGACGAACTCTAGGAGGAAGGTCATGCCTAGTGGGGGAGGATGTGAGACCTCACCCCGACCCATCATAGCATTAATGTTCGATCACACTTTGATACTTTATGTTTTGATACATTGATACACTTTTTTATTATCCTGATAGAGACTCGAGATATTATGTTTATGATGATGATTATATTGTATGGATTACATTCTAATATGGATTGGACCTAGAACATGTGGTTGATTTTGATTAAACATGTTTAGATAAGTGAATTGATGAAAAGATCGGATCATGATTAAACTGAATTATTTCATGGATATTATGTCATGATGATTATGGAATTATTATGTTTTAAACATTTTCGTATGAAAATTGTAATTAGGAATTTAATTCTTCTTATTAATTAATGTTGCTAAGTATGAATTAAAAATGTATATTGCATATGATTTTATTATCTTGGACTACTGATACTCGAGTTTAGTGTGCAGGAAAGAGAACCATGAAATTATTCAGAGAATCAGGGCTAAACACATGTGAATTGAGTAAGTCAAGGTTTAATCTAATAAGGGGTTGAAACCTCATTGTAATGTGATCTTGTTGTAAACATAATCTGAGTGTTTGTTAATAGTTTAAATTCATGTTGTTGTTTGGACATATCATTGTGAATGTGATGTGTATTTTTTGGTGTCACTTGACACTTGTATTGTCCATGTGGATGGTGACATTTCAAATTAGGGCCTGGGCAAGAATCACCAAACCTTATAGGATGTTATATTAATCCCACTTGAATATAGATGTCTTGTAGGGATCGCATACAGTTGAAACTCGGATTTGCACTTTAGGAGTACTTTGGAGGGGTCAAAAGTGACCCTAGAGTGTATTTTTAGCCAAAATTAGTTAACCATAAGGGGGTACCTTGGGTTGGGGGCTAGTTTTTACCTATGAGAAAGCCTAGATCACCATTATGGCCCTCCAAAATACCTACTTTTCAAAAGTGGCGAAAATAGAAATGACCTCATGCATCTAACTTGTCCCACACTTCTTACTAAACTCTCAATTAAGAGGGGAGACAAGAGGTAAGACAAAAGGACTAGAGGGCTTGTCTCATTAATTTCTAGGTCTTGCGTACACTTCTAGTGGTCTTTTTGGAGGGTTTGGAGAAACTTAGTGGGTGTTCACCCACTCTCTCATTTTAGAGACCATTAGAGTTGGAGGAAGAAAAATGAAAGGATAAGGGCTTCTTCTCAACTATATTCTTGTCATTTTTTTTCTTGGACCAAGGTTGGTGGATTATTGCCATAGAGAAATACTCTTACATTTTAGATTTTTATGTTATTATTTTTATGAGCATGTAAATCTTGTATGGTGTTCATATAAGTAAATCTTGTATGGAGTCCATATATGTAAACCTTGTATAGTGTTGTTGTATGTAGATCTTGTTATTGTGTGTTGGGTTGGGGATGCACTTAGATTTTTGTATCATTTCTTGTTCCTTTAGATTGGGAGTGTTGTTCATGGGTGTTTAAGGTATTACTCACCCTTTGGGAAGGGAAGAAGTGGCCTTGGGTAAAGGGGTTAGTTGGGCTCTCCATTGTAGTGAGAGTCTCTTCTCATCGAGAGAAGAGGGAGAAAATGCAAGGTGTATGGGCCCTTGCATGCCATTGTATTTGATTCTAATTTTGGGGGAGATAAGAGAATATTGGATGAAAGATGTATGTGGTTTTTTCTTGAAGAGGAAATGACCAAATGTGTATATGGAAGGAATGTTGATATAGCCTTGAAAATGCATGGAAAAACTTTTGTTGAAAATTTCAAATTGGTAATGGCATTCTCCTCCTTGGAAAATCCCACCTTCACCCTACTTCAATGGGTTTGGAAAACTCATTTGTGAAGCTTTGGTTGGGAGTTAATTGTTGTGTTGTGCATATATGATGGTTGTGAGAATTTGGATGTGTTACTTGTTTATCCTTGGTTCTCCAAGCTCGGGGGTGCTCTACTTGAGACTTTGGTTGGGAGGTGAGCTTCTCATGGTTCTCCTCATGTATTTGCAAGTTTTGAAGTCTATATGATTATGGATAAATCTTGGGAGAAGTCTTCATTTTGGTGTTGTTATGAGAGAGAAACTTTAATGTTGCATGGCTACTCCTTGTATTGAGATTCATTTTTGTTAAGTTGTGTAATGTCCTTTTGGTGAGCCTTGTTAAGCAAGATGTGAAAAGCTCATATTCATTATGTAATAGTTTTCATAGCATGTAAAATTGAGTGGATTTATGAATCTTGTAAGTTCTATAATGTATTTGATTTTTAGTTAAAAACACTTCATTATTCCTTTGAAAATTTGAATTCTATTTCAATAGGATCATTACTCTACATTAAAATTTACATTGCAACCTCAATCCTTGAAAAGAAGAGATAAACTTGATAATATTAGTAAGTCAACAAGTTAGTATATTGATGTGCAAATCAACTAATAATAAAATTTAAATTTTAGTTCACTTAGTGTATTGCAATAATTAAATAAATCCATTGCATACAATTAGTTACTATAATAAGATCAAAAATATTTATGTTAGAAGCAAAAAAAACAAAAAACAAACAAACATTACCCATGACACTTTCCAGATTTTTAGAGCAAAAATGCTCTCTGAAAAATGTTAGGGGAGGGATTTAATTCCCCCTTTACACAGAGAATATTATCTATATATTCCCCTTCCTAAACCCCCTTAATTACCCCCTAGTTATCCCTTTAATACTAATACATAGTTTTAACTAATAAAAGAGGCATGTTGTTGCACCCATCCCCGTGGGCCCCACACACTTATGTTGTATGTGTTGAAAGGAAATTTAAATTAAATATAATAAAATGATATTAATGCTAGCCATCTTACCTTGTCTAACCTCCTAGTGGGACCCACCCACATACTCCCCTTCTTACCTCCTTACCCATGTGAAATATATGTGGGGGTTGACTTGGTATTTAATACTTTTCCCAAGACAAGACCCTTTCCCCATTCCATGCGAATTTGGTCTGACATGGGGATAGATGCACATCCCTAGGACAAGGAAGCCTTAAGGTAGCTTACATAGGGAAAAACTTGTTATGGACCCCACCTCATCCTTGGAAGAATTCGCATGCCTTTTCAAAGGCTTTTCCTTGCATAAACTCACGCATGTTTTGGAAGGGTTGAGCTTCCCAACACCCCCCACCAACTTGGCAAGTGGGCATTGGGAATAGGGGAGGGGTGATAGGATAGGTTAGTTAGTAGGGTAGGCTAGTTTAGTAGGATAGGTGGGTTAGTAGGTTGATAGGTTAGTTTAGTAGGGTGTTTAGGTTAGTTGTTTGGATTAGTGATTTAATGGGTTTATTATAGTGTGCAGATTTATCTAGAAATGAATTAACTTTTTAATAAACTATAGTTTGTTTTAGCCGATGGTAAATTACTTAGCAAAGATAGTTTAAGTTAGTAAATAGATGTATATTCTTTTAGTGTTTTATTTTAAAAATTGTGTAGTTCATTTTATGGGTATATTTGTTAATTAATGATGCAGTTAATTACTAGATTTATATCTTTAGTGTTCATTGTAAATTGCATAATTAATTGTTAATTTAATTATTTTTAGATGCTAAATTGATTTCCTACTAGAGGTAATTTAATGTTTCTTTTATTTAAAGGATAATTTAAATTTTGTTAGGGGATTATGAGTTAGGATTGCATCTGTTTTTTTAACAAGGGGAGAATTTAATTAGAATTGATATTAGTAAGTTAGGAGAGTAGATTAGATTATGATTATTAGATTTTAATTAATAGTTTAATTGATATGGTGAAATTGTTATTAGATTTTAATTATGTCAAGGGGTAAATGTTTCATGTATGTCTATTTAAAAGGGGATAGAATTTAATTAGTCCTTATATTAGTGGATATTTTAATATATATGTTAAGCGGGTTCAAGGGTAGTTACGAAAGGTTATACATATTAATTTTTGAGATTAAGTTAGTTCTCTTTTATTAGTTAACTAATGTGTGTGTGAAATAGTTATATCGGGGTTGTTTATAGATGTTAGTAGTTAATGTCGAAAGCGAATTAGTATTAGATTTAAATGGATTAGTTGTAATCAAGGTTAAGAAATCAAAGTGAATCCTAGGTCAACCTAACATGATCCTATCAACTAGATTACCATCACGATATTACACATGGATAAACATTAAACCATAGTTAGTTCAATCTGACCTAAGAGTTCCTATAACACGTACATCAAGCTGATGCTCAAACTCTGCATCTGTATGTGATGTAACCCTAATTCAACCTATGAATATACTTGCAACTTGAAGGCTAAATTCTCCATGTAATCACATTACCTCAACTCATCAATTGTTAGTTGTATGTACCTGTGTTTTAAGAAAAAAATTTGTCTGTGTTTTGCCCTAGTTTTGGGCATGACATCAAAATCCACCATGTCAGCCCATATTTCTTGTAGTCCTAGCCTAATCTCTCCCAAAGTGGGGCATTTTGTTCTTAGGTCTTTTGTCAACCCATCCCTGGCCCCCGCCGGGTCCCTCTGTTTCCCTTCCCCTTGGTGTCTGCCCCTTTGGGCGAAGACATTAGTTCAGCCAAAAATGTCAGTTTGTACACCGACGTCTCCATTAGCTTTCCATTGTAGACCATCATCTTCACAGACGTGGGTCTGGTTCCAGCATCTTTGAAGACGCCGCTCCAACACCGTCATCTTTAGAGACGCTATTTTGGGGATCGACATCTATGAATATGTCGATCCGGGGATCGACGTCCATGTAGATGCCAGTTTAGGAACCGGCGTATCCAGTTTGCAACCCAAATTTTGATCATTTATGACCCATCTACCCATCCCAAAGCATTAAAAACTTTGACAGTAATAAATGTGAGGTCACGGTTGAGTCACTCATCAGTATTAGTCACTCTGTGGCTCTCCCGTGTGTGCGCACACACTCTCCCAAGTGCCCCTTCATCCTCTCATTAACCATACTTTTCACTCTAGAGCTCAGTTTTCACTATTCACTATTCACAAATGACCTTTCTTAAGCCCCCCAGCCCCTCTTATAGCCCTTGTTTTCCCGAAAGTCTTTTCCCCACCCATTTTCCTCCCCTTGTATATTTTTATATAAATTGTTCTTGTTGTATAGTTTCATTACTTCAGAAATCCTAAAAACATTTCAAAAATCATGAAAAATCCCAAAAAAAATAAAAAATTCAACAAATTCCAAACACATCAAATATTCTCAAAAATCTTGCAATAAACCATCGGTTATTTTCTACATCACTCAGTTTTTCACTTTTCAGTAACATTTTGACTTTTGCGACTGCAATCATGTTTTACACAAATCAGTTTTGTGATCAATTGCCCTTGCTCCTCATCCTGTTCATAGCTTTTTCCAGTGAATATTTATCAATCCAATCAATCCCAATCCTTACCCATCAGGATACATCCTTCTGGCATCGGCTTATCAAATCCTTCATCACATCAATCATGTTCATGGCAATAACTTTGGACTGAATGACTGCTTGGTCATGAGGCCTTCTTTACTGATTTTATCTTTTTGTGTTTGTTTCAACCTACTCACCACTACCTTGATCTGCTATATCTTGGTGCGTTGTGAATGGTGGCTACTGACACTTGCATCTTTTGCAGTGTGCTTTTGTTTGAGTGTCTAGTCCACGCAAAGGAAATGTCATCTTTGTTTTCTAACACCTGATGCATACCTCCTCTTGCAATATCAAAATTGGATGTGCTCTCCATATTTTTCACACAAATGGATCCCCAACGCTCTTTAACTGCATTTAATTTCATTTGCATTTGCATTCTTCAGTGCATTATAGAAGGCTTCTATTTATTACCTCCTCTCCTCCTTCCTGTTGTGTCCTTTTTCAAGAAAATCCCACAACATTATCTTTTGTTACATTCTTTTCTCAAGGGGGCACAACCCTATATCGTCGTTGCTTCAGCACGACTCCTAAAAAACCTCTTCCTCTGGGGAAACTTATTTTTTTGTCTTTGACGTAACGCCACTTGTGATGCCACATCAAAGAGGGGCAAAATGTAGATGTCCAAAAATATTAATATTATTATTAATATTAAATTCTCTCTTATTGCTCTAACTATTTAATTCAGTCAATTAAATAGTTTCGTAATTGGTATTTATCAATAGTTTAAATACAATTCCAATGTATTTTATTTAAATACATTTGTCTCATGAAATCCCATTTTTAATAAATTTACATTTATTAAAATCCCTCCATATTCCTAATTCTTCTAAACCATGATTTATCCAAATTTAATTTGGATTATAATCTAAACCCTAGCTAGAAACCTATTAACCCAACCTAGAGACCTACCCTAAGCCTACCCTATTCCTACCCTACTCCCATCACCTCATTTCCTAAGCATATTTCTCCCACCTAACTATCCTCTAATCATGCTTAAAGGGTGATTCTTAAGCTTTTTAAGGCTAATGAAATGCTCACCCACATGGGGAAATTCTCTCCAAAATGGGAACCCATCCCTCTTAAATTCTTTTTACAACTTTGTCTCCCACTTGGAAATATTGAGCTACTCAATATTAAATGCCAATTTTGACTCAAAATTGGCTATCCTTTTAAGGCCTATGTGTCCCTTATGTGGATCTTATGTGGATGCCACATAGGTGCCACTTCATCCAAGCCTCTTCCTCTCTCCCAAAACTCTATAAATAGAGGCCTTCTCCTCTCCATTTTAAATCTCTCAATTTGCATTGTTATCATGCTAGATTTGTTTTAGATCTTCATTGCTTGTTTTCATGCTCATGTTTTTAAGCTTAAATCACATAGAAATTACATGCTAGGCTTCAATTTGGTAAATGAATCATAGTTCTTTGCATATGCATATCATTTCATAGTTAATATCTATCATCTTGAAGAAGATTTGAGACTAGTTCTTCATACTAGCTCTTGAATCTCTCTTCTTGCTTATCAAATCTTGCATTTGCATTGGGGCATTGATCCATTTGTGTTTGAGAGAGCACACCCATAATCCAATCAAAAAGAGCAAATCAAAATGAGTAGAATAGGGTGCATTTTTACTTTTTTTTAGCTCAATCTGATGTTATGTTGAAGTCTTGTTTGGTTCTTGCTTTCTTTCATAAATTCTATGTGCTAACTCACTAAATTTTCATGTTTGAGCTTGCTCCCAATAGATTGAAGATTTCACCATACTACAATTACATCAGTCAAACCTTAGTGGGTTATGAGCTAAATTATTCCCCTATGGAGAAAGCATGTCTAGCAGTGGTCTTCGCCACTCAAAAACTTCACTACTATATGCTTAGTCATACAACCAAGATCATTTCAAAAGTGGACCCTCTCAAGTATCTACTCTCCAAGACTACTCTCACAGGATGAATTGCAAAATGGGTTATGTTGTTAAGCGAGTTTGACATTCAATATGTAGATAGAAAAGCCATTAAAGGGTAGGTCATCGCAGATCAACTAGCAGAAGCGCCATTGGTGGATGCATATCCTTTGGTCATAGAATTTCCAGATGATCATTTGTGCATGATGGAAGAACAACCTACTTGGAAACTCTACTTTGATGGGTCCTACACAACTCATGGTGTAGGGGCAAGAATACTTTTCATCACACCTCAAGGTGACTACATCCCTATGTCATTCAAATTGGGATTTCCCTACATGAACAATATTGCAGAATATGATGCACTAATCGCAGGGCTCTGCATGGCTATAGAATTTAACATCATAGACATACATGTCTTTGGTGATTCCCAACTCATCATCAAACAAGTCCTTGATGAGTATCAAACCAAAGATGGAAAATTGATGCCATATATGAAAATGGTTGACAAGATGAAAGAACATTTCCTCCAATTGCAGATAATACAGGTACCACACTTACAAAATAAGGCTATCAATGCAATGGCCACAATTGGCTCCCTCTTGGAGATTCCTCATGAATCTACACAATACGAATTCTTAGTTGAGAAACTTCATGCTCCCACATATGAGAATGATGAATCGAATCATGTATGTGTCTTGGTTGGTCCCCAGTCCCCGTGGTACCACAATATCTAGGCTTACCTACAAAATGGTATCATATCCCCTCATCTCACCTCAACCCAATGCCAAAACTTTATTCGCAGAGCTTCCCGCTACACCCTCATATCCAACACCCTTTATCGTCGAGGTTATCACAATGTGCTCTCTAGGTGTTTAGATGAAAATGAGGTCGTCCAGGCTTTACAAGAGGTACATGCTAGAATCTTCGCTACCCACATGAGTGGTATGGTCCTAGCCAAGCAACTTTTACATACAGGGTACTATTGGCCTACAATGGAACATGATGCTTCTGAGTTTGTCAAGAAGTATCTACCTTTCCAACAACATGTTAATCTGATCCATGCTCCTGCACAGGACCTCGGACCTATTGCGCCTCCTTGGCCCTTCTCTTGTTGGGGTTTTGAACTTGTTGGTAAGATTATTCCCCTTTCTTCTGAAGGCGGCAAATACATAATCACAGCAACAGAGTACTTTACAAAGTGAGTTGAAGCAATTATGCTCACAGTCACTATAGGTGTCCAGATCTCAAAATTCATCCTTTACCACATTGTTTTCCGCTTTGTCATACCCTCCATTATCTTCACAGATCACGGAACACCATTTGAAAATCAACATGTTAGTGATCTATGTGCTCTCCTCCATATCCATCACTGTTTCTTCAGTCCATATTTCCCTCAAGGTAATGACCAAGCTGAGGCAACTAATAAAACCCTCCTCAAAATCTTCAAGAAAGTTTTCAATGATACTAGTCGCGACTGGCATCTTCAGATCAATCCCACCCTCTAGGCATATTGCACTTCCTACTGTACTCCTATTGGCACTACTCCATATTCCCTATTCTATGGTGTTGAAGCTGTCTTACCAATTGAGGTCGAACTACCATCCCTCCAAGTATCACTAAGAGACTGTATCAATGATCAAGACTATTGAGTAGCAAGACTCACACAACTGGATCTACTAGATGAAAAGCACCAGTAAGCCTATGATCATCTGATTGTCTATAAAAATAGACTCAAGAGGAACTACAAGAAGAAGGTCCACCCATGCCAATTTCAGTTGGGGGACCTTGTGCTAAAGGAAAATCAGAAAGTGGGTACAAATCAAAAAAACAAAGGTAAGTTTGAGGTTACCTAGAAAGGCCCATACATTGTCACTGCATGCTTCAGTTCTTGCATTGTTAAATTGTTTCGATCCATTATAGTCTTGCATTGTTAAGATTCATTTAGATTCATTATGTACCTTAGATTCATCTTGCATCCATATTCATATTCATTAAACATTAGTATATACATTGCATAAATCATAAAATCACATCACATCCTGCATCCACACACGTTAGTACATCATATAAGCATCATCCACCCTGCATTAGTCATACATCATTATACATAAGCATAAAACCATCCTGCATACACAATTTGTCATACATATGTGTCACATCCTGCAAACATCAATGTCAGTAATCATATAAGCATATGCATCATAAAATCATATAGATCAAGACATAGAATCACATAAAATCATAGATTCCTCATCGATCATCATATATATAAAAAATGTCCATCAATACACAAGTCTATCATTAATAAAATACATTGCGTGCACCTAGGTGCTGATATACATGTACATCTCAAAATACAAAATTGTGTGTCATAAAATTCTCTGAAGGAATCATGCCTGTGGCTATGATCCCCCTCCTGGTGGTGCCCGTGGTGGCATCCACACTAACCCCTGAGATGCAGAAGCTCAACCTGTACTCTGTGACTGAGATCTCTTAGTGAATACCTATCTCTAGGCCTCAGGGACTAAGTCATGATATAACGTCTGATAATGAGTTGCCCTAGCTACATCCCTATGAGTGGTAAAAGCCTCTGCCACTACCTGTCCCATCCCACCTGCACTGGCTGCCTATCTAACAATTTCTCGCTCTATCCTGTAGGCCTCAGCCCACCTTTATGCTACATCCCTCTTCGAGGTCAATGTAAGGATCTTCTCTATCGCCTGATCCATCTGCTCAATAAGGGTACCCAAATGATCTATCAACGTCCCTATCTCAGCCTGTAACTTTGCAGCATCCTGAGTCAAGTCAACCATGTAAAAATCCCCTGAGTCAACCCTGCCCTATAGGGTATCAAGTGAACCCTCTACCCTATCTGTCTGTGTTGTCTCTGCAGCTAGTATCCCTTGTACCCAAGCCATCTCAGTGTGTAGGCTGGTCTCAGATACCTGTGTCATCCCCAGCAGCCCCCGTAGTCTCGCACACTCTATTTTTAGACTGTCTCACTCTATAATGACAGTGTCATGAGTATCCTGTGCAATGTACCCTGTTGGTGGCCCCTGCGGCCCTTGTGGTACCTGTACCTATCCTAGCACCTGAGGTGCTTGTACCTATCCCTGTGAGGGCACCTGAGGTGCCTAGTCTTATCCATCCCCTGGTGGCCCCTATGGCCCCTGATCCTGTCCTACCCCTGCCTGTGCCTCAATCCATGGTCAGACATGTCTCTGTTGTGGCCTCCTCCTCTGCCCTACTGTTGAGGTCTCAGGGGCATCTCCTACAGCTGTCCCATCATCCACCTCCATGTCTCATGTTGGCTGCTCATGGGCCGCTACCTGCACTAGGTCTATGAGCCATAAGGGTGTGTGTGCGGCCCACCATGCTACATACTCAGCAGTCATACCTATGTCAATAACATTTGGTCACACCACAAAGTTTATCCTCGCCATAGTCCTCCAGGCTACCCTCACTGTGAGAGCTTCTGTGTATCTCCCCCAAATGCCTACCTCCTTGCTAACATGAGGATGTAAATCATCCTCTGCCACCACCCCCTGCTGCAGTCCAAACTATCTTATGACCCTGGACAGCCTGTATCTCTCTATTTGGCAGATAGTCCTCCCCAGTAGAAAACAATCAATCTGTACATAAGAGAGCTATAAAAAGTCCTCAAAGCCATCCTTGACTCCTGCTTTCTAGTCCATGGCTCCCCACGGCTCACAAAGTCTATATGGAGTCCAGTAGAAAACCTAGATCTTGTCTAATAGTTGTCGCCAGTATTTGGTCTAACCAACGAAGGTATATCTCAATGACAACCTGTACCTACATGCATATGGCTCTCTCGGTTGTCAAGCCTCTCAAACTCTCATCGGCCAGAACACTGCAATGTGCTCCCATGCCCATACTAATAATAGAGTAACTCCAGTCCCCATGTTGTGCACCCCACAGTACAGAGCCATGTGTAGATCATGGTACAACTGTCCTAGGAAAACATACCCCCAGCAATAGGTCATCCCCTCCTCCAGCATCTCTGCTAGCACCTGAGACCATCCCATGCCAAACCCATGTCTGCCTAAATCTGCCAGCATCCGTCCCGCGATCAATCCAGCCAAAAATAATGCTATCTGCCTTAGTCTCTGGTCAACCGCTAGCTGCCAGGGCATCTAGGTCCTATATGTGTGGATCCTCCTCATGGGCCTCCTATTTCTCCTATATCTAGCCTAACCCCTCCCAAAATGGGGCATCCTGTACCTAGGTCCTTTCCTGACCCATCCTCAGCCCCCGCCAGGTCCCCCATTTCCCTCCCCATTGGCGTCTTCCTCTTTTGGTGTAGACGCCAGTTCAGCTGAAGACGTTGGTTCTTTCACCAGCGTCTCCGCCTGTTTCCCACCTAGACCACTGTCTTCAAAGATGTAGATCTGGGTCCGGTGTCTTTGAAGACACCGTTTCAGCATCGACGTCCTCATAGACGCAGGTTCGGGGATCTGCGTCTGTGAAGATGTCAATCCGGGGATCGGCATCTTCGCAAGCGCCGGTTTGAGAATCGGCATCTCCAGTCCACCACCCTCTCTACCCGCATTAAATGCTCCCTACCCACCCAAAAAGTGTTAAAAAACTTTGACAAAACTAAAAGAAAGGTATCGGTTGCGTTACTCACCAATACTGGTCACTCCGCGGGTCTCCCATGTGTCTGAACGCGCTCTCCCAACTGCCCCATCATCCTCTCTTCAACCATGCTTTCTCTCTAGATCTCTCTTTTCACCTTATCACTATTCATAAATGACCTTCATTAAGCTCCCCAGCCCCTCTTACAGCCCCCATTTTCCCCAAAAAATTCCCGCTTCATTTCCTTCACCCGCCTATACATTTTTGTATAATTCATCCCATTGCACAGTCTAAATGCGCAGAAAACCCAAAAACATTTAAAAATTTTCTAAAAATTCAAAAAATACAAAAAATACAAAAAATTCAAAAAATATTAGATATCCTCAAAAAAATTTGCAATAAACCCTTGTTTCTTTCCACATCGCTCAGTTTTACATTTTCAGTGATGTTTTGACTCTTGCAACTGCAATCATGTTTTTCAATCAGTTTTGCAACTGACTTTCCTTGTTCCTCATTTTTTTAATAGCTATTGCCAGCAAATATCTTTTCAAATCCAATCAAATCCAATCTTGGCCTGTCTGGATGCATCCTTCTGGCGTCAGCTTATCCAATCATTCATCACATCAATCCTATTCATGGCAAGAACTTTGGATTGAATGACTACTTGGTCTTGAGGCCTTCTTTATTGATTTTATCTTTTCCTGTCAGTTTACGCCTACCCACCACTACCTTGATCTGCTATATCTTGGTGCATTGTGACCGGTGGCTACTGATACATGCATCTTTTGCAATGTGATTTTGTTTGAGTTTCTAATCCATGCAAAGGAATTCTGTCAACTGTGTTTTCTAACACCTGATGCATACCTCCTCTTGCAATATCAAAATCAGATGTGCTCTACATATTTTTCACACAAATGGATCCCCAAGGCTCGTTAGTTACATTTAATTTCATTGCATTTGCATTCTTAGTTGCATTTTTAGTTACATTTCTAAAGGCTTCTATTTAGTACCTCCTCTCCCTTCCTCTTTCATGTTGTGTCCTTTTTTGTGAAAATCCCACAATGTTGTCTTTGTTGTGTTCTTTTCTCGAGGAGGCACAACCCTATATCATCGTCACTTTGGCACGACTCCTAGAAACCCTCTTCCTCTGGGGCAACTTATTTTTCTTGTCTTTGACACGTCACTTGCGACGCCACGTCAAAAGGGGAAAAAATGTAGACGTCCAAAAATATTAATACTAATATTAAATTCCCTCTGATTCCTCTAACTATATAATCAATCAATTAAATAGTTTCATAGTTGGTATTCATTAATAGTTTAAATACTATTCCAATGTATTTTATTTAAATACATTTGTCTCACAAATTCCCCTTTTAATAAATTTATATTTATTAAAATTTCTCCATATCCCTAATTCTTCTAAATTATGATTTATTCAAATTTAATTTGAAATATAATCTAAACCCTAGTTAGAAACCTATTAACCCAATCTAGAGACCTACCCTATTCCTACTCTACTCCCATCACCTCACTTCCTAAGCATACTTCCCTACCTAGATGTCCTCTGATCATACTTAAAGGGTGATTCCTAACTTTTTTAAGGCTAATGGAATACTCACCTACATGTGAGAATTCTCTCCAAAATGGGCACCCATTCCTCTTTAAGGCTATTTACTCCTTTGTTCCCCCACTTAGAATTCTTGAGCCACTCAATATTTATTGTTATATTTGACTTCAAATTAGCCATCCCTTCAAGCCTATGTGTCCTTTATGTGGATGCCACATAGATGCCACCTCATTCAACCTCTCCTCTTCTATCTCAAAAATCTATAAATAGAGGTCTTCTCCTCTTCAATTTTCATCTCTCATTGTGCATTGTTATTATGCTAGAATTGCTTTAGATTTTCATTGCTAGTTTCATGTTTTTATGCTTAAGTCACTTAAAAATCACATGCTGGGATCAATTTGGTAAATGAATCATAAGTTTCTTTCTTGTATTGCATTTCATTATCATAGTAGCATAATCATTTGAAGAATTTGAGACTAGTTCCTCATACTAGCTCTTCAATCTCTTCTTTTGCTCCCAATCTTGCATTCATAGTTGCATTTTGCATTGGGGGTCCACTTCATTTGTATGTTTGAGAGAGCACACCCACATCCAATCTAAAAAGAACAAATCAAACAAGCCTCATTGGTGCAACTTGTTTTAGCTCTATCCGATGATACAAGGATACTTTGTTTTGTCTTGTTTGCTTTTATCTCACTTGGATTTTAGATGTTAACCCTCTAATGATTTCTTGTTTGTGAGTGATTGCAGGTTGACATTTTCCTCATACACAATATTTATATATGTCTAAATACATGTCATTATATATATATATATATATATATATATATATATATATATATATATATATTCAGCATTTCCATGGAGATCCCATCTTCATTCCTGCAAACAAAATCTTATTGAAGAAATAAAACAAAAAAAGTACATCTAGGGGTTGAAAGAATAGAAGAGAGAGAGAGAGAGAGAGAGAGAGAGAGAGAGAGAGAGAGAGAGAAAAAAAACTAATATTTTAGGTTTTGCAAAAATGCCCTTAACCCTAGTTTTGAAATTAGGGTCAGGGTTGAGCTTTTTGGGATTAAAATAATATTTTTTATTTAAATGGGACTTGAATTGTTTTTGGTGGGAATTTGGATTACAATTAAGTGGGTTAAGTCAAACATCTTAGGGTTTCTTTTTGTAAGTATTTTTAATAAATAATATGCCTTATAGATTAGCATAGATTATTAATTTAACTAATGGATTTAAACATCAATCCTTTAATGTAGAGGTTTAAAATCTAAATAGTTGAATTTAAGCAATAAGGAGTCTTCTAAAGGTAAATTAATGATTAATTGGTTAGGTTTTTAAGTGGAAATAATTAGGAAATTATGAGTTAGAAATTAAAGTGAGTATTTAATAAAATATTTTAAAAGAAGTAAATTAGCAATTTATTTTGCATATAGATGTTATGTTAAATGGTTAATGGTAGGAGAATTTTAGAGTAAATTTTTAATTAAGATAAGTTTGAAATTTGAAAATTACTAAGGAATATTAAATGAATTAATTTTTAATTAAACCTAATCTTGTAATGCAATTTCTTTACAAAGGGTAATGAACGCTTTTAAATAATGCATGCTACATTAATGTTTGAGAACATAGTATCCTACATAGTTGAAATGTTAAAATATAATATGTAGGAATAATGTAATTTTCTATATTAAAATTTTTAAATGAGTGGAATTAATTATCGCAGTTGGAACCATCATATACCTCTTTATTAGGGAGAAAATTTTACCTAGTGTAACTTTAATCTTTTAAAGTGATTTAGTAAATAATTTTCACATCTTCAAACTCTATTAAAAGAGTAATTAAATTAAATCACCTTATTAATTTTACATTAAATTAAAATTAAGACGCCTACTCTAGAGGTAACCATAGTATAACTAGTTGGTTAACCATTTCATGGTTTGATTTCTTACTCAAGATGCTATTAGGGCAAGGAACCTCTTTAGGGATTTAACAATTTAAACATAGATGCTTACCTAATGAGTTGAGGGATGTTGACATGTGGTCATGATTTTCCTTGACCCTATGAGTGACTCTTGTACTAACACAAGCTAAATCATATACTTTGTAACTTTGAAACTAGTTAGTAAACTTGGAAACCTCGCAACTGAAACCAACACTGCATTTATGGCTTTTCAAAAAAAAATTTGAATTTTTGGAAGTAAATTTTGATCATGACACATAGGAATAAATACTGAATACATAGCTCACCCCATCAAACCAAGGAAGCATTAGAACCAACAGGAGATACCCCCCGCCCCATAATGTTGAGCAGGGAGAGGCATGATAGGTACACAGAACCAGACTGCCAAGAACAAATACATGTCAAAGAAAGTACAAACACATATAAAAGATGATGTCATGTATGATCAATCTCTTAACACACATCATGTGGCTAATGTCATGAAAGGAACACTCACTTGACAAAGGTAGATCAAACCCCCTTCATGACACTTTATCTTAGTGTGTTTAGAAAAAATGAAATGCTATAGAAATAGATGTCGACAATGCCTAGGAATGACAAAAAGTTTTAAAAACATAAGTAACAGCTAAAAAGGAATCATCCCATGCAAGGAAAATGATCCCAAGACCTAAAACATCCAAGATGTCCACCAGATTGCAAAAAAGAAAAAAAGTGAATAATATATACCTGGAGAAGATTCTATAAAGGAGACCCATACCAAAAGAAAGAGCACAGAGTCAGATTTCCAACAATTTGCAGAAATTGGAAAATGGAGCCCAAATGAGCAAAATATGGCTCCTGGAGTGCAAATAAGAACCCTGACTTTGACTAGAAAAAACCCCTGCAAAATGGCAAAATCATAAATCTAAACCTTTAAAATCAGATTAAGTTTAGAACCATCTTTTCGACAATATCTCGTTTGTCCAATTTCACCTCCATTTTCTCAAGATACGAGCAAAAACCCAAAGAGTGCTCTAGAACAAAAACTCAAGTGATCTTTGCTAAATCTGGCGAAGCTCCACTAAATTTGGCGATGTCGCTAAATATGGCAGGATTGCCAAAATTGGCAGTGACCAAGAATTTTTTTATTTTTTATTTTTTGTTGCCTTGAAAAATGTGCCCAAAAAAAAGGTCGTACATGCAATTTTTTTCCCAAGAATCACCTGCATCTAAACCTGTCACAAAAAGAGAGAAGCAAAAGCTATGGAGGCCAAAAATAACAGATCGATGAAAGAGGAAACATATTGTGTAAATAATGGAGAGAAAACCCTCAATACAATTGCATCCTCACATAATTCACTGAGTTGGAATAATTACAAAGAGATCAAACCTTATAAAGGTGATCAAAACCCTAAAAGGGAGAAATCTAGGTTGCATGATAATAATTAATAAAAAAATTAATTATTGCATGCTTAAATTTTAGCTTAAGTAAAGTAGAGATAATAAGTGACTTAATAATTAAATCAAAATGATTTAATTAATAAGATAAATAACTTATTACTCTAACAATCCCGAGCTCCACAATCCCTCACACTCACACGTGGCTTGTATAAGTGGAAGATGAGAATGATTTCCACAATTTCAAACATGCACATACTTGTAAGATATCACTCTATTATTCCAATCTCCTTATTCATGATAATAAAATACTCATTTGGCACCAAGTACAGTGGGTGCGTTGTTTGGGAAGATGAAGATGGAGATTTTAAAACTTCCGAAAACCCGATGTAACACTGAAATGCCAAACAAAATAATGCATATTACAAGTTTGCTTGGTGATTTGGGAAAGTTTTCAAAGTTTTTAAAAGCTCCGATGAGAATTTCAAATAAACTGAGGCAATCAAAGTTCATGATAAACTCCATAAGGCCCATAATAAAGAAAGATGACACATTGGAGAAAATTGTTAAGTTAACCATCCAACACTTAAATTTATTTACGCACCAAGCAGTTATGTTCTCCACAAGTTTTACACGTGCCTCAAAGATCAGTCACCTCATGGAATGGAATGATTACAAAAATTGCAGCAAACAAATTTGTTGAAAAGGATTTAGAGACTTTCAAGCGCATGCATTCTATTCCTATCATCCTCCCTACTTTGTAACAGTAATGAGACTCTTAGTTCACAACATGTAGTCATCCATTTGGATCTTCAAAATGTGGAAAAGTAGTGAGTACCGAGAGTTGTTTCAAAGAGTACATCAAAGAAATAACAAGTCATGGAACATGATGTCTACCAGATATGTGCAAAACTGATTTTTCACAAAGATACAAGAGAAAACTTAAGAAAATGTATTTGGTGGTCATAAAATTAAAGTCCATAATCTTTTCATTATGCTCATACTCTATGCGGTAATTAGAGCTTTCAAACTGGTTATAGACATTTATCAAAGCAATTGGAGAACACAAAATCTTGTTAGATAATAGAGTTGGAAATGCCTCCTGCAATGAAAACAAGTCTAGAGACAAGTCACAACTTGAATCGGTGGCACACCTAAACAACACTAATTTTCGTCGAGTTCCAAGTGATATAGCCTACACTAGGTCCGAAGCTACAGGTGGATATTTGAATATTCAAAAATCAGATGACTATACTGTCGAAGCAGAGCTCCTAGGAAAAACTCTGCATCAATGTCATAATTCTAATGCGGATTCTTCTCTCGATGCAGATCTTGAAGCTATCTTGAATGACCTGATAAAATAGAACTTAATGACATTGAGAATTCTGATTCTTCTCTTTCATCTATGAGTGTATTCAACAGTAGTGGTCCTGGAATCCGATTATGACCTCGCAATCCAACATTGGATAGTTATAAGAAAGATGTGTCATCTAAAGGGACATAAAAAAAAGAGTTCACTTGCAGTTGTATAAGATGGATGCTCTAGCAAGACCAACTCAAACATGTGTAACAAGCATAGACATCCATTATACATCAGGTTATATGGATGAGCATAAGAGTGGTTCCATGTGTGATCCACCACTTCAACAATTATTGTTAGATAGTTGTGGTGAGCATAAACACAATTTTGAGGTGGTATTGATGGTGAGTGAACAAAGGACTGATTATGCAAAATTGTCATTGCAAAGAAAAATTGGAGTTGACAGAGATGGACAAGAAAAATGGTTTGCAAACCCTTAGGAAGATAATGAATTCATAGGAAAGGAAAAGATACCTACTATTATAGTTGGAGTTCATGCACTTGAACACCAAATTTTTCTATTGAATGGATGTTGCAATAATTGAAACAATACACATAGAAAGGAGTTTCTAAAATGGGTGAGATTACAATGGTCGATAATAATGTTGGAAGCCTTAAAATTTATGTGTACAAATGATGAGCATATTCCTGAATGTTAAGTTGTTCGTGAATGAACAAATCATGGACCGAGAAAAGGTATAGAGCTTACCCGAAGAGCACCACTGAGTGATCTCACAATAGTGTGTCCCACTTTTCAAGACGAAGGAAATCCGTCTTTACAAATATTTTTCAATCTTATTGCCTTCGCTTGAAGCCCCCTATTCACACGAAGGGGTTAATTGACTTTGCGTGAACTACCTTACGTGGGGTAGTTCACACGAAGACCCCCCTTTGTGGAAACTAACCCATGTAAGGTAGCTCGCTCGAACACCCCCTTCAAGTGAAGCCATTTTTACTTAATTTTTTATATATTTTTGGCTTCCCATTTCATTTTCACAATTTACTGTTGGAGATTTTGTGGACCCGGAGCTTAGAGCGAACTAGTGATGTCCAGTACGACATTAACACATCTCGAACTTTTTCGCCTTCTTCTAATTGTTAGTAGTATCAGGTACACACATTTTTCTCATTTTAAATTATATATTTTATATTTATTTTTGTTAGTTATTTATTTTAAATAATTTTTAGTTAGTAGAAATGTTAGAAAATCGTAGTAGAAATTTTACAATATGTTAGAAAACTGTAGTAGTATGTTAGAAAATCATAAAAAAATGTTAGCAAATATTAGAAAAATATTAGAAAATTGTAGTGGAAATGTTATAATATGTTAGAAAATTGTAGTAGTGTGTTAGAAAGTGTTATAAAATCGTAGTAGGATGTTAGCAAATATTAAAAAATTGTAGTAGTATGTTAGAAAATATTCAAAAATCATAATAGAATGTTAAAAAATGTTAGAAAGCATTAGAAAATCATAATAGAAATGTTAGAATATGTTAGCAAATGTTAGAAAATTGTAACTTAGTATGTTAGAAAATGTTAGAAAACCGTAGTAGAATGTTAGAAAATGTTAAAAAATATTTAGAAAACATTAGAAACTTGTTAGTGAACAGATTTGTCTTTTACAAAAACAAACTTAAAATAACTCCCAAATGCCCAGACCAAGAAGACAAATATCTGTGACTAACAGTTGGATCGCTTTGCAATTGAAACACATAAGCATCCTCTAAATTGCCTTGGGTACAGCTGCCCATGTGAGATCTTCAATGAATCCGATTAACTACAAACATGAATGCTTTTAACTGGAAAGCATAAAAGGCATACAAACATCTACCCGTAAACACAGAATAGATGCGAAAGAAATAAACAACTAAGAACAACGGATAAGTGACACAAAGTCCACTTATGAAGACCCCATATAACAGAAAAAATGAAAGAAGAAAGGCATAACATTCTCTTCCAAATACATTAATGACCAAGGCTCAAAGACCAAATAACAAATATGTATTGTAATTAAATAAGACAGAATTAAATTCAGAGACAACTGAATCAATTCAAAGATTGATTTCGATCAAAAGACAAACATTTAGACTCAAAG
>MU224217.1:192848-208533 GCA_018584345.1 Thuja plicata
CTATTTCTATAACAAACAACCTATAAGATAACTTAAGAAAGAGCAGCTATAAAGAAACTGGAAGTGACTGAATACAAATAACACATACACAGATTAAATGCACCAACTTTCAAAGAAATCAATACATTCCAGATTTTGATTCAAAGATCTAAACCATTCCATGCATTTATATATTCATATATGACCATATCAAAGTCTAATAAAAAATCAGTCACCAGTTGTTTCAGAAATTCCAAAAGACTATACTAAACTATCTACTCCCAAAAATAAACTATCTATTTTCTAACCCCTCTGCCTGCAGCCCAAAGTCTTCAGCCAAAGGTCCAAAAAAAGGAACCTCTGCTCTGTCTTTCTATCCTCTATTTATTTTCTCGCCCGATGATTCTTATCAGTTATAATAACTGATTCTTGAAATTGTTTTCACTCAAAACCTTTAATTTGTTTCCTTCCTTCCGATAATATGCATGCTTCCTTTAATTTGATATCTTCATAAACTATTTATGAAAAGCTTTTAAAGATATACTTCAATGTTTTAAGTGATATTTGGACAGGTGGCATATAAATTTGTCAACCCAAAAGGAAAATACTGTTTTTGCTGGGCGGACATAAAATATTTACTGGCAGTTTGATAGAGGTGCACTCAAACATCCATAACTTTTGATCCACCAAGAATTTAAAAAAACGCTTTGGAGAGGTTTTAGATAATTTGGATTTCTAAAACATGTCTGGAAATCAGCTTCATCCAATGGTTGGATTAAAAGTTATGCCCCTCGAAAGATGATTGTATTTCTCTGGATTTAGCAGATTCGTGGTTGCTGGTCACCTTGGATAGACGCGTACTCAGTCAGCAATATCTTTTGGAGAAACAACAATTCTGCTAATCGCTCCAGTGAGGATTTAGATAATTAGATTTACAAAAACATATCCAAAAATGAGCCCGATCCAACGGTGGAGTTTAAAGTTATGCCCCCTGAAAGATGACTGTATTTTCTGTCATTGCCAAATTCATGGTTATGGGTTGCATTGAAAATTGTAAGCATTCTTCATGTCAAATTTTACACATGAATCACCAATTTGAATTGAGATTCATTGTTTGGATATTATCTTCCACACAAACTTTCATATGGATCTTTATCATCATTTTTACCCAACATCATGATACCAAACTCTGTGCAATATTAACTAAATCTGCTGTCAACAGTTAACTATTGAGACAGATTGAACTGCTGAACCATTTAAACCTTTGAACCTTGAACTTGTAGAATTATCAGAACTTGAACTTGGACACATTGAAATCTCAAACCACTATGAACCATGTTGAACTGAAAAACCTGTGAACTGCACTTTTGAACTGAACCTCTGAATCTCTCAACCTCTGCACCCTTTGAACCTTGAACTGATTTGGACTACTTTGAACATTAAACTGCCTGAACCAGTTTGAACCATTTTGAAACCTTTGAACCTCTTTGAACTACTTTGAACCGAGATTCAAAGTGGTTCAATACTCATGCTTAATAGCTACAATGTTCATTTGAGAAATGATTGGCATGGAGGAGACCCAAATTCTGAATTTTTAAATTTGGGTCTATATGGGGCTAACAAAATGTTAGTTTCAACTGAATGGTTCAGAAAGGTCCATTTGTTATCTTTTTTAAAAACCATGCGATGCAAGATAAAGTTTTAAGTAAAGGTTACCCGAATGTACGACAAACTATGTTCAGGGCTTTCCCATGGGCTCCCAATTGTAAGTTTGAAACGGTCATTGCCCGATCTGCACCATCCTAGGTAGAACTTAGGAATGTCCATTCTGAATTTTGGCAATTTATTCCACATCTTCTCAAGCCTCTCGGCCCTATCCTCCAAGTTGAAGAAGCCAAGGTCACCTTGCCTCACCTTAATGCATGTGCCCTGGTTATTCTTAATCCTAATGTTGTTTTCCCGGATGAAATTTCCCTTGATATTGAAGTAGATAAATGGAATTCGACCATAGTCAAACTCGGGGACATCAGAGCTTGTTTTCACTGCAAGCTTAGTGGTCATAATAGAAGAGACTTACCCTCTCTTGCAAAATGTTAAGAAAAAATTTAACGAAGATGTCACGAGCAAGAAAGACTCTCCCACCATGACTAAGGATAATGATAGCAGTCATATTAACAAGAACCAAAACCGATTGGTAACCCTAGTAAAGGAAATGAAGACAGTCGTAGTAATAAAAACCAAGATAATAATGACAGTGCAAGGGAAACCCTAGATTCTCCTCTGGATAAATTTGTGTCTCCGTCTAATCCTCTTTTTGAGGATGAATTCAAAATTCACACTATTGCTCAAAGTAAAAAATATACAGAATCCTTTTGCTTGTCATCCTCAATACATTCATGTACCTAGAGAGAGTCAATGAAGACAATGTCCCCTATCAAAATGCCCAACAAATAGTCCTATCCAAGATAAAAAGAAAAGTGTTTTAAAAGGATCAGAACAACATTTGATTGAACAGGGGAAGACCTGCCCTGACAACATGCCTCCCGAAAATTCGCAAGAAGAATGTGAGGAAGGAAATATGGAACAGAACTCCAATGGAAAAGACATTATCTCCCCTAATGACTACCTCTCTTTGTCTCTACATAGTGAGCAAGGAGAGGATAAAGATGGGTTTACAAAAGTGGTATCTAGAAAGAAAGAGAGGAAAACATATGAAAGAAGAAACAGTCTAAAAAACAGCGGGAAAATATCAAAATCCAAAGCAAAGAGCTTCTAGAGTGCTTTAACAGATTATGTAAGAACCAAAATACCCCCAAAACTTTATGATGATAAACATACACAGCTAGAATGTTAGGGGATTAGAAATGCCTGACAGGAAGTACATTGTTAGAAACTGGTGTAATATGATTCACAAAAAAGATATTATTTGTCTTCAAGAGATCAAGGTCACTGGATACCATGCCCGTAACACTCTCAAATTCATTTGGAACAAAGCCATCTGCATATATTCAGGACATAATAGAGGAAAAGGAGGAGTAGCCATGTTGATAGAAAATAATTGGGCTGATAAGATGACCTCTAAAGGTACTTCTCCTTGCCAAAGGGTAATTTGGGGGATGTTCAGGGATAATAATCAAGAGGTGAGAATATGTAATATATATGCATCCAATGACTATAGAGAAAGAGCTCAGTTGTGGGAGTGGTTATCAAACAACCTACCATATGCTAAATGTATCTTTATGGGCGATTTTAACATGATTGAAAGCAAACAAGACAAATGTGGAGGTAATAAACATGAGTGGAAAGGGAATGAATTTTTCTTTTGGGCTAAATTCAAGAGAAGGTTTCAAATCAGTGATCCTCTGGAAAATATGAAGCAAGATTATAATAATATTTGGTTCACCTGGTGCAATAACCAGGCCAATAAGAATAGGATGTACTATAGATTAGATAGGATCTATTTTAATAAGGTTTTGTGGGAGTGGTTATCAAACAACCTAGCCAAAATCCTGTGAAGTGACCCCAGCTAGTTTATCTGATCATTCTCCCATTCATGTCTGCATCATCCTTAAAACCCATTTTAAACAGAACCTGAGTATGAAAAGGAAGAGCGCCTTCAAACTCAACATTTCCCTTTTAGAGGATGAGGACTCACTTCAAGCCATCTGGACTGCTACTACTCTATCTAAGTTTTGCAACTCTGCTCTCCCCACAAGGGACAAGTGGGACCAACTGGTAAAGGTATGGAGAGGGTTGTTTCAAATTGTAGGAATAAAGGAAGTCATTGATAGGAATCAAAAAGAATTTTTTTACCGAAGTAAACTCAATCAAGTTGAAACCCAACTACAAGGCAAAGGCAATGATCAAGAGCTTGAGCAATCCCTCATAAACACCAAAATTAATCTAAGGAAAATCCAAAATTATAAAGTCCAAGGGCAAAAAGTTAGGGCCAAGGATAGATGGATTAAAGATGGGGACAAAGGATCTAAATATTTCTTCAATTTGATCATAGCAAAACACAACAGAGAGGACATCATTGGCATTCAGATAGAAGGTGGAGTCACCAAGAACAACAAGGACACCTTGAAGGCTTTTGTAGATTTCTATAAGAAACTATTTTCTTCAGAGCACAAAACTGAGAATATTGAGATTATGAACAGGTGCTTAAACTAATCCCAAGGAAGGTATCTCATAAACAAGCAAGGGTCCTTGACCAGAGAATTAGCCTTAAGGAGATTGATGAAGTTATAGGGTCTCTAGCAAATGATAAATCCCCCGGACTTGATGGACTACCTACTGAGTTCTACGAAAAAAATAAAGAATGGATCTCTAGTGAATTGCTAGAAGTGTATGAAGAAGCCTTCGAAACAGGGTCATTGGGGGACAACATTAATAGGGGACTTATCAAACTCCTACCCAAAGATGGTGATAAGTCACAGATCCAGAATTGGAGATCTGTCACTTTACTAAATATCTCTTACAAGATTATTGCTAAAGTCATGGCTAGAAGAATCAAAGAAATTCTTAAAAATGTGGTGTCGGTCACTCAAATTGGATTTATAAAAGGCAAGTACATCTTGGATAATCTCATTACCAGTTGGGAAGTCATGCACTGGGCCAAAATGGATGGTCAGGATGTGGCTATGGTCCTCCTAGACTTTGAAAAAGCATATGATAGAATCGAGTGGCAATTTGTTCTCAAAATGATAGAGGCATTTGGTTTTCCAGAATATTTTTGCATATGGGTTAGTATTATGTTTAAAGATTCCTCAATTGTGATTGATGTCAATGGAGAGCTATCTGACCATATTCCACTTGAAAGGTCTATTAGACAAGGGTGCCCTCTTGCCCCTACCTCATATGTCATTGGTGTTGATGCCCTGTCCTTTATTCTTAAGGCTTCAAAACTCGGCCCACATGTTAAGGGGATCCATTTGCCCAATAGTGAAGATATCCTAGTTGAACAGTTTGTTGATGATACTGCCCTCAACTAGAGTTGGAGGAAGAAAAATTTGACAATGTTCTTAGAAGACTCCAAGTTTTTTGCATGGCATCAGGAGCCAAAATAGCTCCTCACAAATCTAATATTTTGGGATGGACAAATTCCCACCTAGATGGCTAGAAAATAGAGAGTGGCAATGGTCAAAACCTTCTACCATTGCCAGGTATCTAGGTATACCATTTGTCATTAACCCCTCCATCAATGATATGTGGACATGGATCTATAAAAAAATTGAGAGCAAACATCTCAAGTAGCAATCTCATTTGTTGTCTCTAGCTGGTAGAACACAAGTTGTCCAAATGGTTCTCTCTTCACATGTGGTATACTATGCTTCCTCTTGGATGCTGGCTAACAGTCAAATCAATAAATTCGAAAAAATTCTCAAATATTTTTTGTGGTCTAATGGAATTGGTAACAGAAAGAGGCATTGTGTCAAGTGGGAATGGTGTTGCACTCCAAAAAAGTTGGGAGGGCTTGGTTCGAGGGACCTAAAGATCCAAGATTTTGCTTTGGCAGCTAAATGGATTCTCAAAGCCCTGAGAGGGAATGAGCCATGGAAAGTTCTTGAGAGAAATAACATTGAGAGATCAACCATAAAAAAGGTAAGAAATGGAAAGGTACTCCTTTACATGACATAGTGTTTGGAGACTTTGAGATTCAAGTCTTTGGGTCCAAGGTTTTCCATACCATTTGGAAGGCAAGGTGTCAGGTTAGGCCTCAAATCTGTTCAAGAAATGTTGTTGGGAAAAACCCTTATTTTACAGTCTTGGATAGGTCTATTTGGTGGGGATTGTACTTAAATGGTAAACCTCTTGCATGACTCAGTGTTGTTCTGCTAAAATTTGGCATCAAAAAGGAATTTCTCTCATCCAGGATGTATTGATGGACATGCAAATGGGATCTTGGGAAGATATCAGGGATAAGTTTAATATCCCAAACTCTCATAAAAAAACTTATACTCTGATATCTAAAGTTGTGGGAAGGCAATTCCCTAGTAAAATGTTGAACTCTGTGCAGATGATTGATCATATGAAATGGGCTGAATGCAAAAGGTTGAGTGATTTTTCATGTAAGCAAATATATGATATGCTCAAGGAGGATGTAGGTATTATAAATAGAATTAATCAAAACTGGAATCTTAATTGGACTAACTCTAGATGGCTTTGACTTTTTTGGCACTCACAGGTCGAACCAAAAATTATATGTTTTCGTTGGTTGCTTCTCTTAAAGAAAATTGTTGTTGGATATTTTCTTTCCCAGTGTGGTCAGCAGAGTATTTGTTGTTCCATATGCAGTTGTCCTGAAACCTTTGAACACCTTTTTTTTTAGTGTGAATTTGCTAAAAGATTATGGTCCAATTTTTTTGGTTATCCCATTATCTATAATTGTCCCAATTTTTTCTCTTGGCGTGAAGTTGTTATTGGTTTTGTGGAAACTTTTGACTGTAAAATTAATAAACTGTGGTTTACCTTAACCGCTGAAATCCTTTGGGTCATTTGGAAATAGAGAAACGAGGAGATCTTCCAAGCCAAGAAATGGGATCTTACTGAGTTTTATATTAAACTCACACATCTTCATATTGTCTCACAAGTATCTGCAAGGATAGAGGTGCTAGAAGAAATATTTTCATCACTAGTAAAAGAAGGAGCAATGATTGTGTATAAGAAAGACATCCAATCCTCCACATATGTCGAAGTACCTCAAGAAGAGAACATTGGTCGAGCTCAAGACCTCAGCCAGCTAAACATCCAGAGTTCAAATGAAGCTGATGGAAACAAGGCGGATAACCAAGAAGATACATGCAACAGTAAATGGGAAAACAAGGCTGGAAATGACACTTGGATCAGCCATGGACAAGGAAATAGTAACAATGGCTGGGACACTACAGATTTTAGAAATAATGCAAATGGATGGGAAGACTCTTAGTAATATTGTTATGATCTCTTTTTGTACACTAGATACACATATTCTGTATAAGGGCTCTTCTGTAGTTATGTTGTATATGATATAGATAGGTGATGGTAGCAACAAAACTCTGATTGTTGTTGGTTACTCGTTATGTTTTTCTCTTTTCAGTTGATACTCTATTGAAATATATTAAAAAAAAATCTCAATCCGTGTCTTTCTTTTCTTGGTTGTTGATATTGAGGTGATGTGATTTGTAGCCAGGAAGAGCAACTCCTTTGTCTTAAAATCCGTTTACAACTGGAAGCTAATGTTCTTGTGTGCACATTTTCATCTGGGTTCACCTTTTGTTTTGATTAAAGGTAAATAAATGGAAAGAGCCTAGACCCAATAACAAATCAGTTAAGGTGAAAGAAAAAATGGCAAAAGTTAGTTGTCACATACGAAGAGAGATAGAAACCAACAAAATCAAAGGGTACAACAAAAACCAGCAACCAAACACTGGGTTCACCTTTTGTTGTGGGGAGACACCCTAAGAATTGTGCTATGAGAAGTTAATATTCCTAATAACAAAACTTCTAGGATCATTCTATAGATAGTCTAATCACCCATTAGATAGTCTGGTATCATTTTGTAGTTGTAAGATATAATGTTTCTCAGAGAGTGTTAGTCTAGTGGCTTCATCTTATCTTACGACCTTGCAAATACCATTGTTCAAGGGATCATAAGTGATGGCATCAGGAGAACAATGAGTATGTTTCAAGTTGCTCAGAAGCACCTGGGCTCTCTCAATGGAACTGACTTTCTTTTCTAAAGTTGGGGAGCAATTCTCAGATCTTTCTTTTGAGCCATAACCAAATTAATTCTGGAGTACCACCATCACAACCAAGACCATTCATTAGCACATAGAAGATAATGGCTTTGTTTGTCTTTTATTTATTAAAGGCTCTGGCTCAAGGCCCCAATCTTCATTCTTCAGTTGGTTGATGAATTTTCTTGGTCATGATGGTGATTTCTCTAGAAAAGATTCGTGTAAGTCAGATTGTACTGAGGAACCACAGAAGATCTTTGGAACAAATAGCCAAGTTTTATTTATCTCTGCAAGTTAGGTAAAGTAGATGAAACCAGCAAGTTCATTAATCTTCTGGTATTGTTTATGTAAATTATGTCGTACTTACCTTAATCAAAAACATTTATATCACTATTTTTTTATTGCTTTAATAACACATATTTTGATCGACAAATAATAAAACTTATGTTACCAGATTCGTTCCTGCAACCCTCAAAGTCTGGTTTGATTCTGTGCAAAGTCCAATCCTTGTCAAATTCTAACCAAATTCTGCTGCAGAGCCCCAAATCTGGCCCAAAGTCTGTCAGATGGACCCAGGCTAAATTTGGGCGAATTTACAACGAATTTGTTGCGCAAAGGCAGAACCCGAGCCGACTTTGGGCTCAAAACAAGTTTTTTTTACTTTTTTAAAGTGTTCTTTTTGCCTAGTTTGGTCTATTCGACCTTCCAACCCTAAAAGAGACCACTAAAAGGGCCAAAAAGAATGTATTTTGCTATGTTGCTTTACTATTAGCATAGCGGTGTATGAACCTATTTGCTGCTGCATGTATGTACGTATGTATGTATTTTGGTACGGACGAACCCAAAACGAATTCGAACCCACCCCCCAAAAAATTTTGAACGAATTTCGAACCCGAATCTTGAACCGGCAACTTAGAATAAAACTGTTATGCTAACATTCAATAATAGATATGTTTCTTTCAAATCCCTTATGATATGTTGAGAGAGCTTTTAAATAAAAGTGAATTGAACCAATTTTGTTTAATCATAAAACCTTTTAATTTTTCATTTTACTTTACATTCAGACTGGTAACTCTTTTATTTCTCAATAACTTACAAAAATAAGTACCTGAGATTTGACTTCAGATGTTCTTTTCAGCATCCTGAGTATGGACAGTCTAATCCAGACATTATGGATGACCCTGTAATAAATGCCACCACATTTGGGTATTTAACAAGCGAACAAGCAATGGCTGATTATGTAAGTATCATAACCCATGTCAAAGCAAAGTTATCTACAGAGAATCCTCCAGTGATCTTGTTTGGTGCATCATATTCAGGAAGTAAACAGTAAAATACTCAACTTATATAATACATACCAGTTTTAGTAGAGAAAGATTTAGGATTAATATTTACTATGCATGAATTTTAGTACTAGCTGTGTGGTTATGTTTAAAGTACCCACATATTATAGTTGATGCACTCGCTTCATCTGCCCCTGTTTTCTCTGATGATGAAAGAATGCCTCATTTCACTTATGACAAGACTGTTGCAAGATTTTTCAGGGTAAGTTATATAGCTATCATGTTTAGGTAGTATTATAGTGCATGTTATTCCTGTCGCTTCAGACTGTGTTACTTTATATTCTTATAATATTTCATTGTGTTGCTGAATTATTGCTATCACGGGAAGAAAGTTAGAGTTGTTATAATACAATAAAAAATTCATGGGTAGAGTTAGACAGTGTTGCTGCTGGATTTGAAGGGAATGGCCTGAAATTTCTTAGCAAAGCATTCCACACATGCAAGTAATGTACCCCAAAATAAAAATTGACGTATAAGTTTGTTTTTTAGCAAAATGGAAAATAGTGACAGAGATTTTGGGTTCTATGGATTATGAACATCATACTATCTGTTAGCCTATTTAAATTTTCTAATTGTTCCCTAAGTCACCCAAAGGGTGTAGTATAAATATAAAAATATTGAAAAAGTGCAAGATTCAATATTGGCAAATAAGCTAGCTATACTTTAACAAGTTTTTCTGTCTCCTTTGTCAGCAAACTAAAGCACATAAACCAGTTGAAGTTTTTGCTCATTGAGAAATACAAAAATGCAGAAACAGTTGCCGAGGAAGTAAAAGATGTAATGGTAAATACTGTAATTAAAATATGTTTTGTTTTACTAATACTATAATACTTTATGTTTATTAGTATTATGAATACATGTAAAAATAATTTACTACGACAACAAAACAAGATATAACAAAAACCAATTTTATTCAGATTATAAACAGAGTTGGCAGAATTAATACATTCCAACAGCTTACACTGCCAATTTAGCACGACTCCTCTGGAGCCCTAATCGGGCCACCAGATTTTTTAAGCCACTCCTTAGGCGGAGCCCTAAGTAAACAACTTGATTTTCAAAGCCACTCATTAAGCTGATTACAAAAATTTTATGAACTTTCCACAAAAACAAAGCAACAAATACGGACAGGACAAGAACTACAAGCCCTCCAAGCCAGTACGGCATAAGCATGAACGCCGCTTGGAAAAAAGCACCATAAAAAAGTACAATGACAGCTATCATCGCTATCCTACAAAACTTCATTATCTCCCATCTAGTTTCAAAGTCATTTGCAAACCCATATATCAATATGGATGCGATTAGGATGGAGATCCCTGCGATGTTATAAACTAGAAAAATAAATATTGAAATGGCCAGGCTTTTCTTATTCATTGTGCCATTAGTTAATGTAAAAATTACCACACAAGATAACAACGTCATTCTGGTGACCACCACCATCATATTTTTCATCTCTTTGATTACATCTATCCCTGCTTGTATTTGTGTCCAACCTGAAGAATTTACAAATGAAAAATTGCCAGCAAAGGAAACAAAATAAGGGCTGCAAGACAGCTAAGTTCCTACTAAAGTTTGGAAGAACAATTTTAGTTTTGTGTGATTTGTTTCTGGATAGAGGAGCGAAATTCAGTAAAGAGGGTAATTGGATTAGAAAGTTGCATCATTTTATTTCAATGTTGGCCAAGTCACCATTTGATTATGATTTTTAGTGCACTTCTACCATCAACTAAGCTTGCACATGCACATGATATCAAATCATTCAGCACATGATAAAGTGAAAGGATTTATCTTGTAGGAATCCAGATGTAAATCCTAGTTCAATGGGTGCCATCTAAAGATAATTGTGGAATTGTGAGACTGTATATGCTAGTTTTCCAACTGTTGGTTGAGTGGTAGGTCCATATTGAATCAATCATAAAACATGTTACTCGTTAAATGCAAGCATAAATTTTGAGGTCTTTTCTCTAGGAAATCAAATTGGATATCTTTTTCTACAGAGCATTAGACTTCTATGAAATTGTGTTGTATTTCTATATCTAGAAGACATCTAACTGTGCTTCTAATACAAACATTCATACCCTACCTTGCAAGTTTTGAACTGTTTTTCTTCAAGTATATTAAACATCTCTGGCTGTTAGATAAAACACGGTTCTAGCAGCATATTTCAATTGTATTGACTCATTGAGCTCATCAGACGTCTATAGATTCTTGCAGTATCTTTAACTGTACAGATTACAAGGTGTCTGTATCTTAAACAGAAAGTTTAGGTTGCCATGCTTAAATTCAATATGAAATATGAGTATCCAATTTAATCATTTTCTGTAAATAATTAGTCCAGGGACATGATTATGCGTGAGATTACAGTGCCCATTCACTCAATCTTCTCTGTTAGAATTTGTATCTCTCCTATTAGAATTTGTATCTCTCCTACTTGACATAATCTGCTCCCTCTTAGATCTTCCCCACTAGGGATTGTGATGTAGTTAAATAAGGTAAGGTTTGTATGGTCCCTAATGTTTGTTGTTTTGGTATGGGTACTTGTTAGAAGGATGAGAAGCAAGCATACTCTGACTCCTGGGCCAATTCAATGGCCTATAATGGGCTCCTTGTTTTCAATGGGATTCCAGTATAGGCATTAAAGCTCTCTCGTACTGGCCAACAAATATGACCCCTTCATGCATCTCTGCCTAGGAGCCTCCAACATTCTTCTTGTCTCCAGTCCCAAACTAGCCATGGAAGTGCTAAACACAGAGACTTGGAATGGTTGTCCTTATCAGTGAATTTTATAAAAACTATTTGTAGTTTTACCTACATAAGATCCATAAAGCTGTTGAATCTAACAATTTTTTTCTAGGCCTCCATCAGACGATGGAAAATACAGCGGGTTTGACTTCCATTCCCTGGATTTTGCACCCAACTGCCCATACTGGCGACATCTCAGAAAAGTCTATGTGACCCACTTGATCAGTCCGGCTAGAATAAATATGCAAGCACATATCCAGAGAGAACAGAGTTTAAAAATGGTAGATGAAATTGCCACTTGATCAGTCCGGCTAGAATAAATATGCAAGCAAATATCCAGAGAAAACAGATTTTAAAAATGGTAGATGAAATTTTGCTTCTCGTCGGTGTTCTGAGGGTTGTGTTGTTGTTAAGAGAAAGATGTGTGATTCTCTGGTGAAACATTGGTATGGTGAAAAGAATAAACTAATGTATGATGAAAAGAATAAACATTGGTATGGTGAAATAGAGAACTTGGAAAATGTGTGTTCTCTTGTGTTGGAATGCCCAATGTTCTCTGACAATCAGTTGCTACCAAAATCCGAATCAAATTACAGAAAATTATTCTTTCTAGATTTAAGGCTTAAAAAATTTGCTAGTTTCCCTAATTAAACATAGCACTAAGACTGCACCAGACATAAATCTGAACTATTAGTGGTCACAGAAATTAAAAATTAATAAAGTGTTAATGTCCGCCCCCTCAGCAATTGTTCCCGCAGGAACTAAAAATCCCTTTTCAAGAATAATGCTAATCTAAACCCTACTTGTTTTGATTGAAAATTTGTAATTTAGGGCAAATTGGATAAACATAATTTTCCTAAATTATGAAACGTACCGTAATATTGCAGCCCCTCCACTGATATTCCCCATCCGCGTCTGCGTCCTCTTCCTCTCGACTCTGTTTCATCCTTCAGTTGTGCTGAGCCTTCCAATTGAACTGTATGTCGATCTTGTTGTTCCATTTTTCTTAGGTAAATCAACCGAAAATTGCAAGAATAAAATATAATCTGCAGCTTCGTATTATAGCTTCCAAATCGATTTGTTTTGATATAACAACCGGGAAACGGTCAAATCTCACGGTTATCACCCTTAGGCTCTTCTGTTATGTTTAACTCCCAAATCAGATCCTCAGCCGGGCTTAACGGGCACAACACAGTGCGGTACTGTCCGTTCCTACTAACTCGGTGTAAGGAGAATAGCTACTGTAGGGCTATGTTACGAGAAACGCCACGGCCAAGTGCAGTTTCGCGGTCACCAAATTTTCAGAATTTTCAAAAGTCTCTAGTTTCAGTCCATTTTACACGAATCGCTGTAAAGTTTTAGGGTTTGTCAAGTAGTTAAAAGACACTGTTTTTAATGCAACAGAGATGGGACCATTTTTAATAATTTAACTGCTTGTTCCTGCGTCATTTTAACATCGAAGGCGTTTCATATCGGGAGTGAACGAGCTGATTTCCGAATCAACGGTTTCCATCATTCAAGAAGCGTGCAAGACGATTGGGATCCAGTGTGCTTTTAGGTTTCCCTCCTCTTTAGAGACCATCTATTATTATTAACTTCAGTAAACGTGGCGTGTACTCGTGGTACAATGTAATAGAAATATAGCAATTATTTAATAATTAGTCTTGTAATTATCAAAAAATATTTTTAATAGAAAATTATAAAGAAAAATATTAATTTTTCGAAAATATAAAAAATTATTATGAAATATATTTTACTTGTCTAAAAAAATGATGGTTGTGCTCAAAACAAATGATGCGAAAATAAGAAGGTATCATTTCAACAAAACAAAATATGCATCATCCACTCCTCTCTCGACTGCGAATAGCTTTGATTCTGTGCAATCACTTCCAGACTGTGCATTGGAAAGTAATTTTCTCTCAAATTATGGTTTTACCTTCAAACCTCTGGATCCTCATGGAACTACTTCTTTGGGTAAACAACAGGCATTCTTCGAAAAAACAAAATATAGAAGTAATGGTGGGGCAATATCAATGATTCTAAAGCCTTATGTGCAAACTTTGAGCCAAGGTAGTGCTCAACATGACATTAAGCAAAATCGCTCTCCACAAAGCGGTTGGCTTACTGTAAGAAACAAAAGGAAGCAAAAACGGGAAGCCCTAAGTCAATCTGAAGCACGAACCATCACCATCTCGAAACCAAATAGCTTACCTATTGGGACAAACAATAAACAGTTGAATCCAGGGAACCAGTCTCATTCATCCCAACACAGATTGCAAGTGGAAAGACCAATATCTCAAATGCAGAAGGTATCTGGGAATCGTGAATCTTCATTTCAAAAACAAATATACTTGCCACCACACAGATCCGTTGCTGCCACGCCCAACATCAATCCACAATCACACCACTGTTCAGAAGGCAAAAATTCATATCAAACGATCTCTCCTAGGGTAAATGGAGAATATTGTAAGCATGCATCCCACAAGTACCCTCCAGCGAAGACGCTACCCGGATTCTCAAAGGATAGGGCAAAGAACAAAAATTCCTCAAACTACAATAATGGAGGCAATTTCGGCCAAGCCAGGAAGCAAAATCAATCCAATCTTACCGTCTTAGAGCAATGAAATAAAAATACCATCATCATTAGCAATATTATCAGTGAAAATAGATGGCAAGAATGCCAAACACATGGGGTTTATGCTTACTGGAATGGCCCTAAAAACATAAATCCCAAACTTGGTGAATCGTTGAAATCGTTATGTTGGGAACAGGTAAGTACTCTTTCTTTGACCTCATGCTTAGTTTATCGACATTGCAATAATGAATTAGATAAAATAGATCTTATGCAGTCCCCACTATGCTTTTATAAAGGCTATACTATCAATCTCTTCCTTTGGCAACCAAATGTCAACAAACAGGTAGCCAGCTCCTTAAATTTTCCAACATGAATTTCTCTCCATGCCCTTCCTGTAGAAATTTTACACTCTCATATTCTGGAAAGAATCGGCTCCTCCTTAGGGGATTATTTAGGAGTAGATATACTCCATGATGATAAGAAAGAAGTTAAGATATTAATTAGAATGAATCCAGGTATAAAGAATGATGATAGCATCAAAATAACCATGAACATATCTATCTACAATATACAATACTCAAAATTTGAAGGACACATAAATAATATCACACTTTTTAATAAGAATAAAAAATAGGGGATTCTAAAAACTGACCTTATATCAACTCACAAATACTCAAATCTAGAAGAATGGCTCCCTAAATTGATGCAAACAAACCAAGATATTACAACAAACCAAAAACATAATAATATAACTGGCAAAACAAACAAGAAATGTAACTTTCATCAATTATCAAGCAGTGATAATATAGACAAAGAAGAAGGTGAGATTATAGAGGAAGAAGCACACCCACAATCAGGTGAAAAACACAATATTCTAGACCAAGATCTCAACACTAACAACTGTGGTAAAGGTTATGATGATCACACTTAGAAAATAAATTTGAAACCTAGCAAAGAAGAAAGATTAGAATCTCCCAGCAATAACCTTCAGGAAGAAAATAAGGAAAATCAACAATGCAAGCAATGCACAAACCATAAAATCTTTATCAAAGACAAAGTATAACTTGAGAAACTACAAGAAACTCATTAATGAATTTATATTGATCCATAATGATATTAGTGATCAACTTGCCCTATGGGAGGAGGCACATAAGGAATATTTGGAAACAAATCTGGTTAATCAAAGGACAAAGGAAATTGACACAGAAATGCCAACTATAGATCTAGATATCATGGCAAAGTCCAAAGAAAATCATGGCAGAAAGACTATGTAATGCCCTAAAATCTTTGCTAAGAAAACTCACCTAATTTTTTTTATTTATTTATAT
>MU224217.1:268139-285168 GCA_018584345.1 Thuja plicata
GGTCAAACCCTAGTTTTGGAATTAACCTTAATATATGTAATTGAAGATTGCATAAAGAATAACAAAGCAAAACTCAAATTCACCTTGCTTGTAATGTCCTTGTGGCGGATTCAAATCCGTGGATCCAAAAGTATGATTCAAAATATGGAATGTAGAATGGAAGGATGTCTTCAATCTCTTGCTTGTAGATCTCCAACACAAAGTCTTGAATGGATTCTTGAACTTGACAAGGGCTTTGGAAGAAGATGGATGGAGAGATCACCAAAAGGGCACTTTTTTGGCTTGCATCCTTCAATGGCTTCCAATGGATCTCCTTCATGCAAATGGATACTTGAGAATGATGGATGCTTGCTTCAAATATTTCTTAATTTCTTTCTTGGAATTCACTTCATAAGGATGCTTATGCTTGATTAGAAGACTTCAATTGCTTGATCATGGTTAGAGAAAATGAGAGGAGAAAGCTCCCTTTTATATGAAACTAGGGCACAATCTTCTAAGGAGGCCTACATAGGATAATTAAATCATAATTTAAGAATTTACCCCTAGGAGAGGACCTATATTAAATATAATTTAGGAATCAACTGATTCAGAACCCGGAAAAGCCAACCCGGAAGCGGGAATAAACTTTTTGTGAAGACCGACATCTCGAAAACTAAAAGTTCCCAGGATTTGGACCCTGGGACTAGGTCGAGGTCAGCCCTGTCCTAGGACAGGGCCGAGGTCAACCCTGTCCTAGGGTAGGGCCAAGGTCGACCCTGTCCTAGGAGGCCGACCTTGTCCCCAGATCCCAGGATCACAAGTCAGAGACCCAGAATGCAGAATTTAGGTCAGGAAAAGGAGGTTAGAAAGGCAGGTCAGGGGGGAAGCCATGTCAAGATCAGGAACCCATTCAAAGGCGCTTGTGATGACCTCAAACCACTCACTCAAAAGGCTAAACCAGTCGCCTATGGAAGTGCTTCCATTTTTCAACTATACATATACATATACATATACATATATACATACATATATATACATATATGTATATACATATATACATATACATATATATGTATGATGTTATTGTTGTCATTGCATGCTTGTTATTGTTGTGCACCATATATTGTTTTATATATACACTATTTATTTAATTGAAACCATGACTAGCTTGGCATTTGTAATGTATTTGCTATTATTGGATCAATGGTGCCATGTTGTTGAGGTTGTAGATGCATTGAATCACCACTGCCATTCTATTTTGATAGCTATGCTAAGGAACTATGTTATAAAATTTTAAGGCATGAAATTTTATAAATGCACATATATATAATGAGTATGAACATAAATAATATGGGTACCAGACACTGCTTGATGTGATGAATTTTTGACCAAGCTATGAATCCAGTGTTCCCCTGTGTGATCGAAAACCTGCAAAGAAAAGAGAGATAGGGGTTAGATCAAAAAGATCTAAGCAATGAATTACATCCTATTAATACTGATCCTCATCTACAATTATGCATGTGCATAGTCAAGCCATACACTTCTAAAAGAAAAATGGGGAGTACCACATAGTGAATATCAACAACAAAACAAATAAAGAGAGATCAAACACTTCACACAATGCCTTGAAGGTAATAGCAATGATGCCCTAGCTCTCAAAGCTCATGGGTCATCAAGAATTCCAAATGCAAATATGTAAATGAATGCCAATATTAAATAGTGAGCTCATAAATAATGCATGATGCCCTAGCTTGCAACCCGCGAGACATCAAGACATTTTCTCATGAAATGATCATAAACAAGGAGTACCACATAGTGAATATCAACAAAAGAACAAATAAAGAGAGATCAAACACTTCACACAATGTCTTGAAGGTAATAGCAACAATTCCCTAGCTCTCAAAGCTCATGGGTCATCAAGTATTCCATATGCAAAGATGTAAACAATGCCAGTATTAAACAGTGAGCTAATAAATAATGTATGATGCCCTAGCCCACAACCCACGAGCCATCAAGACATTTCCTCATGAAATGATCATAAACGGGGAGTACCACATAGTGAATATCAACAACAAAACAAATAAAGAGAGATCAAACACTTCACACAATGCCAGCTTGAAGGTAATAGCAACAATGCCCTAGCTCTTGAGCTCATGGGTCATCAAGCATTCCAAATGTAGATATATAAACAATTACAGTATTCACATTCATATCGTGCCATTAAATCCACAAATGCCATCAAAATGAAATTGAGTTAATTAGAAGATAAAGCTCGAATTCTTACCTCAAGTCATGGCTTCCATATACCAAGATGCCAATCAGCTTCCACAGTATGCCCTCTTTGCGTATGATAGTATGCGATCACGCTAAATTAGAAAAGAGCCTTTCTTCTTTTTTTTTGTTTATATTCATGCGTGTGTTACAATTATGACTATACCGTCGCTATTATGATTGTGTCGAGGGCACTTGAAAAAAAAACACAAAAATACATACAAATGGTGGTGCCATCGCAAGTTGGGGTCAAAATTTGACCCCAAATGTTATAGTGTCATCCCCCAGATGCATCATCCCAAAGAAAACAAGGTAGCTAATACATTATGTAAATGGAAGCCCCCCCAAAAGGTTGGTTTGAATTGAATTTTGACAGAGCTTCTCGAGGTAACCCAAGAAATGTAGGACTAGGATGTATCATACAAAATGATACGGGTGTATGGTTGATACAATGTGCTATACCCCTAGGTATAACCTCTAATAATTTAGCCGAATTGGAAGCCCTCAAAGAAGGATTGAAACTTTTCCTCAAGGTGGGACTCCAGAAACTAATCATCAGAGGATATTTTCAAATTATACTCAATGCATTAAGGATGAGAAGTACTCCAAATTGGATCCTAAACTCCACTTTGGAAGGAGTTATAGAAATTCTAGATAAATTTCAAGAAATAAGAATAGGACACATTTACAAAGAAGGAAATAGAGAAGTTGATGCTTTGGCCAATCAAGGAGTGGAAGGAGAAAATTTCATCTTTGTTAACCCTAACCTAAATGTCTCTCTAGAGTAAACTATATATTAGGTTATCTCAACATCAGATTTAATCTCTGGTCTCATTGGTATTTTTACAATTTATTTTTAGCCTTTCTATATAGCTTATTCATTATATTACTTCTCCCTTTACTCCCCGAACTACCTTATCTCTAATATCTTATATCTATCCCCTCTTTTTATCACTAATTTCCTATTGCTTTCCCCTTGTCAAATGTATTGTTTTCAGCTAGGTTGTATCTTTTGTTTTCTCCAACTAAGTAGGGTTCTTTATCCTTTTTGATACTTATGTCCTAACCCCATTATTCATCATATCCTTGTTTAAATCTCGTGGCATATGCTTTTCCCCAACCTCCCTCTAGTTTCTTCTTCAACTTCCTTTCACACCCAGACTCTCCTTTCTATTAATTATTTACTTTCATCATTATGTGGTCACCCCTCTAAAGCTTCTAAGTAACTTTTGGAAGCATCTGGGCCTTCTTAATTTTTTTATTCACCCTCCTATGATTTATGGTCTTATTTCTCCCTTATGTAGGAAATTTACCTATCATAACTTTGTTAGCCCGTGTCTTCCCATTATGGAAAATCCAATTTCCTTATACCATAAATCTGAGGAATGAACAATGGCCTTCGTTGGTCATATTAAACCAAAGCGATGGGGGAAAATCCTCAAGAAAATAGATGACATAGACTATAACAAGAACTGGAGGACAAATGGAGATGTTATTATCATTTTTATTGTTGTAGCATTTAAGGACAAGATCAAATTCTGGCATATCAAATCTCTTTGCCTTTCTATATTTGATGAGACATGGATGAAAGGATTGGATAATGTGGTGGAAAGAATTAATTACCACCTAGAAATTCCTCATCCTGAGGATTATATGTCATGGCTTGTAGGTAGCCTAAAGCTCACCAATGTACCCAAATGCCCTATGTTATACATCAAGGACTAGAAGACCTTTGATAAACTATGGCCGAACATGGTGAAGCTTCCTCAATTCCTGCTAAGGTGGCACAATTTTATTGAGGACAATAGCAACTGGGAAGAATTATTTTTCCAATCGATGGGGGTAGACATCTCTACTCATGTGGATTATCATGACCGTAATCTCTGTTGGGATTAATGGGAAATAGTACTAAGAGGGGAGGGGTGAATTAGTACCTCTAAAACTTTATGTATCATTTATTCAATTAACCTTTGTAATTAATTGCATATCCATTCAATCTAATCTATACTATCTTGATGTGAGTTATATCAATTCATAACATTGATAAATATGTGAATCATTCATAGAAACATTCATGAAAGTAATTGACACATAACACAAGATATGATATCGTAGAAAACTCTTGTTAGGAAGTAAAAACTATGGTGGGGATGGCACCCACAAAACTTCACTATCTGCAGATTGGAAGGGACCGATTAAGGCTTACAATTTGATCACTTCTGATGATCTACCCTATTAGGAGTATCGATGGATACCTATTAAAGTCCACTCTATTAAGAGCTTTAGCAACACTATTAAGTGTGCACTTAGTTAAGAGATTTGATGTTGGACTATTACATCCACCTTCCTTGAAAGGATTTTTACACTTTTCTCCACTTGTTAGAATGATACAAAATTACAAATTGACCTGGTAAATGCAATCTCCTATTGCTGATACAAATCCAATTTAGTTTACATGAAAAGGATTATCACCTAATTGTGATTGATTAATACCTCTGATTATCGGTTTCCTCTCTTCTTGGTTCTGCTAACCAAATCCTTCTTTTTGTTGTTCTTGTTCTTGAAACTCTCAATTCAATCCATAGATGTGCTCATTCTATTCTCCTCTCTCTTTTCTCTTCTCAGACACACATAATGAATGATTGCATCATATATTTATAGATGGATTGACTTCATCGAGTTTTGAAAAAAACAATGTTAACTCTAAGATCAGGTTTACAACTTATACCTAGATCTCCTAGTCTATGTGTTTTAAATCAGTTAGACTAATTAAAACACTTACATTAATGTTTCTTGTCCCTAAAGAATTATATTTAAAAATAATTAAATATCCTATAAATAGAATACCCTTGCTTTATCATACATGGAAGTCAGATCCACTTTTGCGGGCTGCAACTGACTTTCGGTTCTATCTGTCGGTCATGCTTGACTGTCCTTCGGTTTTGTCTGTCAGTTGCACTGTATCTATCTTATCGGTCTGTACTGTAACTTGTATTTTGGGTTCCTCTGTCAGGTTCCACTTTAACGTTTTGCTTTGTGATTTTTGGTTTACACACTAACTTGTGTCATCGGTTCTCTTTGTATTTAGTCATTTTGGTGATCTCTTAATCTGATATTCAGTTTTCTCTTTTCTATCTTTCGGTGTAGGATTACCGAAAGTGTTGTTTGTATACTAATGGAAAATTAATGTCATCAATCTCCCCCTTTGACATTAGTATCAAAAAATGATATGTGCAAAATACTAACAAAATGTTAAGTAGATACAACATATATAATCCTTAGTCATTTAATGACTCCCTTTATGTATATGCCAGTATATCTGTACATATGATATCTTTTCCTTTTATATATCATTTTCCCTTTATGAATATACATATACATATCTGCCTTTTTCCTATCTGAATGAATGAATGTACATAACATTTTTCCTTATTTTTTACTCATATCATTTCCCCCTTTATTTGATATTAAGGGCAAAGGTCATTTACCTTAGAGCTTATCAAAAATATGGGAATGTGAAGACTTCATGTCTTCCATCATTTTCTCCCATTGCTCTTTTAGGTTCTCCAGAGCCATGTGCTCAAGTGTAATATTTGAATGCATATCATAGATGTTGTCTGCTACAGACATCTTGGGAGTTGCAATCAGTTGCCTTGCTACACTGTTGTGTTGTTGGAGTAGTGTAAGATTTGGCAGAAGTTGAGCTTGTAGCTTGGGTACTTCTTCTCTGAAATGTGTTTCTACCTCCCATAGCTCTTTCCTTAACCTCTTTACCTCAATTATCTTTTCATAATGTAGTTTAACTGTATTTTCTCCATCTGTGGTTAGGCTACTAGCACTGTTTGCTAGATCTGCATCTAGCTTTGCTATATTGTCACTATTCTCCTTAGTGAACTTCTCTATTGTTCTCAACTTTTGTATTTATAGACACCCTAAATTGTCCTTTTCCATTTCTATATTAATTTAATTAATATTCCCTATAACAATATAGTTAATTCTTATAGATTCACTATATTTGTTATATTCGATTATTTATTTAATTTTATTAAATAAATTCATCACCTTGTATTTAAATTTAATTTAAATACTATCCCTAATATATTAAAATTTATTTTAATATATGTTTACTCCATATTTCTTTTTAAATACATTTTATTTATTTAATCCCTCCATTTTCTCTAAAATTCCTCTAAACCTCATTTAAATTAAATTAAATTAAATTTAAATCTTACTTCTTGCTTTTGGCTAAATTCAGTCTGATCATACTTAAAAGGTAAATAAACCCATTTTAGCCTTAATCACTTGCACACACATGTGAGTTTTTTAAATTATTATTCCCTCCCCTTGAAAAGTCAACTCCTCACTTTAACCACTTAATCCTAGCCACTCATTCCTTTTGCCTGTTAATCTCCTTCACTCCCACAAAAACCGTACCTAACCCTCAATCTCAACCACTCATTTTCCACCTCTTGATCTCAGCCCTCTATTTTTCATAGCAAATCCATAAAAGGAGGCCTCACTCCTCATTTTTAAACTAGAGTAACTAGAGAGTAACTAGCTAGTGATTTGCATTTTAGAGCATTTTCTTGAACATTTCTTAGTCTTCATTCTATTTAGTTTCTTATGAGCATTAGATCATCTAGATATTACATCTTCATTCTAGATTTGCTATTGCATTCTCAATCTTCATCATGTGAAGCTTGGGGCAAGTTCCTCATACTTGTCCTCAATCCCTTCACCATCTTCTAGCTTGCATCATAGTGGGATTTATTGCATTGTGTTGGGAGAGCACACCCAAAAAATCTCTAAGAGCAAATCAAACAAGTCTTGGGTGCACTTGTTTTAGCTCATCGGAGGTTGTAGTGAGAATTTAGTTGTATTTCAAGTTCTTTGCATGCTTTTAGTATTTAGTATATCTTGTATATGCATGTTTTGACTTGTTGTGCAACTGCAGGAATTTTCATTGCATACAGTATTAAGGTTATAGCTTTAGATATGATGGGGTCTAATTTAAATATGAATTCTGATAGCTTTACCTTATTTATTGCCACTTTTTGGCTGATGTTCTCTATGATCTTCTATTGGTACTTCATTTCAGCTCTCTCCTCAATTGCCTTCTAAGCATCAATGTTCTAAGTTGTGATTGTATCGGCGAGGGTAGCTAATTGATCATGTATTAGATTATTTAGATTAATGTCAACATTGGACACTATTTAATGTAGTATGTCCCATGTTGTCTCTAGTACCATGGAGTCCCTATTTTGTTTCTTTAGCTTTTCTTACAGTGCCTTCATTTGGCATAGCTCTCCATATTTCTGTAGAGATTCAAATTCAAGTGTAGAGGGGTCACCTTTTGGTATAAAATTGATTTCATCTAATGTAACCTCTAACTTGTTTTTCTTTGTCTTCTTCTTCTTCTTTTGTGACTCAGTAGAATGTAACACCATTGCCAATTTCTCAACCTTTTCTATTGTGCTTGATGAAGTGACCTATTGTGCTTCTTTCTACTGCTTGGCATCGGTTTTAGCTTGTTAGGTGTCTGCAAACGTCTCCACATTCACCTTAACATCGTCGGTAGAACTCTTGTCAATTTTCTTAGGAGTTTCATCTTTTGGTTTGTCTCCTTCATTGGTGTCCTTTTCTTCATCAGTCTTGGTTTCTTCATTCTTGTCTTGAGTCTCTGCATCTTTTTCTTTATCTCCTTCAGTAACCTTATTAGTGTCGGTCACATCTTGAGTATCTCCGATGTCTTGCTGACCATCAGTTTTATCCTTATTTTCTTCTTCTCCTGCATCCTTTGGAGTATCCTTCTCAGGTGATTTGCCTATTTCTTGTATGATATTGATAGATTGTATCAATATTGGTAGTTTTCCTGGAATGTTCACCTATGCAGTATCGATTGTTGTGTCCTATTCATCGGTTATGTCTTTTGCAATAGTCACATCTTCATCTTTATTGATTTCTTCTGCTGGGTCATCAGTAATGTCAATGACATTAGTATCCACAATGTTTTCATTTGTGGTATCATCCCATGTATCATCTATAACATCTCCAGTCTTGTTGTGTGTTGTACCATCCTCTTCTTTATCTAACTCAATGGATGTATAATCTTGAGTTGCCTTGTCAAATTCTTTTTGTTGAAGGTCTTGATTGGGGCTTTCCTCCTCAATTGGTATGTTCATGATCTTGCACCATTTCTTGTGGCTATCTTGTTCAAGTTCAATTAACTTGCCTTCAATAAATTTATATGCCCTCAACTTTGGTGAGAATTCCTTCTTGAGTTTCTCCATCATCTCATCTATCTCTTCCTTCTTTGATTTAGGTGGCATGAGAGAAACAAGTAGTCTCTCTAATTTCTTTCTCATTCTTCAAATCAAATGTCCAATGGGAGGATAATCTATCCAAGAGTTCCCTTGGTACATAACTACCTTCAAATTACATTGGTACATATTTGAAGTTATATGTTTTAGCTATAATGACGTCCTTAATCTTATTTTGATATTCTTGATTTAGTTTCTGCCATTTTCTAATGTTTGGATCTGTAATAGATCCAGAATTTGCAATATAAACACAAATGTCATCAATATTTTTAGGTTCTTTTACCTTGACATTTTTTGCCTCTAAGGCTTCATCTTTCTCGGTGTCTTCTATGTCCTCTCGGGTTTTGATGAATTTCCTTCCTTTCTTGTTCTGTCCTCTTTTTAGTGTGGGAGATTTCCTCTTGTAAGTCACGACCCTTCCTTTCTTTAGAGGTGAAGGAGTAGATTCTTTGGATGTTTGGCTTCTAGTCCTTGAAGCAGTTGTTGTCCTTGGTTTCTTAGATGGTTGAGGAGGTGGAAAATCTAACTCTGTTTCCTCAGAGTCATTCTTTTCTTCATCTTTACCGATAGACAACTGTTCTTCAATTTCCTCCTCTTGATCAACTTCTTCATCTTCCTCAGCTTCTTCCTCGGTTTCTGATAGAATCTTCTTGAGATTCTTCACCACCTTGTCCTTCTTTTTGACTATCTTCTTGACAACTAGTCCTAATTTAATTCTTGTCTTGGCCTCTTCATATGTTCCAAACCTTGGTTTCTTCTTGTCCAGTGGTTCATTGATTAAGGCATCAATTGCCTTTGTTGCAAGATCAATGTCGATCTCATATTCCAATGGTTGTAACCATGTTTTCCTCGCTACAACAGGTTTGATGTAGGTATTATCTGTGTCAACCATGAAGCATATCTCATCCTTATATTGCTCAATGAGTTTCTTGGGGATTCTTACCCTCTTTTGCATTTGGTCTTTGAATACATTGAAGTATTCATCCATGACTATTTCAAATTTATCTCCCAATGTAGCTATGTGCTCACTGATTTGCATGGTGACCGGTTTGGTGATGTCCCATTTTACATCTCCTACCGATGGGAAATTTTCTTGAAAATAAAAGAAGTTACACATTATTAGTGATCCAAACTTACAAGTGTTTAACTTTGCATTCATGATTGTCTTTAGGTTGTCCTTCAACTAATTTAGGAGTAGCTCGGATAAGTCCAATTGTGTGCCCTTCTTCACAATTTGTAGGCTGTTTCCACTGCACCTGATGCTATGTTGTTTAATTTGCTTTTCTGGAAGAATTTGTAGCCTAAAACACATGCACCAAACTTGATCTCATCATCAGTTATTGTTTTTACCTTCAATCCTCGGCCATCCCATTTGGCTCTTGTCATCTTTTCAATCTTTGACCTTGGTGGATGCTTAAGTGCCTTTACTTTATCAGTTATAGGGTAACCGGTGACCGCATGGATGACATCTCAGGTCATTGTATTCGGTTCATCCAACCATAACTTGTTGTTATGCATTTTTCTCAGTACTAACCGAATCCATTTAGTTTTGAAGAATTTTGGGAACATTAGGGCATTGGTGAGCCCTTTCACTTCAATGTGTTTGTCTTCTTCCTTGAGTGATCCATCATAATTGCACAGCTTCTTGTAGGCTTCTTTAACCTCTGGGCTTCCTATTTCTTCTATCTTGCAATGTATGAATGATCAAACATCTTCAACCAGTAAAACCCTAGCTGGAATGCATGAAAATGCACTAGCATCGTTGGGTTGTGAGGAAACCTCAGGATGGATCTTATAGTTGGGTTCCTCACATGTCGTGTTCTTGATGAGCCTAAACTCATCTTTCTTTACATTCTTGGATTTTGCGGTTCGTGAAGTCGATGCCATTTTTAGAAAATCAAGGCTTCTACATAATGCATAAAAATAGAGTTTTTGGCTTCGAAGAACTTACTTTTTTATACTTTCAAAGATTCATGAACTGCTTTGGAGTACTAGAGGTTGAGTCATGATCACTCTGTAGCTTGGATTCTTTCTGCTTGAGAATCACCTTTGCTCGCTTTGCTCTGGGTGTCATGACAAATGAGACATTATGATGCCCTATTTATAGTCGTTTCCCTAAAATGTGTGCCACTTACAACCTACTTAGTGTATAAAGACTGAGTTCCTCGTTGAAGCCTTTACTTCCATCAATGACACTTACAATTTTTTGGAGTAGTTGTTGTTAACTTTTCTTTTACCGACACGTTTCAGTATCACTGACAACTTTGTTCATGTGCTTGTTTATCGATGAGGCTCGGTATATACTAGCAACTTTTTCTTTTAACTGGTGCTTCTCAGTAAATGTAGGTAGTCTTAGCTTTGAGTGTATACCATCAGGTTTCAGTATATATGCCCGCAAGCATAGTTATCACACATTTCAACAAGTACAACCATGATGCATCTTTCTTATGCTAATTTGGAATTATATCAACATATTATGGAGCTGATGTAAAGTAATAGCTTGGGGTAATGCAGTTCCATACTTGTTCTACTTAGGAGGGGTTGGTGATGTCATCAGATCCATTGGATTGGGTGTCACCATTTGCATTGCTCATTCCAGTTTCATCATTGTTTGAAGCTTTTCTCCACATTTTGTCTCTAGCCCTCTAGATATCTTCAACAGTGTTTCCATTGGGATATGTGTTTGTCTCTGTCATTCAGTCTCTGCAATCTTTCTTGAGGTGACCAACTTTATGATAGTGTAAGCATGCCATTCCGGGGTTGGTCTAGCCTCTAGACTTTCTAGTCCATTGTCTCGTATAGTTTGCAGCAATGTGGCCATATCTTCCACATGCTGTACAATTTGTCCATGTATTGTAGTCCCATACATACTGATTACCAACTCTCTTTGATTGATAGGGAGTTTCTTGACCTTTAGGCTTCCATGTTTGTCTTTTCTTTTTCCAGCATTCAAGAGTTGTGTACCCATTCATTTTGCATGTAGGACAGTACTTGTCCATGTAGGTTTCCTTCTTTGGTTGTTTCATCTCAGACTTACATTCATATGCTTTATGACCTTTCTTGTTACATTTATAATAGAATCCTATGAATGAAGATGTAGATTTAGGAATACCTTTCATTTTGCCTTTGCATACATTTGATGTATGGCCTTGCTTTCCACAGTGATTGCATGTAAGCTTTCTTGGTCTTGGATTTTCATAGACATTATTTGGATTGGATTGATTTGATGATTCTCCATTTTTGGTAAAGCCTAGACCATTGTTGTTGTTGACTCTTCATTGTGCCTCAAGAAAATCATCCATTCTTTTATTGCTTTCTTTAGCCTTTTTGATAATTTCATTATGTTGTTGCTGTATTCTTAATTCATGCTTTAACTTTTTATTCTCATCCCTCAGTTCACCGATAGCTTCTATTCTCTCAATGAGTTCAAAAATTTATTCTTTTTGCCTCTTGACTCATAAGAATAATCTGATTTGTTATCTCATGGTGATTCTCTGTAAGTCTTTATATTTCAGACTCTTTTTCTTATAGCTTTTCTGTGATCTTTCTTCTATCGTCAATAGCTAGTGTTCTTTCTTATTCAGCTTGTCTAGCATTGTTCATGACATCAATCATTCTTACCATCTGTGTCTCTTGATCGATTTGTAGAGATATAACTTGTCCAGCCAGATGTAGATTGATTTTAGTTAGGCTTGTGATGCTTTCTCCTAATGTATCTGATGCTTTTCTTGTAGTTGATCCTGAAGACTCAAAGAAATCTGGTATCTCTTCCTCATGATAATCTGTCTCATTATAACGAGATGCCATATTATTTCTTTCATCCAACAACTATCTCATACTGATTGTAGCTTCTTTATACTTCTCAAAGAACATCTAAATTTCAAGCTTTTTGTTCTCAATATTTTTATCAAGTTTGTACTCCTTGTTAGGAATAGGATCACTAAGAGGGGGGGTGAATCAGTGATCTATCAATTAATACTTTTTCTACTTATCTAAATCTTTACTTAATGCTTATGTACTGAACTTGAATATCAATGCAAGTAATATAAATATACACAACACATAACACCATATATGATTACGGTGAAAACCAATGTAGGTGAAAAACCCAGTGGGAATTAGTACCCACAAATATTCAGTACTAGTGTCTTATGATCCTTGTTAGAAGATCCTTAACCCTGTTAGGAGTTATCTTTACAATACATGAAGTACAATGACCTTGTTAAGGGTCAGAACCTATTAGGAGTCTTTTACAATAACCCTGTTAGGGGTGGTGGACTCACTGTCCAAGGACTCACTATCCAAATGGTGAAGGCTACAACCTTTTGGATATTTGATACACATTGTATCTGCAAGATGAATTGCTGCTGTGACACTGCTTGTCTGATCAGTTGCTTTTGTGCACTAATGCTTTAACCTCTTGTAAATAAATATAACAATATTATCTTCACTCTAAAATCTTCTACTTCAATATCTATATCATCAACATATGATAGATATATCTCTGCCGCTTTTACACTCTGCTCTGCTTTTCTTTTCTCTGGCTTCCGCAATTTTCCCATCACAAATGACCTTCTATAAGTACTTCCTCAAAGGGAATGAACATGTCAGCTTTAGGAAACCTTTTAAAATCTATATTGATCACTTAAATAACCATACAACCCTTCATTAAGTCAGCTTAACATAAATTATAACTGCTTTACTCAAACCGAACAGACACGTCTTTTCACACAGTCCGCTTCACCAAAATAGCTCTAACTAATTATCCTTGATGAATCAAGTCATGCTATTTTAACCATAGGTTTTTAGGTCACTAAAAATCACTAATCCAAAGGTGCAAGTCCTGAGGATGAGTGCAACATCAATGCCAAAACAATCTCTATCAGCTCTTTCCACGATCTCTGTCCTATTCTGACATTCACTGGCTGTACCTCTTCAACTGGCTATATCTTCTTCATACTTGCAGATATGATCATGCTCTCTTATAATTAGCATGTAAAAATAATAATAATCTTATCTTCAAAGGCACATATCATTTGGATAACAGATGAACACACGCTAATCAAAACTATAATAGTTTGTTCCTTGCTCTATCATGTTTTCTGTACTTAGCCAATTTATGATCTTCTGATAATGTGTGCTGACTCCAAAACTTCATATGATTTTGTTTCCATAATGAAAACACTAAATAGAGTCATATACTTTAGTGTAGTCAACTTTCCAACAATCTTCCCCTTTGTCATTAATGGCAACAAAGGAATATGGTGAAGTTACTATCTGAACTTTTATAAAAAAACTCTCTATCTTATATCTCCCTTTTATCATATACCAGACTCCATATTCTTCATACACTACTCCCCCTTTGAAATTAATGACAAAGGTGATAAAAAAATACTTCTATGTACTTACTCAGCATACATATCAAGATATGCAATCTGCAACTTCTGGATCTCTTTCTCCCAAAATGCAATCAATGAATTAACAATCTGTAGATGGGCGCATAATGTATATTGTAGCTTCTCCATTTTATCCAAGTCTATGTTAGGAACTTGATCATATGACATAATCCATATTCTATACATTAATTTATTACAAACTTATAACCACAGGTGCTTAGCCATTACATTAAAAAATCATTCATGCTGACCAAAACTGTAGTCGGCATCCATGTTCTGTTTCCTGTACTGCTGGTTCACTGATCAGTCTATAACTTTTTCGTACTGATGTTTCATACTGTGCACATCTAGCTATAGCATGTATATAATCCATAGAGTATATACCTAAGCACACATGCTCTGGTGTGATCTCTAACACGTGCACTGAAGTGTTGATCTCTGTATGTGTCTGTCTGCCTTTTCTATCTATCTGTCCTTGTTACACATTGCTGCATATGTTAATATCTGTGGTGGGATCTTCTACTGATTTCTTTATCTTCTCTATCATAGCTTCTGCCTCCTGGATCTTTCCAATTCATTGAGCCTCTTCTTCATATACTTCTCTTCTACAATATGTGATATGTTTTGATGACTTCCTCTGATTATATACTCCCACTTACCTATTTACTCCCTATGAGTCTAAGTCTGTTATGGGTGTCAAACTTTACAACAATGATGATGAATTGTCAATTACTTTAGTCTTCTCTTTTTTTGCTTCCTTTTCTGTGATATCTTAAATCAATATATCTTCTTACTGATATAAAGGCTCTCAACTTCTTGAGTACTCACAAATGTTTCTTCAAGATTGTCTAGATTAATATCCATTATTGCCATTGATACTTCAACATTATTAATCACGAATGTACCCTCCATGTCCTTGGCCATGGGCGCATAATCCTGTGGACCTATCATAATAGTTTTATCTACTTCTTCACATGATATTTCAAATTATATCTTCAATCAATTCTTCTCTTATATGAATTCTCTTTGTATGATCAACAATAAGTATGTACTTCCAAGGATAACATCAAGTCGACTCCAAAACAAAATCTCCAACGGCTATGTGCTTCCAAGGATAACATCATGTCAGCTCCAAAAAAAAATCTCCAATGGCTATGTGCTTCCAAGGATAACATCATGTTGGCTCCAAAACAAAATCTCCAATGGCTATACTGATACTCTCACATAGAACACTGCTCAACAAGATTCTGCTTCATGAAATTCACACGCTGAAGCATACTGATAAATCACTTCCGAGATGTTTCAAAGATTTTCTTGATATCAATCTCTACTAAAGAATGTAATTGTGACACTTTGCTACTTGACTACAAGTTCTCCTTTGATTATCCAGCCACTTACTCGATTGTTAAGTAATTTTTCAACTAATTTCTGAAATGACGTGTCCGCACTTGGGCTTCATTTCAAACTCAAATTACTTTTCTTAACAAATGACGAATATCAATCTCCCTTCTTTGCTGATGAGAACAACTATAATGCATTAATAATATAACTACTAGGGCTTCTATGATCTCTAATCATTTATTTTGACCGCAAGTGAGGATTTGGTGATTGCACAGTAAATTTCCGCCATTAATACTTGCCGCATAGACATAGAAAGCAACTGTAACTTCCATTCTCATTCTTGACAAAAATTTAGACCGTGTTCTCTTGCATACTACATCACAATGTCACCAAATAATTGTAATCCAAGGCGCATACTCAGAGGTGAGTATACCAGCCACGTAGGGGTTCAGAGCTAGAATAGCTCCCCCTAAGACCATGATGGTCAACTATTCAAAAGTAGAAGGTGCGTCCACTGAGGATGCAACTGCTACCTTGTTCTCTTCCTTGTCCTTCTTTACTTTGACCCATATTTTATCTGATTTAGCTTCCACAAACTTAACTTCCCCTGATTCTTCAAACAAAGACTTCTTAGGATTCTCTTATCCTTTTGTTCTTGATCTGCAAGACCTTGAGATGTGTCCAACCTTTCCACATGAATGACAAATGATAGGAGGTCTGATATTCTTTGGTGTATTGGTGTGAGTTACCAATCTGCACTGTCTAGCTGAATGACCATTGTGATTACATATCTGACATGTAATGTTCTAAGTACTTCTAACATTTTTCTGAGGATAACTTCTTTGGTTTTGCTGATCCTGATTTCTTTGATTATTCTGATTCTTGTTCTTCTGACTTATTTTACAATTCATAGCTCTATGACCAAATTTATTGCATGAATAACAATAACCATTGAAGGGTCTTACCTCTTTACAATTCCTTGCAATATGTCCATGCTTGTTACATGCATAACAAGTATGGTTAACTATCTTGCATCCATCCTTAGATGGTTCAATATTGTCTTTAGTTTGATTTCCAATCTCCTTAGTGTCTACGATGTCCTTTGGTTCTTTCATTATTTTTTGCATGGCATCAATATGAATTTGTGCTTCATTGTATCCTATACCGCTGGTATCTCCTTTAGCCTTTTGAGCATACAACTATGATTCTATCAGATCCTTGCTTGTGTGTAACTTGTCAATATGATTCTTTGCTGCAATCAATTTAGATTCCATCTTCTCTTTGTTGTTTCTTAGCTCCAAGAATTCCATGTTTGCTTGTCTCAGTTCTTCATCTAACTGCTTGTTTGCTTTGACTTGATCATCATAGGCATCTTGATTGTTACATAGCTTTTCATCTAATTCTTCAATCTGATCCTTAAGAGATGAATTTTCTTCATTCAACCTTTTTACTACTTCCCCCAAATCATTTGAAGAAAATTTTTTTAATTCTTTTTTCAGTTTCTTGATAAGTACTTTCATGCCTTCAACTTTTAATTTTAGATCTTCATTTTCTTTTTCATATGTGTCAAGTTTTTCAAGGGCTGCTTCAAGATTCTTTTTTAGGTGTTTCATTTCTTCCTTCTCCATGATCTCCTCAAGTTGTTAAACTTCTTTGCTGAGGACCAAAGCTCTGATACCAATTGTTAGGAATAGGATCACTGAGAGGGGGGGGGGGGGAATT
>MU224217.1:285218-303023 GCA_018584345.1 Thuja plicata
CATAACACCATATATGATTACGGGGAAATCCAATGTAGGTGAAAACCCCGATGGGAATTAGTACCCACAAATATTCTGTACTAGTGTCTTATGATCCTTGTTAGAAGATCCTTAACCCTGTTAGGAGATGTCTTTACAATACATGAAGTAAAGTGACCTTGTTAAGGGTTAGACCCTATTAGGAGTCTTTTAAAATAACCCTGTTAGGGGTGGTGGACTCACTGTCCAAATGGTGAAGGCTGCAACCTTCTGGATATTTGATACACACTGTATCTACAAGATGAACTGCTACTGTGACACTGCTTGTCTGATTAGTTCCTTTTGTGCACTAATGCTTTAACCTCTTGTAAATCACTATAAAAATCTTATCTTCACTCTAAAATATTCTACTTCAATATCTATATCATCAACATATGATAGATATATCTCTGTTGCTTTTACACTCTTCTCTGCTTTTCTTATCTCTGGTTTCCGCAATTTTCCCCATCACAAATGACCTTCTATAAGTACTTCCTCAAAGGGAATGAACATGTCAGCTTTAGGAAACATTTTAACATCTATATTGATCACTTAAATAACCACACAACCCTTCATTAAGTCATCTTAACATAAATTATAACTGCTTTAGTCAAACTGAACAGACACATCTTTTCACACAGTCCGCTTCACCAAAATAGCTCTAACTAATTATCTTAGATGAATCAAGTCATGTGATTTTAACCATAGGTTTTAAGGTCACTAAAAATCACTAATCCAAAGGTGCAAGTCCTGAGGATGAGTGCAACATCCACGCCAAAACAATCTCTGTTGACTCTTTCCATGATCTCTGTCCTGTTCTGACATTCACTGGCTGTACCTCTTCAACTGGCTATATCTTCTTAATACTTATAGATCTGATCATGCTCTCTTAGAATTTGCATTTAAACATACTCATAATCTTATCTTCAAAGGAACATATCATTTGGATAATAGATGAACACATGCTAATCAAAACTATAACAGTCTGTTCCTTGCTCTATCCTATTTTCTGTACTTAGCCAATTTTTGATCTTCTGATAATGTGTGCTGACTCCAAAACTTCATATGAATTTGTTTCCATAATGAAAACACTAAATAGATTCATATAATTTAGTATAGTCAACTTTCCAACACTTCGCCATTGTATGATCTTTTCTCTTAAGCCTTTAAGCTTTCCAAGAAGAGACTTAGCTCTAATACCAATTATCGGGATTAATGGGAAGTAGTACTAAGAGGGGAGGGGTGAATCAGTACCTCTAAAAATTTATGTATCCTTTAATCAATTAACCTTTGTAATCAATTTCATATGCATTCAATCTGATCTATACTATCTTGATGTGAGTTATAGCAATTCATAACATTAATAAACATGTGAATCATTCATAGAAACATTCATGAAAGTAATTGACACATAACACATGATATGATATCGTAGAAAAATCCTATTAGGAAGTAAAAACTACGGTGGGGATGGCACCCAAAAAAATTCACTATCTTTAGATTGGAGGGGCCGATTAAGGCTTACAATTTGATCACTTCTGATGATCTACCCTATTCGAAGTATCGGTGGAGACCTATTAAATTCTATTGTGTTAAGAGCTTTAGAAACACTATTAAGTGTGCACTCAGTTAAGAGATTTGATGTTGGACTTTAGATCCACCTTCCTTGAAAGGATTTTTACACTTTGCTCAACTTGTTAGAATGATAGAAAATTACAAATTGACCAAGTGAATGCAATCTCCTTTTGCTGATATAGATCCAATTTAGTTTACATGAAAAAGATTATCACCTAATTGTGATTGATTAATACCTCTGATTATTGATTTACTCTATTCTTGGTTCTACTAACCAAATCCTTCTTTTTTCTATTCTTGTTCTTGAAACTCTCAATTCAATCCATAGATGTGCTTGTTTTGTTCTCTTCTAACACATAGGCACACATAAAAAATGATTACATCATCTATTTATTTATGGATTGCTTTCATCGAGTTTTGAAAAAAACAATGTTAACTCTAAGATCATGTTTACAACTTATACCTAGATCTCCTAGTCTATGTGTTTTAAATTAGTTAGACTGATTAAAACACTTACATTTTTTTCTTGTCCCTAAAGAAATGGATTTAAAAACAATTAAATATCCTATAAATAGAATACCCTTTCTTTATCTGACATGGAAGTCAGATCCACTTTTTGCGGGTTGCAATTGACTTTCAGTTCTGTCTGTCGGTCATGCTTGACTGTCCTTTGGTTTATCCGTCAGTTGCACTGTATCTATCTTGTCAGTCTGCACTGTAACTTTCATTTTGGGTTCCTCTTTCGGGTTCCACTTTATCTTTCTGCTTTGTGATTTTTAGTTTATACACTAACTTGTGTCATTGGTTCTCTCTGTACTTAGTCATTTTGGTGATCTCTTAATCTGATCTTCGGTTTTCTCTTTTCTATCTTTCGGTGTAGGCTTACCAAAAGTGTTGCTTGTATACTAATGACAAATTAATGTCATTAATCTCTTCATCATCTAGTCCCCCTTTATTTGCAATACTACTAGGCATAACTAGCGCTCTAGGCCAAACTTAGGAGAGAATAATTTGGATTTAGATTTTGAGTTAGATGAGGATATCATCATCATAAAACCTCACTGTGTTTAAGTTTTTAGGTTTTGTCCTTAATGTTTTGTTCATTCAATAGCTTGCCTCCTGCCTATCTTTCTAGATAGTCCTCTCCCCTCTTCATAGAAAGATATTTGTTCTTATCTGGTCTCCTCATTTGTTGATGCACTGATGTTTTTTTTGGCCTTTTTCCTCTCTCTTGGTCTTGGTTCTGTTGGAGCTCTAAATTTTTGGCAAAATTTAGAGTCCTATATAGTGAAAAAATTCTAAAAAATGGCACCCTAAAATCCATGTCCAATAATTGATGATATGATGAAGTATATTAAATGGGATACAAAAACATATTAAATTTTAATTAAAATTTGAGGGATTAGGGAAGGAAGCTCTGTGACAGGAACAATCAAAATTCAGTAAGTGAAGGTTTCAAAGATGCTGGAATTTTGACCTTTTGTAAAGATGATGTTGACAGAGAATGAAAATGATCAAGTATTGCAAATCTAAAAAAGACCCAGTTCGTAAAATCAAATTTCCTATCTCCAGTAAAAATCTTAAGTTCATACAATCTGATTTGGATTTTAAACCAAAGCCAAATCCGAAAGATAGGTAGTTATTAGTTAGTTAGTTGATTAGTTTTTCTCCAAAGTGTTTTCTAAATTTTAATGAAAAATGATGTCTTTACACCCTAAAGGGGTATGAAAACTATTCAACCACATATATATGTGGTGTAAATTGTAATCATAAAGGGGAGAAACGCATTGTATAATAGAATTTGATCACAGTTGCAACATGGACTTCATTGTACTAGTTTTTCAATATCAATAAAGATAAGTGCTCTTGTTTTTATCTGTGGTTATAAGCTATATGTTTTCAATTAGTCTTTTAGATATTCTATTGTATTAGATTATTTCACTATGTTTAATTCCCTGAGTATCATAATTCAAAATTAATATATATAGTTTAAATATCAATTGAAAGATCTGCGTATCTTCTCTTGTTTTTATCAGTCTCTAAATTTGAGTCAAATTAGATAAGATTAGCTATATAGATTGATTTGAATTATAAGTCAAGTAGAAGCATGTGAAGTGATAGTCTTGCTTTATTAAAAGTAAGTTTTTAAAACTGTCTCCGATTGTATGTAAGATTGAAAGTTATCTGACTCTATAGCCCAAGTTTTTAGAAGGCATTGATCTAATCATTATTTAGAAATTATTATATTAGTTCATGCTTTGTAGTTTTTAGATTATTAAATAATTTATTTCAAAGCCTTACAATTAGGATCTTAGTGACTATCATTTTAGTTAAGTTTCATATTAGAAATTATCAAAAGATTTGTTGTTTTCCTCCAAGGATCATTCACCACCTTGGGAGGAACTTTGTTTGTTTGTGTACGGAGTTGTTCGACATAGAAAATTTGATAGTGCAAAGTGAAATCAGGCCTACCAGCCTTGGCTTGATTAAGCCAAAATTGTAGAGGTATCAAGTGGTACGTCACCATTATACCTGTTAGTTGGCCAAAAGTGAATCCATCATTTTCGGGCACCAACAGGTTCTTCCTGGCCCTATGTTTTATACTGCCTCTGTTCTTTATAATATATTCCTGTTTCTGGTTGCCTCCCCTTTTTCTCTCTATAGTAATCCTTTTTCACCTTAGTAATAACATAATATCAGATACTATATGCAATGTATTATAAGACACCTGAATGTAAATAAAATACTATTTATATTACAGGCTATAGTGTAAATTTGTTTATCTAAGATAGCTCGATTCAACATCTCGTTCATATGAAGTAATGTAAATTTAAATTCCACTTATGAATAGTTCAAAGTTGTAATGCAAACTTAAAATTCACATTTAAGAGAAGCAACTCAAATATGGCAAACAATCTCATTTAAGAATTGAATGTAATAAATTGAAAAATCAAACTCGCAAAATACATAAATCCCCTACTTTAGATCACTCAGAAATGATAGAAAACATCTAATATAAATTAATAAAGTAAACAGAAAGATAATAAATCAAATCAAATATACAATCTATAAAGTCATCTAAGGGAAACAAAACCAATCTTGTATAAAAGGTTTAAATTGAGCATAAAATAACACTAAGACTAGCACTAAACCGATTTAAGATCTAAAAAGGAAAAATGGAAATAAGGAATTTATGATTAAATATAATGTTAATGCAATAAACAAATTCTTATTATAAAGAGGCGTGTAAACAATGATTACTTCGAATACTAACTGATTTGTAAATCATGGCAAAATTTAAGATTATATTTCATATTAATGAATAGTAGAAAATACTGAAATATAAGGATTATTCTACAATGATCAAAACTGCTAACAATGATTTTGCCAAAAAGGATTTGTGTGCAAATTTATCATAAAGATTGGGATTGGCTTCCTTAAAAATCCATCCATTAAGAGAAATATTTATTCTTAGCAAAAAAAAGAAAAGTAGAGATTAGACAAAGCGTGTCTCCAGTAAGGATAAGCAGAAATATGGTTAAATAAAATGTAGAAATATTAGTTTTTGCATCTTTATAGAGAAGGAATGCTTTCTCAAAAGACCCGAACAATTAATTCGGGCATTTTTAATCACTATTAAAACTCAAAACATCATAAAATTGAGCAAGGAAGGTAACACCCTTCACATATGTAAATGGGGAATACCCCATGCAATTATGTAAATATGTACAGGGCTATGTCCCAGGCTAGACTGGAGGTTTTCTTCTCCATTCTTTCCTATCAGTGCCCATTTGAATGGAGACCCATTGCAATTTCTTTAAAAATTATATAATATATAGGGCTTCTTGCCTTTTACTGATAAAAAAAAAGAAATTACTATGAAATATTGATCTTTCTTAAAATATAGAGAAATTCAAAAATAATAGTATTCCTTCAATTATAAAGAATTGTTAAAAATATTTGTATCTTTTAAAACATAAGAAATCATAAATAAAGATAAGTCATCCCTAAAGTTAAGGAATTATCAAAATTATATATTGCTAAATTATATATTGTATGATGATAAATCTAACCTAATTAAAATAATATATAATATCAATTACTATCATAAATAAAAATAATAAAAAAAAACTATTTAAAAATTTTAAATAAGTATTTTGAATAATAATTATATTTAACATATAATAAAAATAATGTACCTAACATATTCAATATATGTTAAATTAAAATGTTCAAATTAATAAATATTTTTAATTTTTAAATATTTCTAAATATATTTTAAGGGGTCCTAATTCAATAGTATATTGTCTAGGCAAGTATAATGGGAAAAGGATAAAATAGAATCTTCTCCAATTTCATAACCATGGGGCCATCACGCAAAATTCAATTTTACATAAAAATATTTTGATTTAATAATTTACTTTTTATTTATAATATAACATTTTTTTAAAATAACAATAAATTAATATTGATTTTATTTATTATTTAAATAAAAAATATATTATTCGATAAAGAACTTTTTGATTTAATAATTTACTTTTTCTTTATATAAGGTAAATTTGCTTTTAAAATAATAATAAATTTCTATTGATTTGTTTACAAATATCAGCTCCCTACGAGAAAACACACTAGAAACCATAAGCCAACTAAGAAGAGTCACACAAGATGTCCCTATGGGGATTTGAAAGTTGTAACCAATTGAGCTCAACCCCTTGGATGATATTACTTATTTCACATTTACATTTTTAATTAAATATTTATTTTAAAATTATATTTATTATTTTATAAATATAATATACTATTTAATATATATGTGTAAATTTTTTTATATTATTAATTATTAAGAGTAATAATAATTAATTTCACAAATTATCTAAATTCAAATGGAGCAGTCGCGCGCAAGGAAGCCCTTGAGGGAGCAGGGCAATCTACAGGTTCAAGGGCACCATGGTGATCTCCATGATTGTTGATGTCAAAAGCCTCAGAGCTATCTCCCGCAAAAACATGTTGAGTAGTCGCGCGCAAGGATGTCCATGAGGGAGTAGGGAAATCTATAGGTTCAAGGGCATCATGGTGATCTCCATGACCATCAACATCAAAAGCAATAGAGCTATCTCCAGCAGCAACATGTTGATTTTCTCAAGATCTTTCGAACAACTCTAGTAGTGTAGCCTGCAAGTCGATATGATCAAACCCATGCCACCAATGGTTTTCAAGCTTGCTCATTTGTGCAAAAAAATGCAGCCCAGTCTATGCAGGGTAGGTCAATCCATGAGGGAAAGGAGGATGTTTTTAAAATCATTAGAGGCAAGGCAATAGTCCAGCCGACGAAGTCCTTTTTTTTCAACCCTAGGTATCATTTTAAGTTAGCATCTCCACAACCAAAAAGTGTGAAGTAGAAAAAACATGGGGAGGCATTCATGTCAGATTAGAGGCAATGGAAGATACCAACCCTAAGCCAGTCTCACCAAGATTTCAAGGAATATCAATTTTTGAATTTGGTGAGTCTTCAAAATAGGCGGGCATTAAATCTAAGGGTTTTCAAATGCATTCTCATTCCAAGGTGGATAAATCCAAATATAAGTATGGATGGGATAAAGATTTGCATGACAACTGATCCATTTTACAGAAATCAGGATCCATTAGGTATGGCAAGAGAGGAATCTCAAGGTTCACAAAAAAGAAACTGATATTTGATATATGTGAAGGAACTCCTCCTGGATCTCCATTGAATACTGACCAACCAACATATTTCATACTAGGAAAATATGAAATGATTATGCCAAATCAACATTCAAGAGGAGATTTAAGATCTCAGGAACCTCAGAACATGTAGAGTAGAGAGCCCTTTAATCCAAAAAAGGCTATACTAGTCTGGAAAAAAAGCAACAGCTAGGTCAAACTCAATACGATCAGACACAACATGATTTTGAGGGCTTGGTAGATATTACTACCCCAGAGCATATGTTGTAGGAGCATGTTGGTTATCTTTGAAGATCGACACTTATTAGTAAGTTCTCAAGTAAATCTTTGTTATTTTCAGATATAATGGCATGGGTGAGGGAAACTTGGGTTGGGTTGAAAGATCTTTTTATTGGACTTAGAGTCAAATTTATTTGTTGCATTATTTGAGTTAGTAGAAAAGAGGGATGAAATTCACAAATGTAAAGGGTGGTTTTGCAAAGGATTGAGTCTCTTTACTATGGTATGGACTCCCAATTTTAAACCTAATGAGAAAGCATGCCATTTTTTCCCATATTGGGTATCTATGTCAATGTTGCCTCTGGAATATAAGGATCTTGACATAGTAGAAATCCTTGCTAATAAAGTGGGTATTTTTTTTATCAAGCATGATCTAATTCCTTTTGAGTTTCCACATCATGAGGTTAAGGTTTGTATTCTTCTTGATATGACAAAGAATTTTCCGAGTCAGATTAAAATAAAATCAAAATGGGGAATCTGGTACCAAAGTATTGTCTTGTAGAGTGAGGAAGTTACACATAAGTTTTAGCACAAAATAGGACATTTCAACACACAATGCAAAAACAACATGCAAATAGAGGTATTGGTTTGTGAGGATCATTGTTCTAATCCTGCAGACTTCTCACAACAATAGGCATTTTAGGAAGAGGGTTGCATTAAAGATCTGATAGTGCTATCTCCACAAAGGCTTCCTTCAATGTATGGTATTATGTTTCAATGCTATAAGATGTTCAACAATTTCTTCTACGTAGTAAGGAATATAATCATATTTATGCATTCTAAGTATAGAACTTGCCAAGAGGTCCCCACGATTGCAAGATGTATAGAGTGGGATCAAACGGAGAGATCCCCCCAAAATCTACATTGTATTATTCAGAAATTTATGTTTCAAGATTATCCGATTAACTTGGCAAACATGCACGAAGTGTTTAAAAAATGACTGGTGGTAGAACTAAAAGCAAGGAAATTAACCGACTAGATGATCACAAAGCTGGCTATCAAGATGATCCATGAAATAGTAGTAGAGGAGGGACTAATATTCCCAGAAGATCAATATCCTTCACCTATTTTACAACATCAACATACTGGGAAACATCAAAATAAAAAGAGTCATACTCCTCAAACTCTTTCAGGGCACCAAAATGCAAATTGGGACATCACTATGCCAATGATGAATATTCATGTTGACAATACAAAAACTACATCAGTACTGGGAGATGTTATTGATGCATAGATTTCGGGGGATAAAATTTCTGCCCCCTATTCTTTGCAAGGAAACTTTAGGACAATCAGTAACTTTAATCAAGATATTCAAGTGGATATAGGGCAGGGTCCAGGGGAAACTGAATTTAGTATCCATGGTTTTGAGGGGGAGCTAGACAATTTTAACATTTCTTCTCAATTATATTCAAAATTGGATGATTGCATTGAAATCAAAGAATCTAATCAGTATGTTGACAAGGTAAAGCATAATGAAATACAAAACCCCCAACTTAGTGCTTATGATCATAATCTAGTGTTATCAATTGATAAAACTCTTGATCAAAATATGTAAGATAAAGCCACGCCTAAGAAAAGGGGGAGGAAGCCAAAGGGTACAAAAACCAAGGAGGAAAGTGCATTTGGCATCCAATCAACATTGGATGGAAATTTCACACCTTCTAAAAGAATGACAAGGAGAACTTGAGGTTCTCCTTGTCAGTAATGAGGATCATGCCATGGAATGTCAAAGACTTAAATGTCTCTGAAAAAAGATGTAGAATCAAGAAAGAGCTTGATTCTATGAATGCAGATATTCTTTTAATACAAGAAACCAAGATGTCACAGGAAAAATTTGACAAGACAATAGGAAAATGGACAAACTAGAAATCGATTCATAAATAAGGGATTGGAGAATATGTTGGTATTGTTGTTCTTTGGAATCCAAAAATAGTACAAGGGCAGATTTTGGATCTGTCTGATAATTGGTAGCTAATGAGAATGAATATCTTTGACTTATCCTTTAATTTGATAAATGTTTACGGTCCCATACCAACTCATGACAAAAAGAGATTGTGCTTGGAATTGACCTGTATCATTCATAATCAATCCAATCATAATATAATGTTATGAGGTGACTTCAATGTTATTATTAAGATGTCAGAAAAGAATGGGGGTATTTTTCCACCATTAAAAACAATTCAAGATTTCTTGGCCTTTGTAGAGGATAATAATTTGATGGATGTTGAGGCTAGCAACAGTTCCTTCACATGGACTAACAAACGAGAAAAATTTGCATAGATTACAGTCTGACTAGACAGGTTTCTTATTACACAAGAATGTAAATTATAAAACAACACCTTTCAATCAAAAATTATGACATTACCAGGTTCAGATCATTTCCCCGTTTTACTAAAAATTGGTTCTTTAAATTGGTAAATCAGGAGTTTCAACATCAACCGTCTTTTAAGTTTGAAAGGATGTGGCTTTGGAATCCACACTTCATTCCACTCATAAAGAAATGGTGGGTAAGTGCTCTGCACTATGAAGGAACAAAAATGCATCAATTTTCTACTAAATTGAAGCATATTAAAAAACATATCAAAAAATGGAATGAGCTAGTGTTTAAGAACATCTTTAAAGATAAAGATAAAGTAAAACAACAGTTGGATGATGTTTTTGACAAAATCATCAAGCAGGGTATGGATAATGATACTTATGATAAACAAAAGGCTTTACAACTGGAATGAGAATAATTAAGTTGTAGAGAAGAGGAGTACTGCTGAAAAAAGACTAGAGAACTATGGCTTCGAGAGGGTGATAAAAATACTAAATATGTTCATGCCTCAACAAAACAAAAGAGGGTAGAACACCATTAAAAATGCAGACACTGACAATCAAATATCTAATGCTAAAGGCATTCAAGAGGAAGGAGTAAAATTATTTAAAAAATTTCTTGCTCCACCGAATCAAGAAGCAACACAGGAATCCTCAGTGCATGATATTCTTAATGAAATTCCATCAATTGTGACAGAGTTAGAAAATGCAGCATTAATGGCCCCTTTACTTTTCAAGAACTTAGAAAAATGGTATTCTCCCTTCCCCTGGATAAAGTACCAAGTCTGGATGGCTTCACAACACTATTTTTCCAAACATGTTGGGTTCCCATTGGGTGGGATCTCCTTGGTGTTATTGAAGAATCTAGGAAGAGTAAAACCATGTTGATATATTTCAATACTACCAATATAACCATTATCCCAAAGGTTAAGACTCCCAAAACATTTGCAGAATTTTGACCAATCTTGCTATGCAATACAGTTTATAAGATCATAACAAAATAAATTTATATGAAAATGCAATATCTCATACCAAATCTTATATCCCAAGAACAAGGAGGCTTTGTTCCCAATAGGGAAATGATGGAAGGAGCATTAGTTTCTCATGAGGTATTGCATTCAATTAATAGCAATAAGTCATCAAATTTTATTATTAAGCATTAAATGATGAAAGCATATGATAAAGTGTGCTTGAATTTTCTTTTTAAAGTGTTACACAAGTTTGGGTTTGCTAAGGGCTGGTGTAAATGGATTAAAGCTTGTATTACAGGTGCATGGTTTTTTAGTTTTGATAAATGGGGTACCAGTGGGATTTTTTCCATCTACACAAGAAGTTCAACAAGGGGATCCTTTATCACATGTCCTCTTCATTCTTATGGCTGAAGCATTTAGTAGGGCCATTCAAAGAAAGCATGATCTTGGTCTTTGGCAAGGAGAAAAATTAGGGGGCACTGAAGTGGAGGTCACACATTCCCTATTTGCAAATGATACATTACTTTTTGGGGCATCTAATGTTATGGAATCCAGAAAGGTTAAACAAACTTTGGACTTGTACACATCAACCTCAATACAAAAAATAAATTCTCACAAATAAAACATTTACTTGTTTAATACCAACCACATTATTTCTAATAGAATTGTCAGTATTTTGGGTTTTACAGTTGAATTTACTCCGTCTGTATATCTTGGTATTCATTTTTTCATAGGAGCTAACAAAATTAGCTATTGGTTTCCCATTATTGATAGAATCAAATCTAGGATAGTGGCTTGGAAGGCAAGATGGCTTTCACTAGAAGGAAAGATTCTCCTTATTAAAATAGTGTTGTCAGCTATTCCTAACTATTACCTAGCAGTACTTAAAGCTCCATCATCAGTGATTTAGACAATCTAAAATTTTATTGGAGAATTCCTATAGATGGGAAATATGAATGGTGAGAAAAAAAATCCCACTTTTTTTTGTTCAACATTGTTTTTACACAAGCCAACTTGCTAGGATCTCGAGATTTGATTTCCTCTCTTGAAAGAATAACGAAGTTACTCCCAAGGATCTCCGGGGCCGGGTCACAACCTGCTTGGTTTCTCAGTTGAAGATAAATGTGAATGTTCATGAGGAGGCCTTTGCTGGTACATTCAAGACATCAAACTAAAAAATAATCTTTAGTACTATTTTTGGGGTTTTCTATTTTATCAAGATTTTCAATTAACAAAAAGTGCAATTTTGTATTTCAAGATGACTATTTTTAGATTTAAGACAAAATTCAAAGGAGAAAGGTAACAAGAAATAAAAAAAATTATTGAAACAAAATCCTATAGACATAAGTTGTAGTAAACCCCTACGAATTGAATGATGGAGAGATTTAGAACAAACCCACGAGGTATAAATCAGACAAAGTCGCAATTTTATACCCAATGGATGCAAGCATTTGGAGAGAAGATGAATTCACTTGTGCAAGATATTCAAAATCTATCAAATTGTGAAACCACCCATATGTGCACACCCATGAGACAAATTTATCCTTAAGCCCAATAGACGATCCCTTCCACATATTCATCACAATAAGGTAGATAGACAACAACAAACTCCAACTAAGGTAAACATAATTTTGAAACACAAAAAAACAAAAGGCTCTATGAAAACAATGAACAATGTATGTACACATTCACCAATTCGCATATATGGCAGCAATTAACACACCACAAATGAAGCACCAAATGTAGATCTTTATTGCATTAATAATCTGACCTTATTACATTGATTTTATTACAATATATAGAGTTTTTGATCTAACAACTCTAAATGCCAAAATTAGGGCATCAAAGAGTCTAAATTTATGAAAATAAACTAAAACTAAAGCTTTGATGAAAAGGATGTTGGAAAGTAATCAATTTTGTAAATGTGATTTACTTTTTGGTTTTCATTTATGGAAACACATTTGGGTTTTAGATTGATTCCAGTAAAGATAAGTTTTGATGATTCAAAAATTGACTAAGTGTAGAAGCAGAGATACATAAGTGTTTTGGATGTCGAAGATAGAGATTGATGAATTAGGGAAAGCGAGCTTAGAGGAAGATAGTATGGGGTATTTATGACCTCCACCTAAGATTGATTTGGTTTTGGTTAAGTCTACGGTGAGTTAGAAAGAATTGAAGACAGAGAGACTACAATAGAACAACGATACAAAGCAGTTTGACAGTAGCAAAGATTGAGGGAGTATGACTAGGACTCCATAAAATTGGAGTTGTATTTTGGCTAATTTATAACCTCCACATTGACTATGCAAGAGCGCTGACTATGAATTTAATATTTACTATATTAAATATATTTTGTATTGAAGGTCGACTTTGTAATATTTGAAATATTCATATTGAGAGTCGACTTTGTAAAGTTGTGAGATATATATGTAAGATATTTTTGATAAATATGGAGTGTATGGTTAGTTGGATAGTTGGATGAATTATTGAGCAAATAGCAGAGTAGAGAATGGTAGAGATCATTGAAGAACTATAAAGGAACTATCTAAGCACCAGTGTTGCTTGTTTTTGTTCATAACTAAGAACACTTTGTAACCTGAATTATCTTGTAAGAGTTGTAAGATCAGTTAGCCCCTAACAGGGTGTTTTGAACCTTTAATAGGGTTGTAATTCCTTTAACAAGGAAATGTGCTATGTAATATTCAGCTCCTAATAGGGCTAGGTATCCTAACAGTGACATTATACTTTAGTACATGCTTGTGGGAACCATCCCCACCGAGGTTCCCTTGGCTAGGGTTTCCTTGAAAACAAAATATGGTGTTATGAGTTCTATGTCATTTTCATATGTTCTTTTCTTTACTGCAAGTTTATGGTTAATATTTAATTGGTTGAAGAATTTAATAAAGTGTTATTATACTGACTCATCCCCCCTCTCAGTATAATCCAATCCTAATAGAGGAACTATTGCTAACTGATACTAAACATCTTGCATGGATTTTAAATCCATTTACAGTCATTTTTTCCATGCAAGAGGGATCAAACTCGTTAAGAAAAGAAAGAGAAAGAAGACAGGGTTTCTTGTGAGAACTTGGAGTCTTCTTCTTGATTCTTGTAATTCTTCCTTGGAATCTTCATCTGGAAGTTATTCTTATGGTGGGAACTGATAGGGGAACCTTAGTCCTTCCAAAATTAACTCAAGTTAATCATCAATCTGACCTGGAGTTCAATTGCCATGCAAAAGGTGAGCTCACTGGAAACACTCAGAATTTTGGCCCTTGACCTCTACTCCAAATTTTTAAGTGTCCAAAATTTTCTAAGTCTTGAACCACCCTGAATGTTTGAAATTTTTGGCCCTTTCAGAGGCCGAAAGGCCAAAAAATATGGAAGGCCAAAAGGCCAAAAATTGGGAGGCCGAAAGGCCAAAAGCTGCATTCTCTGAGGGGGCCAAAAGGTCGAAAGCTGCCTTTGGAGAAAATTGCTAAGTGTTGAGACTATCTTCCCCAAAATTCTTAAGGGGTCCGAGGAGTCAGTTTGGAAAGAAATATAGATGTGCAGCTCAGAGCCTCTGTATGATCTCCTAAACTTCCTCATAATTTATCTCCTTCCTTTTTTCCTTGTTGACCTTTCATTCTTGCTTCTGTTTAAATATAGTTAACTTAGAATTAAAGAACTGGATCTCTTGTTCATTTCATGTTCTGACATTATTAACATCTCTTCTTTCAAATAGAATAGTTGTTGTAAGGCCTCCTTCATACTAATACCTGCCAGAATATCCCTAAACTATTGGACCACTTATTTTGATGGCCGTAAGATATGTTTATCTTCATCTCGGTACAAGTTAAGGCCAATTCCTATGAAGAAAACATCTATTTCTTCACTCATTCCAAGAACTCTTTCTAATTTTCCAATATGGAGGCTTGACATTTCTTATAGACCTTAATGATCTTGGCCATCCGTTTGATCTAGGTCTCAAAGTTGTCGAGCTCTTCGCCTTCATATATTTTTACCAATATCTGGAAATGTTGTTTCCTGATTATTTCTAGGCCTTGGAAGGTGACTTTCCATTTGTCTATCTCAGAATCCAAGCTTCCTTCATTCTCCATCAAGTCTATTAAACTTGTAGCTTCAACCAAAATGACCCTGTAAGGCTTATATATCCATTTGATGGCCTCTTCTCTATACTACTCAAAGTCTCCTTTCCAATCTGCACTTGCTTGGATAAAGGATGGGGTCAAACCTATCAAAAAGTCTAGGGTGTTCCTTTTTTCTAGAAATTCCTATAATGAGGCCTCCAGGCAACTTGGGTCAATAGGACCAACCATCTTGTGAATGAGCTTCTTCAAATCTTCATTCTGTTCTGTTAAGGATTTTATGGTTTCCTCATCCTTGCTCATGAAACCTAGAGCATGCTTAATCCCTAAGGTTGCCAGTGTTTTTCTCCATTCCCTGGTGGGCTCCCCCAAATATACTTCTTCAAATGTGTAATATTCTGAAGTCTCTTGTGTTTGAGAGGTGCTAGTAGAAGGAATTGCAACTTGTGCCTTCCAGTGAGCCCTAGTGTCTTGGGTGACATAGGACATTGTCCGTGCTAGTAATGTGACCCCTATTTGGTGGAAGGCTTTCCCTATAGATTCCATATTTGTATCTTCCCCCTCATCCTCACCTGTGTAAGTTCCCTTCCTCAACTGAATCTCTTTAGTGAACCATGTAGGTTTACTAAATGCGGTGATTGGCTCATATAGGGCAACATGAAAGACTGAATCCAAGTTTTTAGATCCTGGGGTTACTTCTTTGTCTAAACCTTCTTCATGTTCCTTTCCCTATTCACCCTCTCCCTCATTCATTCCTTCTCCTTATTCTTCCCCTTCTTCCTTTCCCTCTTCTACCTTTTCTTCTTCTGCAGCCTTATCTTGTGTAAGGTAGAAAAATGATGCTATGGAATAAGAGTGTTTTGATACTCAAATCACTTATCACCTTAAATTTAATGTTTATAGTGGAGGGATAAATAAGACATTCCCCTTTATTCTCAAATGCACAAAGGAAGGATCCAAATTGATCAACCCAAAAAGGATCAATGCATAAATGAATCAATCTATTGGAAATAAGAATAAAGGAGATCCTAGGTTTCCCTCTTAAAATGTGTGTGAATGAATGTAAATGTGTGATAGATTTAGAATGATTAAGGATTTGAATTGAAATGGATAGGATAAATGTACCAACCTTAAAGTATTGTAGATATGAAGAATGCTGTTTTCTGAGGTCTGTAGCCTATTTCTGGAAAATCTGAAGCCTTATCTGGAACCAAAATGCAGAGATGAACAAAACCTAGAAATCCTTTTCTGATCCAACACTGTCTTGAGAAAAATTTCAACCTTGACCTAAAAATTTCACCCTTGACCCAATAATCTTGACCCTAACCTACATAGGTTTGACAGAAAATCTGTTCACGGATCTCGAAAGTTGGTCAAAAAGGGTATCAAGATCTGGGTTCAATTCCGCAGTCTTGAACCTGTACCTGTAGGAAAAAGAGGCTTATTTGTTGGGGGGGGAGGGTTTTTCCTTAGTCAAAACCCAATTTAGGAATTAACCTTGAAATCAATAAAGTATAGAATGCTAGCAAGTAGTAGAATTGAATCTAATAAAGAAGCTATGATATTGAATAGATATGCCAATGTAATTCAAATGTAAGCAAGTGTGTAAATATGAAAGCTTGGACTCAATATAAACCATAAACCTCCATGATTATATGCTTGGAATCCACCTTGAAGAGAATGAATAAGTATTGAGGATGCACAAAAGGCTCTTGAAGGAAGATCACACCACCATGATGGCTAGATCTAGGGTTTTAATGATGAATCTTTGAATATCCCTTCAAAAGCTTGAAAGCTTGAATCCTTGATCTTCAATCGAGAACTTTAATTCTTGAGAGGAAGACTTGAACACTTTAAATCTTGGAAACATGTAGAACAATGGATGCTTGAACTTTTTGCTTGATTTCACTTGGAGAGAATTAGAATTGCCTCTTGTGTCTTAGAGAAAATGAGAGGAAAAAAGCTTCCTTTTATATAAAACTAGGGCACAATCTTCTAGAGAGGATGACATAGGAGAATTAAATTCCAATTATACCCATGCCCCAGAAGAGGACCTATATTAAATATAATTTAAGAATCGTTGCTATGGAACCCAAAACAATTGACCCAGAAGTGGGAAATAAGTTTTTGATGACCTCTGGCAGCCGACTGGCTTCCAAATTTGAAAGGGGGACCCATGTCAAGGTTGAGGTCAACCCTAACCTAGGTCAAGGTCAAGGTCAACCTTGACCTAGGGGGTCATAACCCCTAGAAAAAGTACTAGGTGGGATAAAAGGTGCCTAGAGAGGCCCAATCAGGGTCCTAAACAGGCACAGAAGTAGCCTGGATGATGCATAAATGAGGGGATGATGTGATCATGGTACAAAACACCCCCTAAGGAGGGATAAACATTCTTAACATGGAAGTTCTTCCATTTTAAGATGATACATTAAGCCCCCACTTTAGCGGAAGTATGGAAATTGAACATGCTTGCAATAAAGTTAGAATAAAGACTCTGGTGGATCATAATGAGGTAGAACATCACTATATCAAGGACATGAGTCCCTAGACCAAGGTTTCTAACTCAACATACATGCATAAAGATATGAAAAATAAAGAGCAATCAATCATAGAAACATACATGATTACATAAGAAAGACAAGAGCAACACTACAGATAACATAGCTTCATGATCTAATCCTACTAGCATGAAAGCAAAAGAGAGAAAAGAGATAGTGATTACTGTTAAGTTTTAGATCAGAATATGTGACTTTTAATTTTTCTTATATAACCTCAATATATGTGATATATTTAATCATAAGATATATATATTATTACTGATATAATAACAGATATATATATATATATATATA
>MU224217.1:310685-326092 GCA_018584345.1 Thuja plicata
TAATTCAATCAATTAAATAGTTTCATTTATCAATAGTTTAAATACTATTCTAATGTATTTTATTTAAATACATTTGCCTCCACAAAATCCCCTTTTAACAAATTTATATTTATTAAATCCTCCATATACCTAATTCTTTTAAAGCATGATTTATTCAAATTCAATTTGGATTATAATCTAAACCCTAGCTAGGAACATATTAATCCTACCCTATTCCTACCCTACTCCCATCACCTCATTTCCTAAGTATACTTCCCCACCTAACTATCCTTTAACCATGCTTAATGGGTGATTCCTAACCTTTTTAAGGCTAATAGAATGCTCAGCCACATGGGGAAATTCTCTCCAAAATGGGCACCCATTCCTCTTTAATTCCTTCTTACAATTTTGTCTCCACTTTTTAAATATTGAGCTACTCAATATTAAATGCTAACTTTGACTCAAAATTGGCCATCTTTTCAAGTCTATGTGTCTCCTATGTGGCTCTTATGTGGATGCCACATAGGTGCCACTTCATCCAAGACTCTTCCTCTCTCCAAAAACTCTATAAATAGAGGCATTCTCCTCTCATATTTTCATCTCTCAATTTGCATTGTTATCATGCTATTTTGCATTTAGAAGTTCATAGTTCTTAATTTCATGTTTGTATATGCTTCTAGTTTATGCTTAAATCATTTAGATATCACATGCTAGGTTCTAAATTGGTGAATGAATCTTAGTTTCTACATAGCATATGCATATCATCATTTTCATAGTTTAGAATATCATCTTCTTGAATAAGATTTTGAGACTAGTTCCTCATACTAGCTCTTGAATCTTTCTTCTTGTTTTGATATATCTTGCATTTTCATTGGGATCCATTGCACTTTGTGTGTTTGAGAGAGCACTCCCACATCCATCTAAAAGAGAAAATCAAAATGAGTAGAATAGGGTGCATTGTTTACTTATTTTTTAGCTCTATTTGATGTTATTTGGTTTTCTTTGTTGTTTGCTTGATCTCTTACATGCCTTTTTGATATGATGTATGTGTGATATGATGTATGTGCTAACCCACTAACATTTGCATGTTTGAGCTTGCTCCCAACAGGTTGAAATATTCCTCATACTACATTCTGGCATGCCCAGTGGGACCCACATCCCTAAATACCTTCTAATTTCTTGTCTCCATTGGTGATTCTATCCACAAACTCATAAGCTTCAGTGTGTGGATTGCCTCAATTGGCAATTCTATCCACAAGCTCTCATGTGGATTGCCTCTATCAGCGATTCTATCCACAAACTCACAAACTTCAGTGTGTGGATTGCCTCAATCAACAATTCTATCCACAAGCTCTCGTGTGGATTGCATCTATCGGTGATTCTATCCACAAACTGACGAGCTTCAGTGTGTGGATTGCCTCAATTGGTGATTCTATCCACAAGCTCTTGTGTGGATTTCCTCTATTGGCGATTCTATCCACAAAATCATGAGCTTTGGTGTGGATTGCCTCAATCAGTGATTCTATCCACAAGCTATCACAATAGAAAGTTATTGCAAGATCATCACCTTACAATAACTTTACCGAATACAAGTGATAATCATTTGGATGTCGTCACTTCCTTCTAATTTTCACAAGGCCCATATAGTTATAAAATAACATTAGTATAATAATCAATAATCATGTCAACTTTACCTTAGAAGTGTTTAGTGAACTCCCTCTCAATCATAAGGTGTCTACTCTTTTGGATTTCATGATTGCTTTATAATCTTCTTGAATGCAGTTCATCAAATTTGGAGAGTTTGGCGTGAGCACTTACTCCTTGTCTAAAGTTTTCCCATTAACTCTGCTCATCAATTTCCTTTAGGTTTACGAGGATTTTCCATTATTGTCTTTAGCTCATTCTTCCTTAATACCAACATCATTTGAAGTTTCCATGGTTCAAAATCCGAGGCATGTTAAAGTCTGTCTTCAAGTCTCATTCTATTTTCCATTCTGTAGATACACAATATCCAAAAGTCAGATCTAGATCTTCCTTCAAGCGGTTAGGCTTTTAACGAAGGAACCTGGCTCTGATGCCATGTTAAGTTTTAGATCAGAATATGTGACTTTTAATTTTTCTTATATAACCTCAATATATGTGATATATTTAATCACAAGATATATATACTATTACTGATATAATAATAGATATATATATAAATATGTTAATATTGATTAACTGCAAATTGAATAAATAAAATTCACATTGTTTGTTGTATATGCTTCCTTTTATCAAACAACTAATGATTATTTATATGTGATTTGTGAGACATGGAATTATAGAGACATGACTCTATAATGTCATGTCCTTTCATAACAAATTGGTTATCATAAATACATTACTGTAAGTTATTAACAATTCATAGCACCCAATAATATGGTACAGTCATTACAAGTGCCCAAACATTGATTATTAATACTCAATGTTTAAAACATATTAGCTGATATCCACTAAACTGATATTAATCGGTATCTTAGACCAATACACATTGTGTTGTGTATAGCTGATCAAATCAGTACTAAGGATAACCGATACAAATTGGTACCAAAGTGGCGCTTAAAATATGCGATCAATATTAATAATAAACCACCCAATTTGTTTAGTCAATTACAAATCGGTGGACATACAGACCATCCCGATATAACTAAAGACACTCAAAAATGTCAATTTGATATTGACTAATGTCAATTAGTATTAAATAAACCGATATCAATCGGTGTTTAACTAAATCAATATCAATGTATTGACCAATACTAATCGGTATTGCATAGTATTGTTAAATATTATTTAATCAAATATAATATAAATTATACATTGTATATGTATAATAATATCATTATTATTATATATATTAATGTGAATATATAATGTAGAATAATATTATTTCATATTATCAATTCAATGATGTTTATTAAGTTTAATATTATAAAGAGATAATGTTAAATATGTATATTAATTTATATAATAGTAATGACCATTATTATCATATATATATTAATATATTATTTATATATTTTCTCATAATATTATGATCATTTTATTTGATCAAAGCTATAAACATCAACACTCCCTCTTAGCTAGGGAAGATAAAATGCACATCACAATAAGTTCATAAATTATGAAAGTTTGTTCTCAAGTGGATTGCCTCCATCGGCAATTCTATGCACTATTCTTAGGTGGATTGCCTCTATCGGAAATTCTATCCAAAAGACTCATGAGCTTCAGGGTGTGGATTGCCTCAATCAGTGATTCTATCCACAAGCTCTCATGTGGATTGCCTCTATCAGTGATTCTATCCACAAACTCACGAGATTCAGTGTGTGGATTGCCTCAATCAGCAATTCTATCCACAAGCTCTTGTTTTGGATTGCCTCCATCGGTGATTCTATCCACAAACTCACAAGCTTTAGTGTGTGGATTGCCTCAATCAATGATTCTATCCACAAGCTCTCGTGTGGATTGCCTCTATCAGCAATTCTATCCACAAACTCATGAGCTTCAGTGTGTGGATTGCCTCAATCAACGATTCTATCCATAAGCTCTCATGTGGATTTCCTCTATCGATGATTCTATCTACAAACTCACAAGCTTCAGTGTGTGGATTGCCTCAATCGGTGATTCTATCTACAAGCTCTCATGTGGATTTCCTCTATCAGCGATTCTATCCACAAACTCACGAGCTTTGGTGTGGATTGCCTCAATCGATGATTCTATCCACAAGCTATCACAATAGAAAGTTATTGCAAGATCGTCACCTTACAATAACTTTACCAAATACAATTGATAATCATTTGGAAGTCATCACTTCCTTCTGATTTTCACAGGGCCCATATAGTTATAAAATAACATTAGTATAATAATCAATACTCATGTAAACTTTACCTCAGAAGTGTTTAGTGAACTCCCTCTCAATCATAAGGTGTCTACTCTTTTTGATTTCATGATTCCTTTATACTCTTCTTGAATGAAGTTCATCAAATTTGGAGAGTTTGGCGCGAGCACTTACTCCTTGTCTAAAGTTTTCCCATTAACTCTGCTCATCAATTTCCATTAGGTTTATGAGGATTTTCCATTATTGTCTTTAGCTCATTCTTCCTTAATACCAACATCATTTGAACTTTCCATGATTCAAAATCAGAGGCACGTTCAAGTCTGTCTTTGAGTCTCATTCCATTTTCCATTCTATAGATACAAAATTTCCAAAAGTCTGATCTAGATCTTCCTTCAATCTAATTGGATCTTCCTTCAAGCGGTTAGGCTTTTAACGAAGGAACCTGGCTTTGATGCCATGTTAAGTTTTAGATCAAAATATGTGACTTTTAGTTTTTCTTATATAACCTCAATATACGTGATATATTTAATCACAAGGTATATATATTATTACTAATATAATAATAGATATATATATATATATAAATATGTTAATATTGATTAACTACAAATTGAATAAATAAGACTCGCATTGTTTGTTGTATATGCTTCCTTTTATCAAACAAATAATGATTATATATATGTGATTTGTGAGACATGCCATTATAGAGACATGTCTCCTTGAGGAGACATGACTCTATAATGTCATGTCCTTTCATAACAAATTGGTTATCATAAATACACTACTGTAAGTTATTAACAATTCATAGCACCGAATAATATGGTGCGATCATTACAAGTTCCCAAACATTGATTATTAATACTCAATGTTTAAAACATATTAGCCGATATCCACTAAACCGATATTAATCGGTATCTTAGACCAATACACATTGCGCCGTGTATAGCTGATCAAATCAGTATTGAGGATAACCGATACAAATTGGTACCAAAGTGGCGCTTAAAACATGTGATCAATATTAATAATAAACCATTTGATTTGTTTAGTCAATTACAAATCAGTGGACATACAGACCATGCCGATATAACTAAAGACACTCAAAAATGCCAATTCGATATTGACTGATGTCAATCAGTATTAAATAAACTGATATCAATCGGTGTTTAACTAAATCAATATCAATGTATTGACCAATACTAATCGGTATCGCATAGTATTATTAAATATTATTTAATCAAATATAATATACACTATATATTGGATATGTATATTGATATATATAATAATATCATTATTATTATATATATTAATGTGCATATATAATGTAGAATAATATTATTTCATATTATCAATTCAATGATGTTTATTAAGTTTAATATTATAAAGATATAATGTTAAATATGTATATTAATTTATATAATAGTAATGACCATTATCATCATATATATATTAATATATTATTTATCTATTTTCTCATACTATTATGATCATTTTATCTGATCGAAGCTATAAACATCAACACTCCCTCTTAGCTAGGGAAGATAAAATGCACATCATAATAAGTTCATAAATTATGAAAGTTTGTTCTGAATTGGATTGCCTCCATTGGCAATTCTATGCATTGTTCTTAGGTGGATTGCCTCTTTTGGCGATTCTATCCAAAAGACTCGTGAGCTTCAGGGTGTGGATTTCCTCAATCAGTGATTCTATTCACACGCTCTCGTGTGGATTGCCTCTATCAGCAATTCTATCCACAAACTCATGAGCTTTAGTGTGTGGATTGCCTCAATTAGCATTTCTATCCATAAGCTCTCATGTGGATTACCTCCATCAGCGATTCTATCCACAAACTCATGAGCTTTAGTGTGTGGATTGCCTCAATCGACGATTCTATCCACAAGCTCTCGTGTGGATTGCCTCTATCAATGATTCTATCCACAAACTCACGAGCTTTAGTGTGTGGATTACCTCAATCAACGATTCTATCCACAAGCTCTCATGTGGATTGCCTCTATCGGTGATTCTATTCACAAACTCACAAGCTTCAGTGTGTGGATTGCCTCAATCGGTGATTCTATCCACAAGCTCTCGTGTGGATTACCTCTATTGGCGATTCTATCCACAAACTCATGAGCTTTGGTGTGGATTGCCTCAATCGGCAATTCTATCCACAAGCTATCACAATAGAAAGTTATTTCAAGATTTTCACCTTACAATAACTTTACCGAATACAAGTGATAATCATTTGGAGTCGTCACTTCCTTATGATTTTCACAGGGCCCATATAGTTATAAAATAAAATTAGTATCATAATCAATAATCATGTCAAATTTACCTCAGAAGTGTTCCGTGAAGTCCCTCTCAATCATAAGGTGTCTACTCTTCTGGATTTCATGATTCCTTTATACTCTTCTTGAATGTAGTTCATAAAATTTGGAGAGTTTGGCGCGAGCACTTACTCCTTGTCTAAAGTTTTCCCATTAACTCTGCTCATCAATTTCCATTAGTTTTATGAGGATTTTCCATTATTGTCTTTAGCTCATTCTTCCTTAATACCAACATCATTTGAACTTTCCATGATTCAAAATCAGAGGCACGTTCAAGTCTGTCTTCGAGTCTCATTCCATTTGCCATTCTGTAGATACAAAATTTCCAAAATTCGGATCTAGATCTTCCTTCAATCTAATTGGATCTTCCTTCAAGTAGTTAGGCTTTTAATGAAGGATCCTGGCTCTGATGCCATGTTAAGTTTTAGATCAGAATATGTAACTTTTAATTTTTCTTATATAACCTCAATATATGTGATATATTTAATCACAAGATATATATATTATTACTGATATAATAATAGATATATATAAATATGTTAATATTGATTAACTGCAAATTGAATAAATAAGACTCGCATTGTTTGTTGTATATGCTTCCTTTTATCAAACAACTAATGATTATATATATGTGATTTGTGAGACATGCCATTATAGAGACATGTCTCCTTGAGGATACATGACTCTATAATGTCATGTCCTTTCATAACAAATCGGTTATCATAAATACATTACTATAAGTTATTAACAATTCATAGCACCCAATAATATGGTGCGATCATTACAAGTGCCCAAATGTTGATTATGAATACTCAATGTTTAAAACATATTAGAGGATATCCACTAAACCAATATTAATCGATATCTTAGACCAATACACATTGCGCTGTGTATAGCTGATCAAATCGGTACTAAGGATAACCGATACAAACTGGTACCAAAGTGGCGCTTAAAACATGTGATCAATATTAATAATAAACCACCTGATATGTTTAGTCAATTATAAATCGGTGGACATACAAGCCATGCCAATAAAACTAAAGACACTCAAAAATATCAATTCGATATTGACTGATGTCAATCAGTATTAAATAAACCGATATGAATCGGTGTTTAACTAAATCAATATCAATGTATTGACCAATACTAATCGGTATCGCATAGTATTATTAAATATTATTTAATCAAATGTAATATACATTATACATTGTATATGTATATTTATATATATAATAATATCATTATTATTATATATATTAATGTGCATATATAATGTAGAATAGTATTATTTCATATTATCAATTCAATGATGTTTATTAAGTTTAATATTACAAAGAGATAATGTTAAATATGTATATTAATTTATATAATAGTAATGACCATTATTATCATATATATATATATATTATTTATCTATTTTCTCATAATATTATGATCATTTTATCTGATCAAAGCTATAAACATCAATAATTACCTCGCCTAGTAAGATGCCCACCTTACCATGAATCACCAAGGAGGGAGAGCCCAATAGGTTCACCCATAAACTATGCTTGTAATTGTAATGTGCCTTCTGACGACTTTTGAAATATCCATAGATCCACATTCTTGTATCACTATGGAATATAAAATACGTGTCCATTCAGGATTTAGAAACTTATGTGTGTTACCTTTCAAGGATTTAGCATATCATAAAAAAATAAAAAGGATGCGTATCTCTTTAGGATTTAGCAACTTATGTGCGTTACCTTCTGAGGATTTAGCAAAAATAAAAGTAAAAATGCGTATCTCTTCAGGATTTAGCAACTTATGTTTGTTACATTCCAAGGATTTAGCATGTTGTAAAATGTAAACTAATGTAAAATATAGTACAAGGGAGACCCTATATATGCCTTCCTCCTTATCATGACTACCCACTAGGCAGGATAAGGAGGATAAAAGAGAATACCTACTTCACAAAGTAAGGAGATATCCAAATTAACAACAATATACACTATATCCTTAGCAAAGAGTATTGACCCTTACCTATAAGAGCATAGATAATTGTGAAATGGATATGTTGCACATGGAAAAAGAATCCTCAAAGAGGAAGAGATCTTATCATCAAGACCCCCACCGTAGAGGAGTGCTTAGGATAAAATGTCATCTTCTATAGAAAAGAGAGACCAAAGATTCAATCATCAAGCCCCCTGTGATGAAGAGGAAGAGAAATCTCAGAATGAAGGAGTCAAACTCTAACCCAAAGCAAAGGCAAGAGTTTATCAAAAGCATAGTTTGAAAAATAAAGAAGAGGTGATGACCTAGGATATTCACCTCTTATATAAGAGGATATCCATAGTAAAAAACATACATCTTTAGAAATAATGTTATATGATAAACAAACGCCACTAAGCTAAGGAAAGTAAATCCTTAGATAGAGGAAGAAAGAGAATACCTTACCCCCTAGGGGTGAAAGCAAGGGATATATCAAATTATATCAAGAAATGTTGTTGTAGAAAAGAGATATCATGCAATAAGTGAGAAAGTAACCCTTGTGAGGGATAACACACTTATTCAGTTTCCAAGGTGAGAGATTTATCATCCATGGAAACCCAAAAACAACGAAATAGGTTATAATCAAGGACATAGATCCTTAATTCAAACCAAGATTTTCATGTATGATTATATATCACATAATAGATAGATACTTCTTAACCAAGGGAAAGTGGATCTTGGAAAGACAGAAAAGAAGGAGATGGAATCCTTGACCCCAAGTGTAGGGACAAGGATGAAAGGGGACCTATTATATCACTCACAATACTATGCAAGACAACGAGCCCCCAAAGATTAGGCTAACATTGTTTACATAATATGGAGTTCCATAATAGGAACATAAATGTTATTTAGAGAAAATAGGATTGAAATACAACTCATTGCCACGTGTTAAATAAATAACTTTACTATCAATGAGCTGCCTAATCTTATAATGTAAAGCCTGAAATTCATTAGAGTGATCATGAAATCTACGACGGAAACAAAAAGGAAGAATATTAAAGTATAGACTACATTTGTTTTTTTGTTTAGGTCTAGTAATCATCTTAACACAAAGGAGCTTAGGCAGAAGAGATTCTTGGTCAAATTACTTCATAGGGTCATCATGTTTTGAAGTGTTATTTGATATGTTGGTAACATTGATGTGTTGTTGAGGATTAAATTCCAATCCATAAGAATGCTCATGCCCCCCATTCTTTAAGGGCATTTGAATTCCCTATTTATGCTTAGCACATCCTTGACTATGGAATCCTTGTTTAACTAGTAAATGTTAGAAACACTGGGGGGGTGAATTAGTGTTTGTCTATTAATTAATTTTTAGCAATTTAAACATAAATCAAACATACATTGAATGAAGCTTAACATAAGAACTCATAACACAAGATATGATTATGGGGAAACCTTGATCAGAGGAAAACCCCAGTGGGAATTGTCACCCACAAATATTGTACTAGGTATAATGAACCTGTTAAAGTTCATTTGCCCTGTTAGAAGCAGTCCTTACAATCTGAGTACAATGACCTGGTTAAAGGTCTAACCCTATTAGGAGTCTTTTACAAAACCCTATTAAAGGTATATGTCTCACTTCCCAATAGGATGAAGGCTACAACCTTCTGAAAGTTGATATAAACTATATCAAAAGTGAATTGCTGTGATGAAATTGTTGTTTGATCAGTTCCATGTATGCACAAATGCTCTTACTATCTTAAAGAGCTATATCATATACTGACTTCATCATACTACTCTTCTATATCTTCCTCTTACATAATAATCAACACTTGTAACATAACTTTACATTACATACTTATATGTTTATATCTGAATAGGCGCGACCCAAAACAAGACTCTAGTCGGCCCTAAGATAAAATACACAATGCTTCCAAACAAGTCGACTCAAACACATTTACTACAATGTTAATTAAATCATTACAAACATATAACCAAAGGCGCTTAGCCATTACATTACAAAATAATTCACGCTAATCAAAACAGTAGTCGACTTCCATGCTCTATCTTCTGGACTGCTGGTCTACTGATCTGCCTGTAACTTCACCGTACAATTGTTCTATACTATGCGTGTCTGGATGTAGCTTGTACACATGTCATAAAATATATATCTAAATGCACATATGCTGACTTGATCTCTTGTACGTGCATTGATGTGTTGATCTCTGAATATCTCTATCTACCTTGTTTTCCATACTTAGTCATTTTGTCTTTCATGAGAGAAACTAAACATGAATTTGTTGCTATGATGACAACACAAAATGAGTCATGCATCCTCAGGCAGTCAACTTGCCAACAACCTCCCCCTTTTTCATTTATGGCAACAAAGGAATGTGGCCAAGTTTCTCAAAATGACTTAACACAAAAAATGACTGTATATCATAACATCTTATATATATATATATGTATGTATATATATATGTATATATATACTTCTTCACATATACACATTCTATATTACTCCCCCTTTGACATTAATGACAAAGGTGTACAAAAACTTGTAAGTCTTCTACATACTTACTCCATGTAAACTTCAGGGTACACAATCTGAAGAGATTGGATTTGTTTCTACCAAAATACTTTCATTGCATCTACTGTCTGAAGATGTGCGCATTAGGAATATGTTAGTTTCTCCATTTTCATTAGATCCATGCAAGGAACTTGATCATATGTTGCAATGGTGGCATCAATCTGTTTGATATTCTCATTTAGGACTGCTAGAGATGGTGCAAGTGCATTTCTCAGCTGAGTTTGTCAGACTCTTATCTTGCTGATCTCCAACTTAGCTTTCTCAATCTTGTCTAACTTCCCTTGATAAACATTGTTGTAGATGTTCATGTCGTGCATGGATGTTTCAACTAATTTCCTAATGCTGTCCACCATGATCTCTACCTCTTCTACCTTTTTAATGTGCTCAGAGGTGAACTTCACTCTGTCCATATAGTTGGCTATAAATTTCTTTCCCTTAGCTTCCAATTCTTTCAGTATGGATTGCCCAATATTTAAGGAGTTCAAGTCTAAGGTAAAGTTCTTTACCAATTCATTCAGTCTCTCCTTTTTGTATTCACTTCTACAATCTTAGTAGCTGAATCTACTAGGTTTGTAAAATGTGTTTTGAAGTTTGTCAAAATGTTGTCCACGTCTTCAACTGATTGAACTTTTGCTACTTTCTTGTTAGTAGGCACTAAGTCATTCAATATATTTACTGATTCCAAAAAGTGAGGGTTCCTCATCACTTGTTTCTCCTTTGCTTTTTCCATAGCAAGAATGCTGATCTTGATTAGGTCTTCTTCTCCCCATGCGTCCAGACTTGCTGAATCAAGAGTTAACCTTGACAAAAATGAGGTAGATGGTTGAGTGGATGGTGAGAATATAGTATTCTGACTAGTATCCATGCCTTCACTCTTTACTGGTATCTCTTTTATTGGTGTCTCATCACCTTTAGTATATTTTTCTTCATTTATGTCAATTGGATCATTGGCAGGAACTTCATCTTGTTGTGCAGATGTATCATCAGTGCACATTTCTTCAGTGCTTACAAATGCTTTATCAACTTTATCCATATCTTTTTTAGATGTTGTCATGGATATCTTGATATTATCAACCACTATAGTATCTTCTGAGTCTTTATCTATATTAGAATTTATTGTCACTATGGGCGCTAAAACCTATAGACCTATTGAAGGTGCTTTTTGAATCACTAGTTTTGTAACCTATTTAGGAGGAGCTGGAGTTACCTTTGTTGTAGGAGCCATTGATGGATACATGTGTCTATCCATAAACACTTTTGCAAATGCATTTTTAGTCTCTTTACCTATCTTCTCATACTCTTTGTTCATAATCTATAAGGTCCTTGTCTTGGTTCTGAGATGAGGCTTCACCAGATCTAATAAAATAGCCTTCTCATCATGCGAGCATACAGGGAGAAGAGTATCCAATGTTTCTCCTCTAATTCTCATGTCTTCCTCTATTGCATGTCTTTTCATGATCTCCAATATGTTCCATAACTGATCCGATATCACTATCTTGAGTTCAAGAACTGACTACTTAAACTTGATCATATGAGATATGATCATAGAGAGTATCTCAGTCTTATCAATCTCTTGATATTTTTCATACACTTTAGCAATTGTTTCTAGTATACCTTCTTTTACAATTATGTTCTTCAAAACATTTAGACTAGGTCTAAATCCTACCTTAGGAGGAGCTTGAGTATTGTTTGCTTTGCTCCGTGTGTTCCTTGATGATGGATGATTTGTGGGTGCCTATTTTCTTCCTCTAGTCTTCTTTCTTGGTATAGAAGGTGGAGATGAGTCTAAGTCAATGGTGGTGGAGGGTGAAGAGGTGTTCTCTACTTTCTTCTTCTTCTGCATCTCTTTAGCCTTCTCAAGTTATTTTTCTATCTTGGCATCTCTATCTTTGTCAAGATCTTCTTGAGTGACTCCATGAACTTTTAGTATGTTAGATGTAATTCTAGATGCTTTCCTTTTATTATCATCACTATGTAAGATAGTGTCTACTTCATTGGTCTTCTCTTTGTAAGTGCCCCACCTAAGCTCATTTGGATCTTTGGGCGCAGACAATAGAACTTGTGCATATCCTTCTAACACATGTTCTTCCACTTCATAACCAAGAGGATGAATCCATTTGGTTCTAGGTTCAACTGCCTCCATGCAAGTGCAATCTATTTCTACCATGAAACATATGGTATCCTTATATTTTTCAACTATCTTTTCAGATAATCTAAACCTATTCTACATCTTGATCCTAAATGTCTTGATATCCATATCCATGAAATCCCTTACACTGCTCTCTAAAGTGACCTTAAGAGAAATCTGAGACATTGTGGGTTTGCTCCTATCTAGGTAAAGGTTTGCAACCTTTCCAACAATATGGAAATATAATTAAATGATTAAAGATCCAAACCTGAATTTCTTTCTCCTATCATGCTTAATGATTCAAATGTTGTTAATCAATTGACCGCGCAAGATCTCACATAGGTTGTATTGAGTGTTATCCTTCACCATCTGATAGCTGCTAGGATTGTTGCTGCAGAGACACTGTTCAACCTACTTGCTTGCTAAAACTTATACCCAAGTATCATAGTTAGAATTTTTATGTCATCTTCTTTGATAGGGTCAACTGTCATTCCACACTTATCACTTCTAGATAGGCAAACTTGTTCAATTTGCTTCTTGACATCCTTTCCAGTAGGAAAAATTGGTCTAGTCTTGGGAAGTCTAGTTAACTCATGGATTAGGTTTTTAGTGATGCACACAGGAACCTCACCAATCCACTAAAGATCATCATGTATTCTGCTTAGAAAAATCTTCACCCATTCTGGCTCATCAAACTCATGCGCATTCGAGTATTCAAAAATAGGGTTATCAATCAAGTGCATGAACTCATCCTTGAATGTGTAATTAGGTTTCATCATAGATCCCATATGAGTGGCTATGTTGATATCTCCTACTATTTCCTTCTTACAATAAATATATGCATGGATATCTTCTACGTGAATAACACCTAGTGGGGTTTTGGAGAAAGCTCCTTCCACATCATCCAATATGGATTTGAATGGATGTTTCTTGAATACAAATCTCTTCCTCTCTACAATATCAAATACTACTGGAGTTTCCATACTTACTTGGAACTTGCTTAAGTAGGGTTTCACAAAATTTTGAAACGACGTGACTGCTAGGGTTCCGTTCCAAACTTCTTATCTGTTTGCTTAACTGCCAAATCTGTTATGCATTCATCCCTTGATACCTAGTGCTCCAGTGATCTCCAAATTCTATGATCTCAAATGAAAGTGTGAAGAAGATCGAACACTTACTTTCTTTTATAAAATCTACTGCATTTAATGTTTGCAACCATATGCAAATTACTCAGAGATTTTGCAACTTTGATCTAGATGAATTTTAGACAATGCGTGTATGCATACTTCAATATTATATGCTTATAACCATGAATCCATAGGCACATACTCAGAGGTGAGTATACCAACTGTGCAGGGGTCCTGAGCTAGAATAGCTCCCCCTAAGACTAAGAAGGTCTATTCAAGCAAAAGTAGAGGGTGCGTCCACTGTGGATGCATCAACTACTTTGTCAACATCATTGTCCTTCTTTAATTCAACCCAAATTTTGCCCGAATCTTCTTTTTCTTTAACAAACTTGACTTCTCCTTCTTCTTCAAATAGTGATTTCTTAGGATCCTCTTGCTTTTGAGTTTTGGATCTACAGAGCCTTGAGATGTGTCCAGCCTTTCCACATGTGTGACAAATGATAGGAGATCTAGTGCTTTTGTTCATCATGCTGCACTATGTTTCTGTGTGTCCATTGTAGTTACATATCTGAGATGTGGTGTTCTGCAAATTTCTTTGAGGTTGATCTCTCTGATTGTTTTGATTCATTCTTCTTTGATTCTGCCATGACTGATTTCTTTGATTTGTTCTGCAATGTATAGCCCTATGACCAAACTTATTATAGGATAAATAGTAACCATTGAAAGGTCTTACCTCTTTGCAATCTCTTGCCAAATGACCATGTTTGTTACATGCATAACAAGTTCTGTTAACTTGCTTGATTTCCCCTTTAGGTGGATTTTTTTTAATCTCTGTAACACTTTCAACTTTTTTTGCTTCTAAAGATGCTTCATGATCTTTCTTTCTTTCTTGCAATTAATTGATTTCAATTTGTGCTACACTATATCCAAGACCAGTAGTGTCACCTTTTTGCTTTTGTGCATTGAGCTAAGATTGAAGTGAATCAGAACTTGTGTGGAGTTTATCAATCTTATCCTTTGCTTCTGTTAATTCAGATTCCAACTTCTTCTTTATGTTTTCCAATTCTAGGACTTTCATGTTTGCTTTCAAGAGTTCATCATCTAGTTGTTTGCTTTCTTTAATCTTTTCTTCAATAGAAATTTGACTGTCCATTAGCTGTTCATCTAGATTTTCAATTTTATATTTCAGAGACATATTCTCTTCATTGAGCTTTTTGATCATTTTCCCTAAATCACTTGTAGAACAATATTTCAAATATTTTCTTAATTTCTTGATAATCTTTTGTGAGCCATCAACTTTCAGTCTAAGTTCTTCATTTTCTTTTTCAGATCTATCAAGATCTTCAAGAGCTGCTTCAAGATTATTTTTCAAATGTTTTTCTTCTGCTGAGTCCATGATCTCCTCAAG